>PITA01000734.1:135076-241887 GCA_004023965.1 Spilogale gracilis
CCTTCCCTTCCCTTCCCTTCCCTTCCCTTCCCTTCCCTTCCCTTCCCTTCCCTTCCCTGTCCTGTCCTGTCCTGTCCTGTCTTGTCAGAGCATGCAAGGAAATGAAGGAAGGGGCAGAGGGAGTGGGAGAGAAACTTAAGCAGGTTCCACACACAGTATGGAGCCTGATACAGGGCTCCATCTCATGACCCTGAATTCATGACCTGAGCTGAAGTCAAGAGTCAGACCCTTAACTGACTGAGCCATCCAAGAACCCGTAAGTTTGATGATTGACTTCATACTGAGACTTTTCCACATAGAAAATTGTTGTTATTGCTTCTCATCTAATTGCCATCTAATTTGAGTTATTCTATTTGTTGAAAAACTGAATCCATGCCCATGATCCAGTTCTCTGGGAGAATAGCACATTCTGCCCAGTGTACCCTTCATTGCAAGGGACTGGCTCTGGAAATGAGTAAGCATTGGCCATGACCTGGTCAGCCTCTCCTTAGTTTCTTTATGGTAGAAGAAGGAACAGCAAGAACATGGCTATGGTGGGGACACTTGTATATTCAAGGAGTACAGCTACATTTGCCCCCATTTAGTTATTTTTTCTGAAGAGTGCAATAATGCATATTCACTATAAACACTCAGAAAAAGCAGGGAAGTTTTTAAAACCAGAAAAAGGAGGACTCACGTATAATCCTAACACCCAGAGGTAATACTCGTTTTTGGCATATCTTCTTTTTGTCTTTTTTATGTGTTGCTTTATATCGATATGTAACAAAAGTTGTAGTTTGAGACTAAGTTGTGTCCATTGCTTGGAGTCAGGTAACTGTGATGTTTGTGGGTGGCTCACCAGAAATGTGTTGGCATTGTAGTCAGAAGAATGTTCTTTAAGAGAAACTCTAAAGAATCTAGCATATAAGGAATGGAAAAGATCTTCAAAATCATTAATCAGAAAAATGCAAATTAAGAAGTATAATGAGATATCATGACACACCCATTAGAATTGCCAAAATAAAAAAGTCTACCATTGGCAAGGATGTAGAAAAACTGGAACTCTAACATGCTACTATATTAATGCAGAATGGTACAAACACTTTGGAAAACACTGTGGTATCATGTTAAAAGTTAATATATATGTACAAAATGACCAGCCATTTCACTCCTAAGTATTTACTCAAATTAAATGAACACATATAACACAAAAAAAGACCTGTACATGGATTTTCAGAGTAACATTTAATGTAATTACCTCAGATTGGAAACAACCCAAATATCCATCAACAGGTGAATGGATAAACTGTATGTCTTAGTCCTTTTAGGCTACTGTATCGCACCATCACTGACTGAGTGGCTTATAAACAAGAGAAATTTACTTCTCAGGATTCTGGAGGGTAAAAGGCTGAGATCAGAGTGTCAGCATGCTCAGGTGAAGGCCCTCTCTGGGTTGCCAACTTCTTGTTTGTTTACTTGGTAGAAAGGGAGCTCTCTTAGGCCTCTTTTATAAGAGCATTAGTCCTATTAATTAGGGCTTTGCCCTCATGAGCTAATCACCTCCCAAAGACCCTATATTCTAATACCATTGCCTTGGGCATCAGGCTCTTAACATGTGGATTCTGGGGAGACACAGACATTCAATCTATAGCACTGTGGTATGCCTATACAATGGAATACACACAACTTGTATGAATCTAATAATACTTAGGCTTACTGAAAGAAACCAGAGGAAAATAAAAGAAATATGGAAGGATTAAAAGAATGGAAGGATTAAAAAGGGACATGAGGAAACTTTTGGGGGTAATTCCTACGTTTAATATTCTTCCTTGTACTGACAGTCTCATAAGTCGATATGTATACCAAAATTTGTCCACTTGTGCCCTTTAAATATGTGGTGTTGATTGTATGCCAGTTATTGCTCACAAATCTATAAAGACTTTCTTCCTTGAATGAGATTGAATATATCAGTCATGGCTCATTGGTTGTGAATCACAGAAAATGACTTGGTCTAAACCAAATTAAAGGCAGATCATTGAAAAGATAAAGAGATCTTAAAGAACTATTTGAAAGGCTGAAGGAGCAAGACCTGGAATGGAGCAGGACATGAGACAATTTCAAAGGCTTAGGAATCAGAAAGGAGAGGAATACCTCATGCCTGGCACCAATTGGTTAGGGTGCCTTTTCTACTTATTGAATAGATTCCACCATTTTAGGCTGGGGTAATGGGATAATGGCCTTCCACTATTATTACTGTGTTCAAGAGTAAGAATCCTTGGAGGGAGTATTCCCTGTGGCTGGGGGAGAGAGGCTGCAGCTAATTATGTACGAAAATCAGAGTGTTACTGGAAAGAAAAGATAGTGAGTACCAAAAAATCAAATGCCCACCCTTCAAGGATGCTTGTATTCTGTTCTGGTTACTGTTCTTTGTGTGTGTGTGGGGGGCGGATCGATATTAAGTTACTAACAACCAAGTACAACTACATAAACACAATGTTTTAAAAATGGAAATAAATTAATATAGTAGTTTTTCACTGCAATAGTAAATATACCCATTATAGACCATGTAGATAACACCAGAAAATTAGAAAGAACAAAATAAAGATTTACTGCCAAGAGGCAATTACTCTTAAAATGCATTAATTTTTTAACATAGGTCAGGTTTTTTTTAATGAATAAAAACATTCTCTTATTTTTAAATTAATCTTCACAAACAATTATACAGAGAAATGTATTTGGACATAAAATTCCAATTATGTCCTTTAAACTCATTGCTTCCCACACTTTAGCTGCTGGGAACACAACTGTCATACCACCCACTTGTGCTGTATGACGTATTTAAAGTCAACTGATTTGACATCAACCCACCAGTTTTGAAAAATTAATACTAATTGTTTAGAGCAATTTTAGGTTCACAGAAAAATTAAGGGAAGGTACAGAGAACTTTCCTACACTTCCTGCTCCCACACGTGCATAGCCCATTATAAACATCCCTCACCAGACTGGTACATCTGTTAGAATTGAGGAACCTACATTGACATAATGACCTAAAGTCCATAGTTTGCATTAGGGTTCATTCTTGGTGTTGTATATTATATGGTTATGGACAAATTTATATCCAATCACTAGTACATGGATGCATAACAAATCATTTCTAAAATTAGTAGCTTAAGCCAACAATAAATCATTTTATTATTTCTCTTGTGGGTAAGGAACTTAGGAAGAGATTGGTTGAATGGTTCCGGCTCTGGTCTCTCATGGATTTATAGTTATATGGGGCTGGGACTTCTCAGGGATATCTCTCTTCATGTAGTCTCAGGTTTCTGTATGGTTTCTATTTATGACCTAATCTGGGTTTCCTTACAGCATGGCAGCCTCATGATGGTAGAAGGCTTCAAGAGAGAATATTCTGGGTGCCAAGTCTGAAGCTTCATTGCCTTCTGTGACTTAGAATCAGTGTCACTTTGGCCTCATTCTGGTGGCTAGAAGCAAGTCCCAAGTCCACCCAGATTCAAGGAACTGAGATAGATAACCCATGTCTACATGGGAATAGCATCAAGATTATACTGAAAAATAGCACATGAAATGGTACAATACTGTTGTCATCCTTAGAATATATAAACTGCTCTACTTTCTCTCTGTAGTAAGGAAATTTCAACTGTGGACTCGGTGTGTATAAGTCAGTCAGTACACTGAATTAAAAACCTCTCTTGGGAAGGTGTCTTTAAAAATGAAATCAGTCTTGGGGTGCCTGGGTGGCTCATTGTGTTAAGCGACCGACGACTCCCGATTTTAGCTGAGGTCATGCTTTCGGGATCCTGGGGTTGAGCCCCATGTCAGGCTCCATGCTCAGTGGGGATTCTGCTTGAGGATTTTTTCTTTGCCCTCTGCCCCTGCCCTGCTCATCCCCCCTCCCCTCGTCTTTAAAAAAAATGAAATCAGTCTTCTTGCATAGAAGAAACATACCTTCCTATAATTCTTAAAAATCTGAAAGCTAGGCTCCAAATTCTCCTTTGGCAATGCATAGAGAAGAGATTTTGTGGTAAAAAGAAAACTAGAATGATACTCATAAAACTCTGTGGTTCTACCCTCTCTTTGCCACTGTCTTTGGCTGCTGAGTCTCAGTTTAACTGTCTTTGAAATGGAAATACTATGCACCCTACAGCTTTATGCTGAGGAGCAAATGAGGCTTAGTGTGAAAGCACTGAGAAAATGCCACGTAAAAATGGTATTGCTGTTGTTTTTCTCAATGATTTTAATGTTTTATAATCCATAGGGGCAAGAAACTCTTCCTAATAATGGACTTAAATGTATTTATTTGCCACAGATCTCTGTAACCAACCAACTTGAAATTGGTTGTACTTGTTTCCCTGTGGTGAATTGGTTGACAGAGTCACATGTAGAGGTTTAGGTATGTTACCACTTTTGTTTTCACACGGTTGCTGCCACATAATTTGTTACTATTCTGTGCATCACATAAGCTTTTTATTTTTGCTCAGCTAGCAAATAGTTCTGAATTCCTACCATTAGTACTCAAGAATCCCTAGATTATTTTCCTGATCGTTAAATTGCATTGCTACCACTTACTATGGCTTCTGTGTTTTGGTTCATTGTCTCTAGACTTATTGTTTTACATTTGTCTACATTAAACCATATTCTCTGTTTATTTCGTTCTTTCACCATAAAGGATACCAATCCATCTGAATCATATTGTGTTTTTTCCTATGTGCTGTATATTTATGATATAAAACCAATAAAAATCTATGTACCTTAGAGGAAGTTATGAATATTTTATTGGTTATGCTTCAGGGTCATAGTAACAACTCAAAACAGGTCAAGGTAATGTTCAAGATACCAGACCACTGAACAGAACTTTAAGGAGGGAATGAAGCCAGTTATTTACCAGGGGAAAGCTTTGATAAAATCTGGTTCACTTTATAAATTTGTATGACATTCACTGGTGGCCTAGGGCTCATAATTTTAGAACTCTGTTTTATCTTTGTTTAAATACCCATGCTATAGTCCTCTTTAAAAATTCTTCACTGAAAAGGAACATAATCCATTCAAAAGCATGCTACCTATGTCAGAAAACCAATTAGCTTGGGTTACTATAAAGAAAGTTGCTTAAAAATTAAATAAACAGGGATGCCTGGGTGGCTCAGTTGTTAAGCGTCTGCCTTTGGCTCAGGTTATGATCCTGGGGTCCTGGGATCGATCCCTGTGTCGGGCTCTCTGCTCAGTGGGAAGCCTGCTTCTCCCTCTACCACTCCCCCTGCTTGTGTTCCTTCTCTCGCTGTCTTTCTCTCTGTCAAATAAATAAATAAAATCTTTAAAAAATTAAATAAACACATTTAATAAAAATTAAGTTCTTTTGATCTCTAATTTCATTCTTGTAAAAAATGTTTGTGGCCTCTTATGTGCCAGGAAGTTAACTAGAGCAAAATAAAAACTAGAGAGGTCTTGTTTTTAAGAAGTTACAGATTGGTGAAGGAAAAACTCAGTAACATATCATTACAGTTCACTTCTGTATATAACATCTTTAGAAGTTACCATAGAGAACTGCAGATACACAGCACAGGGACTAAATAATTGTAATGAGAAAGTTTATGAAAGGTTGAAAAGACAACTGGGTTTACGAGACAGCTGTGAATCGAGCTGTTTTCTTGTTTGACTTATGAGACATTGTGGAATATGGAGGAATCACATATGCGTAGAGAAGATAAAGCCTGTTACTTCCATGGTCCTTCCTCCTCTGCCACAACTTATAGAAGTGATAGGAATACCTACAGGACTCCTGGGAATCAGAGGGTGATTAGGGATTCTTTCTAAAGCTTAGCAAGGGTACTGTGACATTCATATTGAAGGGTTGGGCAGAAGAAATCCACAAGAGAACTTGAGATGACAGTTCTAAAGAGTAGGGCATTAGTTAAATAGACAAAAGCAGGTAGTCACTGTGTTGTTTTAAAAAATGCCTAGGCTTTCAGAAGGGGTGTGTGTGTGTGTAGATGTGTATATAAGGACTCAGAAAAAATCATCTCTCTAGTGCTGAAAGAGGATCAGGAAAACTTGAATACAATATTAATGCTATATTTTATTCATTTGCTGTGATAAAATCTTAACATCATTGAATGGAAAAGAATATTGTGATTTCTGAAGGGACCCTTTAGCAGATACAAGTGATAGCATAAGTCTGTTTTCTTCAAGTGATAATTAATTATTCATGGCAAAGGAAGCATTAAAGCAAAAAAAAAAAAAAAGTCCTTTTTCTGAAGGAGCTGGCCATGGCATGGGAGACAGTAATAAGCACAAGAAGAGTAAGTGTGCAATCTGAGCTAGTTTGGTAATTTTTCTCTCCCTTTGCTTTGAACAGCCATAGCATTTATCATATGTTCTGCCTAATTTAGCACTTAATAACATAGTTTCTCAGTGTCCTCTAATTGTTTAATAAATGAAACAGCAAGACTGTTTCCCCAACCAGACTGTATTCTCCCTGAGGGCAGGGACTTTGTTCTTGTCTTGTCTCCTCTCTCTCATACCAGTGCCTAGTGGAGTGATTAGTAGACAGCTATTAAGTGTGTTTGGAATGCACACTTACTGATGATCTAAGGGATTATATAATCAGGCTCAGTTATTTTACTTCACTTTTCTTTTCTGGAGGATAACAAAGTTAAACTTCATGATTTCTAGGGTCTTTTCCAGCCCTGAGGATCTTTAATTAAGATTTCAATCTGCTAATACTTTACTGGATGGAATAAAGCTACCATTAACATCAATATCAGATATTAGTATTATACACATATCTGATATTTTTCTGAATTGTGAAGCCAGCATATTATTTTATTCACCTATCCATAAAATCATTTCAACAAATAAACAATATGCACATACTGTGTGTCAGGTATTTTTGGAGATTTTATTAAAGAGTTACTCTTGAGCAATGTAAACATGGTTCTCACCTTCTCAAAGCCTGTAGATAATTAACAAAGAATGAAGGAAGACAGTTAACAATAGCTAAAGTGTGATGAAGGCTCTGTTGGGAGGAAGGACCCAGTTATGGGTGCACCTATCTGAGCATTCAACCCTATCCCTTGGGCTTCTGGAAGTCTTGCTTCTTATTAATACTGGATCTGAGATGATATGAAGGATTAGAATGAACCAGTTGATTGAAGCATAGAAGCAGAAGAACAACTTGCAAAAAGATCCTGAAGTGGATCTGAAGAGCCTGAATATTGAAGGAATTTCAGTGACACCTGGAGTGAAGTTTTGAAGGAGAGAAGAGGTGAGACATGTGACAGAGATGGGCCAAAAGTCAGACCTTTGAAGAACATTAGAATTTCTATTAAGGTGTATGGTAACCACTAGAGCATAAGAGAGATAATGTGATCTGATTTGTGTAAAAAACAAACAAACAAACCACATTTCAGTGTGTTTTATATTCCAGCCACTGAGATCTAATATATATCTCTGACATAGCTAAGATTATCTTTATTGGACTTAAACATAAAATGAAGACTTTTACTTGGTTATAGGGAGCAGGTGTTCTTAACCAATTCCAACATATCACTATTTTTCAGCAGAGATGGACCATAGCTGTTTAAAGTAGCATCAATGTAAATTGAAAAAAACCTAGTGCCACTAGTTATTTTTGTAATTAATTTGCTGATATCGTCAATGTGTTTTGTTTTGAAACAGTGGCTGATAAGTAAAACTATTCAGTGCTGAATGAATATGAAAGAGTGGCCAAGTCCACGGTGGAAAGAGCATGAACTTTGGACTTGGGTGGATACTAACATACTAGCTCCTTAATTGTTAACAGTGAGAGTGTGAGTGATTCATGTGTTTAATTCTCTTTTGCAAAATGGAGACAATAAATCAGGGCTTTTGTAAGGATTAAAATAACTTTTTGTGACATACCTATCAAATGATCACAGACACAGTATAGGCTTAATAAATATTAGTTCCTTTTCTCAGAGGCTCTTTTCTCTTAAGTAGAAAATGGAAACTATTTGGGATTTCTCTTCATATTAAAAACTCAGTAAGACCTACTACATGACAAACATCATGGTTACTAGGAATTAAGTAAGGGAATATGAATTAGCACTTACTATCAAACTCAGCCTACTGGGGTAGAAAGATGTATTATACAGAATAAGATAAACTTTTTCTTCTCCAGCTTTTAGCTTTCTCTCACAAGACAAAGAATTGGTTCTGCTTATGGATCAATGTCTTTGGAGGAAGATTTTGAATGTGTCTCAGATTAATCAGGCAAACAGATTTAAAAGGAGGCGTAGACATACATTTGAGAATGTTTTGTAGTTCTACTGCACTTTTTATTCAGGTCAAGTTTGTAGAAGTTACAGTTTAATCCAAGCAATGTTACCTCTACCAATTGCACAGAAAACACTTTATGGGCAGTATGTAATTTTGTATGAAAAAATAAGTGTACTACCAGGTAGAAATTGAAAAGCATGGATCAGCAAATATTTATTGAGAACCTACTATATTAATAATAACATTATAAGTAATACTTGTATTTTAGAAACAAACATTTAAATAGCCTTTACATTTTTATCCATGTTATAAGAGTAATATTTTCCTTTTAGAAACAAATATGTAAACAGCCTAATATTTATAGATATTCACTGAGTGCTTCATATGTGCCTGCCTCTGTACGTTTTTTCTTTGCATTAGCTCATTTAATTCATATGTCAGTCCGAGGAGATGACTATTACGATAACTTCCATTGTATATATGAGGAAACTGAACCACTGAGGTGTAAAGTAACTTGTTCAGAGACACCCAACTAATAAATATAGTATTTGGAATTGTAACCCAGGCAATTTGGTCCCATGGATCATACTCGTTATATCTCTGCTAAATTGCCTCTATATGTGATACTAGATGCCATGTGCAGTTCAAATTGCCAATTGTTAGGTATTTTGTTTTTAATCTTATATCACTCACCATACAGCACATCATTAGTTTTTGATGTAGTGTTCCGTGATTCATTATTTGCGTGTAACACCCAGTGCTCCATGCAGTATGTGCCCTTCTTAATACCCCTCACTGAACTGACCCATCCCCCTCCCCTCTCCCCTCTAGAAGCCTCAGTTTGTTACCTGGAAAACAAAGAGAATATATCAACCATTACGAAGAACATATGACCTAATTCAGTGACAAACCTGCTGACATGCAATTATGATACTACCTAATAATTACTAATACAGTGTTTATTTCTCTGGGTCCTGGGAGGTGAGGGCTAGACAACAGTCAGGGTGAAAGATAGAGCAATGCAGTTGAGTAATGTACTGTTACCTAAGCCAGAGTTTGCAAAATGGTGGCCCCAGTTTTCCTTGACCTTCCGTTTTCTTTTAATTAAATTAGTTGCCAACATTTAAAAACCAGACTTGTAAAGTTTCAAATTTTTGGATTGTCCTGAAAAACTGGAATATCTGATAGAATATACTGGGCCAATAATACACCCTTAGAAAACTCACCCTGAGTAGGGCAACTAGTACTTCTAGTATCTGCTTAAACAGGGCAAGCACCTCTATTAGCTACAGGAGCCAGCAGGCATGCTTCACTCATTCATTTGACTTAGTCCCTGTCGATACATCATTTGTAGCCTGCTTTTTCTAGGGGTGAAAGTTTTCTCAGAGGTTCGTAATTTATCAGGGTATGTGCTATTCTCCGTGATTCTTAAAGAATCCAAGTAGCTCTAGCCTGGTCACCCACAATCAGAGACAGACTTCACATTGAGCTGATGAAGGTTAAGCTTTTGGACTCCTATATCATTTGCCCCCTAAGGCTCTGGGAGAGCTTCCAGCAATATGTTCACATGATCATATGTTTTGGAAAATTTTGCCAAAGTCAGGTGTGTGAACTGCGGTTGGTTAATGCGCTCAATTTGGAGTTCCTTTCCTATACATTTCCTCTTGTCAGGGGTGTTGGAGTGACTATGGGCATTCAAAGTATATATTCTCTTCTAAATAAATACTAATTTTGTACTCATTTAAGCATTATAAAAGCTTCAGTATCTCTCTGCACAGGATGCTTCTTTCTTACCTCCAAAGACAGTGGTGTGCTCAGGTCAGCTTGTATGCTTTCCAGAGCTGATGTTACATTATCACAAATTTTGTGAGCAGGTTGTGAACACAACCAATAAGAATGAAATTATATAAATTTCCAATTGCATTATAAAAATAATGAAACTCAACAATTCCTAATTACTTTACTATATTTTACTATTATCTATGCTTTTTTTTTAAAAAAATTGTATCATGTTACGTTAGTCACCATGAAATGCATCATTAGTTTTTGATGTAATGTTCCATGATTCATTGTTTGCGTATAACACCCAGTGTTCCACGCAATACATGCCCTCCTTAATACCCATCAGCAGGTTTACCCATCCCCCACCCCTATTATCTATGCTCTTGAAGTTATTTAAGTCTATTTATATGTGTACCAGTGATAGTATATAATGGGGTGACTGCACATCTCTCCCTAGCTCTATGTTCATTGATGTAATGTTGATAACTTGAAATTAGTCATAGTAAGAATATTTGCACTATAGAAATAGGCAAACTGCAAATCATGGTTTTTTGGTTTTGTGTTTTGTTTTGTTTTGCTTTCCTGGACAGTCAATTCTGACATGTCTACCAGCATACCACTTTCTGATGCTTGGCTGCGTATTGGTATGGAGACTGCAGTGTTGCTGGCACCATGTTCACTGGGGCAAGCAGCCCAAGTTCCAAGGACATAGATCAAGCTATTGAAATGGCTTGTGGATGCCCCCTCTGCGTGTGGGTGGTTTTAAAAAAATGGTTTATCTTCTTCCCTTGTCATAAAGGTAGAATCCAAGGATCTGCTTCTCCTCAAGAAATCTTCTGTTTCTAAATAGATATATTTTCTAAGTGCAGTGGAGAAGGTATACCTAAGTTAGTCTAAGAGAGAAGTAGTAGTATACAGGGCAATACTTTGAAAAATAGAGTAGCCCCCCAAAATTTCTGAATACAATCAGTAAGTTCTACAGTACAAAAAAAATAAATAAGATTGACAACCAGTAGTGGATGACAGTTTACTTTTATTGGGTTTTGAATGTAGTAGGCATTGTACTAAGCATATTACACATACTTGATGTCATTTGATCCTTAGAATAAAAAGCCCTCTGATGTTGATATTATTAAGTTCATTTTACAAAACAAACCCAAGGCTTAGAGACATTAAGTAGTGGCCAAGACACTAGTGAGTAAAATGTTAAAGTGAGGATAGGATTATAACCTTGATTAGTCTGGCTTTGCACCCTAACCAACTCTTAAATATGGTGCTTTGGAGCCTGTACAGAAAGTCTAGTGAAGATGACACAAGAGCATTTTTCAAACAAATAGAATAATTGGTGACTCATAGAATATAAGCTCTGATAGCTTTAATTCCCACATATTCAAACTCTTGTAGAATAGTGAAAGTATTACTTATTACTTGCCAATTTGGATGGCTTTTATTTCTTTTTCTTGTTGGATTCCTGTTAGCTAGGATTTCCAATACTGTATCGAATAAAAGTGGTGAGAGTAGACATCCTTGCCTCATTCCTGATCATAATGGAAAAGCTCTCAGTTTTTTACCGTTGAATATGATGTTTGCTGTGGATTTTCATATATTCTATTTCGTTGAGGTATGTTCCCTCTAGATCTACTTTTTTGAGGATTTTTTTAAAGATTTTATTTATTTGACAGAGAGAAACACAGCCAGAGAGGGAACACAAGCAGGGGGAGTGAGAGAGGGAGAAGCAGGCTTCCCGCCGAGCAGGGAGCCCGATGTGGGACTTGATCCTGGGTCTCTGGGATCATGACCTGAGCCGAAGGCAGTCGCTTAACCAACTGAGCCACCCAGGTGCCCGTTTTTGAGGATATCATGAATGGATGTTGTACATCATCAAATGCTATTTTTGAAATGACTGTCATTTTTGTCCTTTCTCTTGTTGATATGATACATCACATTGATTGATTTGCAAATACTGAACCTCCCTTGTATCCAAAGAATAAATCCAACTTGATCATGGTGAATGATTTTTTTAATGTAATGTTGGATTTGGTTTACATATATATTTTGGGGGATTTTTGCATCTATGTTCATCAGACATATCAGCTGATAGTTCTCTTTTTTATAGTGTCTTTATACAGTTTAGTAAGTTTTCCTTCCTTTTCTAATTTTTGGAACAGTTTGCAAAGAATAGGTATTAAGTCTTATTTAAGTGTATGCTGGAATTCACCTGTGAAGCCATTTGGTTCTGGACTTTTGTTTGTTGGGAGGTTTTAGATTACTGACTGACTTTCATTCCTGGTAATCAGTCTGTTCAAATTTTCTGTTTCTTTCTGCTTCAGTTTTTGCAGCTTATATGTTTCTAGGAATTCATCCATTTCTTTTAGGTTGTCCAGTTTGTTGGCATATAATTATTAATACTGTTGTCTTATAATCCTTTGTTTTTCTGTGGTACTGGTTATTATTTCTCTTGCATTTCTGATTTCGTTTGAGTCCTCCCCTTTTCTCTCTCAATTATCTGGGTAAAGGTTGATCAGTTTCGGTGATTTTTTTAAAGAACCAACTCCTGGTTTCATCGATCTATTGTTCTGGGTTTTTTTGTTTGTTTGTTTGTTTTAGTTTCTATTTTGCTTTTGCTCTAATCCTTATTATTTTCTTCTTTTTTACTGGTTTGGGTTTTTGTTTATTCTTCTTTCTCTAGCTCCTTTATGTGTAAGGTTAGGTTGTTTATGTTAGATTTTTATTACTAATTGAGGTAGGCCTGTATCACTATAAACATCCACTGTAGAAAACTTGCTGTATCCCAAGGATTTGGGACTATTGCGCTTTCATTTTCATTTGTCTCCATTTATTTATTTTATTTATTATTTTTTAAAGATTTTATTTATTTATTTGAGAGAGAGAGAGAGAGAGAGAGAGAGAGATCACAAGTAGGCAGAGAGGCAGGCAGAGAAAGAGGGAGAATCAGGTTCCCAGTTGAGCAGAGAGCCCGATGCGGGCCTCGATCCCAGGGCCAGGGCCCTGAGATCATGACCTGAGCTGAAAGCAGACGCTTTAACCCACTGAGCCACCCAGGCACCCTCCATTTATTTATTTTTATTTCCTCTTTGATTTCTTGGGTGACTTATTAATTGTTTAGTAGCATGTTATCTAACCTCTGTGTATTTGTGTTCTTTCCAGATATGTTCTTGTGGTTGACTGCTAGTTTCATAGTGCTGTGGTCAGAAAAGATGTGTGGTATGATTTCATTCTCTTTGAATTTGTTGAGACTTCATTTGTATCCTACATATTATCTGTTCTGGAGACTGTTCCATGTGCACTTGAAAAGAATGTGTATTCTGCTGTGTTATGATTGAATGTTCTGAATATATCTGTTAGATCCATCTGGCCCAATGTATTGTTCAAAGCCACTATCTGTTTTTTGATTTTCTGTTTGCATGATCTAGCCATTGATGTAAGTGGGGTGTCCCCTACTATTATTGTATTATTGCCAATTACTTCCTTTATGCATGTTATTAACTGCTTTATGTATTTGGGTGTTTCCATGTTGGGTGCATGAATATTTACAGTTGTTATATCTTCATAAAGGATTGTCCCCTTCATTATTATATAGTGTTCTTCTTTGCCTCTTGCTACAGTCTTTGTTCTAAAGTCTATTTTTCCCAGTATTCAGTAGTGCTACCCCAGCTTCCTTTTTACTTCCATTTGCATGGTAAGTGCTTTTCCATCCCTCAAGTTTAATTTGTACATGTCTTTAGGTCTAAAATGAGTGTCTTGAAGGCAGCGTGTAGATAGGTCTGCTTTTCTATACATTCTATCTTCCTTTGTCTTTTAATTGGAGTGTTTGGTTCATTTACATTTGTAGTAATTATTGATAGGTAAGTACTCATTGACATTTTGTTAGGGGGTTTTTTCTCTGTTTTTGAAGTTGTCCCTTCCTTCTTCTTGCTCTCTTTTCTCATAATTTGTTGGCTTTCTTTAGTGATGTATTTGGATTCCTTCCTCTTTATTTTTTGCTTATCTATTACCAGTTTTTGATTTGTGGTTACTATTAAATTTATATATAACATCTTAGCCATATGGCAGTCTTTATTAAGTTGATGGTTCCTTACATTTGAATCCATTCTTTACTTCTCTCCCCCACCACATTTTAGGTATATGGTGTTATAATTTGAATCCTTTCATTTTGTGAACCCCTTGACTGATTTTTATAGATACCCTTAATTTTACTGCTTTAGTGCTTCCTGCTTTTCTTACTCCTGCTTATGGTCTTTCCACTCAAAGAGTTACATTTAACATTTTTTTGTAGGGCTCGTTTAGTGGTGATGAATTCCTTTAACTTCTGTTTGGGAAACTCTTTATCTTTCACGCAATTCTAAATGAAAGCCTTGCTAGATAGAGTATTCTTGGTTGCAGTTTTTGTTTGTTTGTTTGTTTGTTTTCTTCTTTCAGCACTTTGAATATAACATGCTATTCTCCTCTGGATTCCAAAGTTTCTGATGAAAAATCAGCTCATAGCCTTATAGCATTCCCTTGTATGTAACAGTTTTCGTTTTCTTGCTGCTTTAAAAATTCTCATTTCTACTTTTTGCCATTTTAATTATTATGTGTCTTGGTGTGGACTTCCTTGGGTTGATTTTGTTGGGAGTTTTCTGTGCCTTCTGGATCTGGATTTGTGTTTCCTTCCCCAGTTTCAGTAAGTTTTCAGCAATTTCTCTTCATATGTATGTTCTGTACCCTTTTATCTCCTTCTTGTGGGATCTGTATAACATGAATGTTATGACAATTATCGGTTGCTGACTTCCCTCACTTGCTGAGTTCCTGTATTCTATTTTCATCTATTATTTTTTTCCTCTCTCTCTTCTTTTTAGCTTGATTGCTTTCCATTGCTTTGTCCTGTAGTTCACTGATCTGTTCTGCTGCTACTTCTAGTCTGCCATTTATTCCATCCACTGTATTTTTAATCTCAGTTATTGAGTTCTTCATCTCTGGTTGGTTCTGATTTATGCTTTCTGTCTCTTTGTTGAGGGCCTCATTGATATCCTCTACTCTTTTCTCAAGTCCAGTGAGTATCCGTATGACCATTACTTTAAGTTCTTTTTCAGGCATGCTACTTATCTACATTTCATTTACTTCTTTTGCTGTGATTATGTTATATTTTTTTCATTTTGTACATATTTTTCTCTCTCCTCACTTTGTCTAACTCTGTGTCTTTTTCTATGTGTTTGGAAAGTCAGCTACATCTCCTGCTTTTGAAAGTAGTTGCCTTTTTAAGAAGAGGTCTTGTAGTGCCCTGCAGCACAGTGTCCCCTCTTTACCAGAACCTGACACTTCAGGGATATCACCTATGTCTGTTGGATGTGCCCTGCTATTTTGGCTAAACTGCTTTTGCCTTTAGTCCTGTCATCTGCAATGGCTCTCTTTGCCTGTTAAGGACAGGATTTGATCCCTGTGTTGTTAGTGGACTAGTCTGGGGCCCTCTTGTGCTTGAATTGAGTCAGATCAGGCACTTGCCAGAGATTCAGCCGCACCAAACTGTAGGGTGCTTTCCCTGTGTTGCCATGTAAGTTTTCATTGGTCAGAGGGGCCTGCAGTCAGACCAAATGTTTGCCCCCAGCCTACTGCTGGGGCTTCAGATGGACTGATGTATATGGTTATCTTTCCCTCCCCTTGGGGCAGGAGTCACTTTGGAGTGGTGTTGGTCCCTTTCCTGCTATCAGTATAAGATTGAAATTTAGCTAGCACCAAGAAGGATGGATGATATAGCCAAAGTAAAGCCACATATCCTCCAGATGGTAAATACCTAAATAAATGGGAAAAAATAAATGAAATAGGTGAGATTTTTAGAAAGGACACTGATGAAATAGATGAAATATGGTGTCCTGCTGAAGATTTAGAGGAAGTACAAAACTGAAAATTATTTATTACAAGAATTAAGGGATTATAAAAAATGTATTTGAACACCTGTAAACTATTTTCAAGCTCTGTTTTATAGAATTCCAGGATTTTTAAGACATTCTTCAGTGTTTCCATGAAGGTAACTTGAACATGAAGATAGAAAATACATGTATTGCATCATTCAAAGAAAGTGATGGCATCGAATATAAGGCAGAAGTTTAGATTATTGGTGAAAAGCTCATTACCACAGATATTGCTATTGTTATTGAGGAAAATCTGGATAAGATGAGCAATCTGATGCAAAAGTAGACATAGAACCAATGTCTGGTAATAAAGTATGAGGAAGACTACTCACAAAATGTACTTGAATTGGTTTAAATGCTGAGATTATGTGAAATTTTGCAATTTAACTTGAAGTTATGAATCACTCCGGTTTGCCTGTATTTTTGCAATTTATGATCTCAACAAGAAATGTTATCATTTTTCAAAACATCTGATAAATGCTCAATAAAAAAATTGAGGTTTCCAATGTTTTTTTTAACCACTACCACATAAGGTGAGCTATGTCTAGTTATATCTGTACTGCTAATGGAAAAACAGTGGCAGGAAAAATAGTAGAAAGAGTGGTTCTTATAAAAGTAGTTTAAAAGTGTCAAATACTCAATGTATGTTGTGAAGACAAAAACTAAGATGCTGGCATCTTTCAAAATAGTATTGGTTAATGTCATAAATACCATCATTTTATGTTAGTACACTCTCTCTGTAGTTTTCAAACTAGAAACAGATTTATTCTGAGTACATGAGTAACACATGTTCACTGAAATAAAAAATGAAAATAGAGAAAAATAAGGAAGCCAAACTATTACTCAGATGATACTTTTGCTAATGTTTTGATATCTATAATTCTAGACATTTTCTAAGCATGTATTCCCAAACACTGAAAAACACATTATAATTGGCCTTCTCCACAACAGAAGATTATATTATAATTTCCATTGACTGCATGTTATTTATTGATTAGCTTATGCCATGATTTAATCCTATATTGATGATTTAGTTTTTTCCATTTTCCACATAATAGAAATAAATTGACGCAAATATGCTTATGCACACAGTCTTTAACAGTTATTTTACTGTACTTGAGGAGAAATTACTATGTGAAAATGCCAGCTGAGGGGGTCTTAACAGGATTTTTTATTCTAATAACAATTCTTTTAGTATTTTAATATATGCATAGTCATTTCTAGAGAAGTAAAAGACAACAAATGAACAAAAATCCTAATTCCCAGATTAAAAAAGTTTAACACTGGGAGAATTTGATTCCTGATCTCTAATATCTTTGTATCTACACAGATTACATGGATAGATACACATAGGAAGGTAGAAATGAGGGACAGAGGATACAGATATAGCTACGGATATATGAATCAGAGAGCAGATGAGAATGAGTCAAAAGATGAAAAGATATAAGCATAGACAACATGCTATGAAAGGCTTCAGAGGATTAGGAAAATAAGCTCTGGACATGTGTCAGCAAAGAATGCAGGGCTGAAATGAAAAGTGGGTATGAAAATTAGGGAGTTAATTAAAGAACAACTGAATCTTCTTTACCTACAAATCTTCCACATTGCACACACACACACGTACACACATGCACACACACATGCACACGCGCAGAATGAAAGACATATTGGGAATCATTTAAGTTACGTAAATAGCATACATAATTTATTTAGGAGATAGTGAGTTGAACACATTCTTTGGGACAAGGGTTAGTGTTTGACATAATGAAAAGTAGTTGCTAGGAAAGGGAGTTATAATCTGCTTTAAAAAAAAAAAACATTCAACTGAGGGCATCTGGGTGGCTCAGTTGGTTAAGCAACTGCCTTCGGCTCAGGTCATGATCCTGGAGTCCCAGACTGAGTCTCACATTGGGCTCCCTGCTCAGTGGGGAGTCTGCTTCTCCCTCTCACGTCTCCCTTCTCATGCTCTCTTTCTCTCATTCTCTCTCTCAAATAAGTAAATAAAAATTCAGTAAATCTGAAGATCTAATTGGCTTTACTAAGTAAGTTGAGTAGCATCCCATATAGCAAGTTAGAGGGGAGCTCTGAGAAGTTATAAAAAAATGAAAGGTTTTTTTTTCTTTTTTTTAGAAGTGTGGGGCAAGAAATGTGTCCGTAAAGGCATAGGATTGGTCTGGGTAAAATTGTTTTTCCTTACTGGGGAGAGCAGGGAATCTTATGCACATTAGATCTCCCTCTGAGGGATAAAGAGGGACTTTTTGGCTGACTCATTGGTGCTGATTGGAAAATTGCTGACTGACTAGTTAAGACTACATTTTGGGGGAAGGTTGAAACTGCAATTAGATTAGGTATTAAACCCTGGTCTGGGACACAATTTTGGGTCTTTGGTTCTTTTGAATAGAATTAAAATATTGGGAGGCTTTTCAATGTTTGAGGCTTCCTTTGTACATGCTGTTGACCTTAAATCAAGTCCTTTTTAGTTTTAGCAGGTGGGAGTTCCCAAGACTGATGTTGGTGTCTGTTTCTAATATCTTAAAGTAAAGGCATACAGTTGATAGGTCCTATCCAGATGCATACAGAGTTCCAAGTCAGAATTTCCACTAAAGGTTCATAACATACACAGTAACATTCGATTATAAACTTTTCTATTATAAAATGTCTTTTTTGTATGTTGCTTTAGTTACCATTACTGTAAAAATTAAGCTGCAAATTATGTTTAATTCTAATTTTTCTAACCAGTTATTCCAAAATCCTTTCTTAATGTATTTTTTTATATTCCTCACTCATGGTGAACTGAAATTGTTTGCATTTTCCTCTTCTGTCGTTAAGACAAGATTTTAATATATTTCACTTTCCCTACTCATTTGTATCCTCTTGGTCTTTGTTTAAAACATGTTCAGTGTTAGATTATTATGTAATATATATGCACTTAAAATATACTTTTTAAAAAGATTTTATTTATTTGACAGAGAGAAACACAGCCAGAGAGGAAACACAAGCAAGGGGAGTGAAGAGAGGGATAAGCAGGCTTCCCGCCGAGCAGGGAGACCGATGTGGGACTCGATCCCGGGTCTCCGGGATCATGACCTGAGCCGAAGGCAGTCGCTTAACCAACTGAGCCACCCAGGCGCCCCTTATGTGACCGTTTTTAAACATATTTGTGAGGTATTTAAAAATACCTCATTATGTATCATATTGAAAATATAAATAAATAGTCTAAAATACCATTGGTAACCAGTATACAGTGGTTAAGCTGATGGCCATCCTAGCCGACAAAACTAGCCTTTTCTGCTATTCACCACTTTTGGACAGAGCAGGGTTCTTAAAAATTGCCTTCCAGAATAGCACATATTGGCTTCATCCACTAATAATCATTTTAAGATAAACTTCATCAAGTCTGTTTGTTTCTCTTATAGCGTCTACAGTATGGCAGTGCTACCTTGGAATGGTTCATGAGGTTGTTATAACTTCTTGCTGGAGAGCAAAATGTTTTCATTTGCATCAGGCTCTATTTAGATTTCCTCTATATCTGATTAAATGTTTAGGAAGGAAATCACTCTACAATGTACTTTATCAGTCTAAAGGTTTTTAGTGGACAGTTTTGTGTTGTCTACGCATTCCCCTTTATGTCAGAACATCTAAAAAGGTTAATTAAAAATTGCTACTTTAATTACTACTCTCAACTCCTTTAATATTATGGGCTTAGCTTTGTTGTGAAAGGAGAGAATGCATGTGAAAGTGCTTTGTAAAGAGAGGTAGTGGGTGTGAGGTCATGGGATGTACATGGGCTTTAATACCAAATGATTTGGATTGATAACCAAGGATTAGAAAACAGCTACATGCAAGCTGATAGCTTTGTTGTTTCTTTTTAAAATAGAGACAATGAAAGTACCTACTTGATACAATTTTTATGATAATTAGATTAGAATTTATGTGAAGCAACTCTCACAGTGTCTGGCATAAAGTAGATTTGTGATAAAAGTTCTATCTCAAAAAGGGACAGACATCCTGCTAGCTACTATTATGTTAAAAAGATGAATAAACAGATGGAGATGAACAGCATTTCCTATAGAAACTGATACCCCTCCAGGCATTTTTCCTATAGAAGCCACTGTTACTAGTGGAGGAAAGCAGTTTGTCCTATCCGGGAAGACATTTACCAAAATACCTGCTCTTGGGTGAAACTGTAGAAAAGGCCAGATGTGTCAGGCAGGAGGACTGTCAACCAGGCACTTCCATTAAGTGGTGATTATGTTCTGACTCTAGATCTTTGTTGATGCCCATTCTAAGTCCGTAATGGCCAGATTGGGCTTTGTTAAATAAGCTCTAAACACTGATAGGAAATGGCTACATGATTCTTGAGTGTGAGAGAACAGCCAGGTAGGAGGGAGAGGACTTTTAACCTGTGGGTTGTGGGAGTGTAGGAATTGATTGCTCGACAGTAACAGTTTAGGTGGACTTGTAATGCAAAGACAGATGGACAGATTAATCAAGGTCTTTCTCCTCATTTTTTCCTAATAGCTTGGACTGGGAAGAAGAAAATTTGTCAACAGTTACATAACCCTATATAAATGCATACTCTCAGCCCCATCTGCAAATTGCTTATTGGTGGTCTCGTGTCTCATACCAAGTAGAGTTTCTCGAGTTCATGAAATCTAGATAAGAAAAATATAATTGTTACCATTAAATGTATTTTTTAAGATTTTATTTATTTATGAGAGAGAGGGAGAGCAAGCAAGCAAGCTTGAGTGGGGAGAGGGGCAGATGGAGACAAAAAAACAGACTCCCTGCTGAGCAGAGAGCCTGACTCAGGGCTAGATCCCAGGACCCTGGGATCATGACCTGAGCTGAAGGCAGATACTTAACCAACTGAGCCACCCAGGCACTCTGGCCCTAAATGTTTTTAAAACCTCATTTTACTGGAGTCCTTGAGTATGCCGCATGATTGCTGAGATGTCATGTTCAAGTATAAATTAAGTTATGCAAAAACAAATTTCAAAACTAAATTGCATAAATTCTATAAATATTATTTAGCAAAACATAGCAACTGTGGGATATGAAAATATTACTAAGTGATTTATATGTCCTTTGTAATTAAAGACTCTGAGAGCTGAAAATGTTTTACTGTTTCTTTGTATAAAAAAAATTAAAAAAAAAAACAGCTCTGTTATTGTGGTGTTGACTTGTTTCTGTGAGTATATTAAAATTTGGGTCTATTCCCTAAGCTCTCAGGGCCAATGTTCAGCAACATTTGCAGCAAGTAAAAGTAGTTCATGTTTCCTTAAATCTGAAAGACTACAAATAATTAAATCTGAGAAACAAAATAATCACGAAGGAGTCCTCAGTTAACATGGCCACTAGAGTCTTTCATTATAGGAATAAGCCCAACTTTTGGCAGTGATTTAGGCTCTTAAGCTTGACATTTTCCTAATTTATCATCTTGTTTGTGGTCACATTAATTTGATGGGGTTCTGACATCTTGTCCAGGTTTTTAGAGTATTTATGATGATCCATTTTTTATAAGTTGAGAAATTGTACTAATTATTTTGCAGAATCTATTCATGCCTGTTTTGTTCTGGTATCAAGGAAGATTTTCAGCAGAGTTTGCTCAGCTGTTCAATTACTGATCCCATGTTTCTGAATCTCACTATTTAATCCAATTGTCAAAATTCAGCTCTAACTATAAATCACTGCTGTCAGGACTCCCTTTAAAAGCTCCTTGTGGGTACCATTACTCATTCTTCATGTCCTTGACTCTGCCTCTTAGATCACTGGCTAAGGCTTGGTCAGGAAAACAGTAGCTATTCTAGGTATTTCCAACAAGAATTGGTTTAACATTAGGAATTAGAGGTTCACACAACTATTGAAGCCTTGGGGAACAAAAGTCAGGAGGGTCGATTTCAGGAAATCTACCATCTGCTGACGCTCATGTTCCTAGATGCAGCTGCCAGAAAAAAAAATAATGCTCTCCTTGCCTTGTGTCATCCAAATCTCTTGCAGGTGCCTTTCATTGGCTTCATCTAGCTGAAACTCTGCTGGTGATGGAGACAAATGTAGTTTCCTGTTTTTATGTCCCTGTCATAAAGGGGAGAGTTATAGATGGGTGGGAATTATTCCTGAAACCAACAAACCATATCTGGTTTACAAGTATATCAATATATTTTTGCCTAATCATTTAAAATATATTTGAAAAGTAACTAAACCCCATGTTTTATATCTTTTGTTCTCTTTCAATTCTGTAAATGCATTAAGCAAATTTATATTATATATCAACTAAAACCAAAATCTTCCATCTTAGTGGGTCTAATATTGTACTTTGATGATTTTCTCAGTTCTCTCTCATAGTTTACCTGTCTTATGTATTTAGTGATTTCCTTTTTCTGTGACCTCATGTTTCTTGGAACTTCAGTGTCTATAATTTGTTCCAGTGAGGGTTTATGTTTGCTTCTGCCAAGTACCCAGGGGCACTCATCTCAGGATCTTGTAATCCAAATTTTCATCTTAGATTTTTTTGGGTCGTCGAGATAGTATGAATTTAGACTCCAGATCTAACAGCGTAGAGAAAGTGGTTAAGCATTTGAGGATTTTATTTGTCTCTGTTGTTCTGTGCAAAGTGGCTAAACAGACATGTATCTCTACCCACTGAAGATGTGTCCCTGAAGGAACTGTACTTATATATGGGATCTTTGATCTGAATCCCCATCTTTTATGGATCCCAGGCTTTATTTCCTGTTACTATACATGTGATCATTAAAATTCAATTTTTTAAAGTATTGTCTAAGGAAGCTTGCTATGTTGGACTTGCAGTTTATGTTTTGTATAATTGCTCTTTTTCTTGCTTTTTATTTGAGTTTTTAGGTTTATTTGAGAGAAAGAGAGAGAGCATGTGTGCCCATGAACCATGTGGGGCAGGGTAGGGAGGGGGCGCAGGAGCAGAGGAAGAAGGACAAACAGACTCCCCGCTCAGCCATCCTGAGAGGTGAGCCAAAGTTATGTGCTTAACTGACTGAGCCACCCAGGCATCCCTCTTCCATGCTTTTATTATTTATTTTTTTTCAATTCAATATAATTAATATATAGTGTATTATTAGTTTCAGAGGTAGAATTTAATGACTCATCAGTTGCATATAACACCCAGTCCTCATTCAATCAAGTGCCCTCCATCACCCAGTTACCCCATCCCCCATCCACCTCCCCTCTAGCAATCCTCAATTGGTTTTCTATACTTGAGTCTCTTATAGTTTGTCTCCCTCTGTTTCTATCTGATGTTTTATTTCCTTCCCTTCCCCTATGTTCATCAATTTTGTTTCTTAAATTCCACATATAAGTGAAATCATATATTTGTCCTTTTCTGACTGACTTATTTTGCTTAGCATAGTACTCTCTAGTTCCATCCACCTTGGTGCAAATGGCAAGATTTCATTCTTTTATACTTTTAATATATAATTCTACTGAGTTTTGTCTCCCACCTTCTTTTTTTTACAATATTTTATTGTTATCCAGCTCATTTTCATTTTATTAAGAATCAAGTTTCATGTATCTGAATAAATATCCCATTGTCTGAAAGGCCTTTCTTGACTCTGCATTATAAAATGAGATGCCCTCTCCTCATTTTCTCTTTATTTTACATGTTTATTCACTTTATCATACTTATGCAAACCATCCCTTATCTTGTTAATATTTTTTGTTTCTTTGCTTATAGTCTACATTTTCCAGCTTAGCCCATTAAGTTGTACTAGTGCAGGAACACTTTCTGCCTTGTTCCCTCTTATACTCATAGTGCCCATCTGAATGGTGACTTCACCCTATATCTGTTCAGATCCCCTAGAATCCCTTCTACAATTTCTTTGTGCCTGTCACCAGACTACCCTGTGCTTTACTTTTTTTGAGAGAGAGAGTGGGGGGAGGAGGGAGAGAATCTTAAGCAAGCTGCACACCCAGCACAGAGCCTGGCTTAGGGCTCAGTGTCACAACCCTGACATCATGACGTGAGCCAAAATCAAGAGTTGGATGCCCAACCCACTGAGCCACCCAGGTGCTCCCCGTCGTGATTTGCTTTTTACACATGCATTGTCTGAACACTGGCTACTGGAACTGCTTTGCTTATGCATACAAAGAACTGGAATAGCCTGGGAGTTTGCATAGCCACTCTGAGTGGACTTCAGCCAAAGACTCTATGAGAACACTGTAAGTGCAACTTAAACTTCAGGCGGAAGCTTGGAGCCTGCTTGAATTCTCCCTTTTCCATCTCTTGCTTCTTCTACTCCTTCACTAATCTTCTCTGAGAGTGCTTCCTTAAAAAAATCACTTACAGGGGCGCCTGGGTGGTGGCTGTCTGTTAAGCATCTGCCTTCAGCTAAGGTCGTGGTCATGGTCTCAGGGTCCTGGGCCCTGGCATTGGCTCCCTGCTCAGCGGGGAGCCTGCTTCCCCCTCTCCCTCTGCTGCCCCTTGCTTGTGCTCTCTCCCTCTCTGTCAAGTAAATAAGCAAAATCTTAAAAAATAAATCAGTTACATAGGAATTCTCATTCGTGAGCCTATCTCTTAGGTCTGCTAACCCAAAACTGCCCAATAAATATTTATTGGATGAATAGACAAATACCTGTCTGTACTTAAAGCCTTGCAACCTTCCTGTCAGACTATTGTGCTAGCTCATATTTTATCTCCTGTTTTAAAGATTATTTTTATTGGATTTTGTTAAAGTAAAAAAATAATTCATTATATAGTATACTTAATTGCAAATATTTTTCTGCTTCTCAAGTCTTAAGCTCTGGTATAGAAAATTCTAAAGTTTTAGGCTGTGGGGTTAGCTTGTTTAGCTGTCACTGAATGATAAAACATCTTGTCTATGCCTTTAATGCCATTTAATAGGGTTGACCTATTATCATTCATTGTTCTCTGCATTCACGTGGTTGCCATCCAAAATCCACCTTAGTGGTCTAAACCAGAAGGCATTTGTGTGTTTAAAGCTTCTACTTGAATTCCTCAATGCTAACAGTTATTTCATGTTGTTACTAAAACTAGAAAGGATTCTCTGCTCCCTGAGTAGTTTTGGATGAGGTGTATGTAAGTAGGAGAGGGTACATTGATTTCTTGGTAAGTTCATGGAATCTGTGCTTTATCACTTACTTTATATGACTCTCTTCTCTCCCTGAAAACAGTTTTGATTCATAATCACAATTTAGTGTTCAGGTTATTGTAAATGCTTTGTCCTATCCTTGGTTTCCCTCTATTCTAATCACCCATCCTCAGTGCTTGCAGAGTTATCTTCTTTAAATAAAATTCTATCACTTCCTCTTTTTAAAGCTCTTGTTATCAAAATTAATTTATAGAAAAAAAATCCATATTTCTTGTCTTAGTTTGCAAGCCCGTTTTAAAATCATTTCCCAAGCCCCTTCTTTAGCCCTATCTTCTAAGCTCCACTTGGATTAAACTTAGACCTTTTTCTGGTTATACTTTGCTCTTTTGACTCCATTGCTTTGTACATGCTGTTTCATCTGCCTGGAAAGTGATTCATTAGCTTTATTACTTGGAATAATCTTTATCATGGCCCAAGTTTTAGTTCAACTCTCTCTTTAGTAGCATTATACCTAACCTGTATTTTCTTCCTACATCACATAATTAGTTCATTCCCTTCAACTAAGCCCCATAGCACGCTCTATCCATACCACTTGGGGATGCTGTGCTTTTCCCTCAAATGCTTCTTTAGGGCAGAATGACTTGCTTCCCCTTGTTGTAGAGAATGCGGCCACTGATATCTCTCAGCTGTTAGCTATCTTTGGAAATTGCCCTCACCCACAAAGAGCTGCCTCACCTGAATTCTTGCCCCTTTCTCGGGGGCTGAACGCATTTCAAGACTTGTTAGCCTTGGGATTATGAAGATTCTTTTGTCCCAATTTAGGACCACTCTGAAGGGCTGCTTCATCTTCAGGCCTACCCACAGGATCATGAGGACATTATTGAGGCTGTATGGCAGACCAGCCATTCCGTGTGTCAGATCTCATTTCCTTACCTTCTTCTTTAGGCGTTGATCTAGAGAGCCCTCCCTAATAAAATCCCTGCATAATTAAGCTTCTAAGAGTCTTCATTCCATGGAAACTATCCTGCAGTACATTATTATGATTTATGAAAGTTTCCCTCTTTTTCCAGTTGCTTTTCTCCGTTTAACTGTGAACTTATTTAAGATGGTACATGATGCCTGCTTTTATTTCCTAAACATTTAGCATAGGCCCTGACAAACAGTAGATGATCATGAATATTTCCTAAATAAATGGATGAAAGGATATTTTTTAAATTTTGATTAGTTGGATAAGAAAATAAATGTTGTCTCTTTTTCTCTTTATCATTTCTTTGAGTTTATATGCTATCATTAACTTTTTTATGCCGAATATTAGTTTTATAGCAGTGTCTATAATAAATCACAACGAATGTGCTTTCCCCTTAAATATAACTAACTAGATAAGATTGAATTTATTTATCCAAGATTAAAATAAATTTCCCACGTAGGAATAGAATTTCAAAATCCATATGAACAAATAAGCCAATTTTTTCCTTCAAGAATAAAATCTGTAAGTGATTCAGTGATTTTCTACAGTTAGGCTTATTGTTTCTTTCTGGAGTTAGGCTTATATTTATACAAAAGATATTTGTATAAACTAATGATACAGATGACTTGAACTATTTAGAAAGGCATATTCTTTCTGTAAGTTACAAATTTCTATTAGAACTTTTTGAAGGCTACACAGACAGTTTTTATTCTGCACTTGAAAGGGACACTACATTTATATACACGCAAAATATGTATGAGAGTATATAAATTTTTCTCTATTGATAGAGATATATTTTAGAGAGGGAATGTTATGAAAAGTGTATCAAGTTAGGACTCAGATGGTATAAATTTGGTCATTTCTTTTAGCTCTTATTTTCTTTCCTGAAAAATAAATATACTCACACAGGCTTACTCACTCTGTGCTAGGATTTCTCACCTCAGCACTATTGATATTTTGGACTGGATAATTTTTTTGGTGGGAAAGGGGATTGTCTTCTGTACTGTCTCATGTTCAGCAGTATTCCTGGGTTGTGACTACAAAAATATCTTCAGACGTTGCTAAGTATCTGCTGAAGGATAAATCAACCCCAGTTGAGAACCACTTCTCCTTGATCAAAGTGATCTGTCTTTCAGCCTTAAGTCAACTGGGTTGATTTATCCCCCCAGGATAACTGCTGAAATACAGAAGTCATCAGTAAAATTTCACTTGCCCTGTTAATGTACTTTCTTGGACCTGTTTTTGTTTTTTTTTTGTTTTTTTTTTTGTTTTTTTTTATCTTAATGCTTCCAAGTGATCTCAGAGAATATCTCTAAAAAGTTTCTGTTGTGATAATTCCCCATGGGGGACTATGATTCTAAAAAATAAATTTGGGTTAGCTTATGAATTGAGAACTTAATGCTATGTTTTCTCCCCATGGGAGTAGCAGGGATCACATTATATTCGGGTTTTAAAATGTGATTATTTGGGATGTAACATGTTCCTTTGATCAGAGATAACTTTGTACACATCAGAACAATGTGTCAGTAGACATGTTTTATATTTTTCTTTATAAGTAAGCCACATACTGTCTTTCTAACCAAGAGAAAATAGGTGATAAAAAAAAATAGAAACTTGTCTTAGTTTCCTATTGCTGCTATAACAAAATACTATAAACAAGGTAACATATTCATAGGTTCCAGGAATTAGGACATGGACATCTTTGGGGAACCATTATTTAGCTTACCACAATGCTCCATTTCCTTGGTTCAAAATGGAATATTATAAAAATCTGTGACTGACTACATTCATCCCACTTTGTGAACAGAAGAGGGAGAACAGGAGAGGGACCACTGGGACCACTTATGTGATTTTTTGTTGTTGTTATCTTTTCAGTCAAGCATAAATTATCTTTCTATTCTGTTCACTCTCAGAGGTTTTTGGTAACTACCTTGGTAGCTGGTTTATGCTAAGAAATTGGCTATGTTTGTATGTATACATCTCTATGCATAGATTATTTATAAATAGTGTGTGAGAGAGAATGTGTGTGTGTTCCCATGTATTCCAGTCACTCCTTTGATTCATTGGTCCGTAATATTCATCCAATGTCAAACTTATTCTAAACTTACTTGTTTATGCTACACACAGCACTTTTCAATGAGCCCAAAAACTATTTTTAACTCTTTGTTTTATAAAGTCATTTAATATATAAGTACTCTTTTTTAAATTATAATTTATCAAACTTCTGTTCAAGTCTACAGTCTTCTTATCGCTTTTGCCTGAACTATTACAGTCATCTACAAGACCTTTTACCTAAAATCTCATCTCTTTCCTATTCTCTTGCATTCTGTTTTACTGGATTAACATATATATGATCCTAATTGATCCATCACTACCCTTGTCCAAATTCCAAAACCTTGAATTTGAAACTCCAAAATTCAGTTAAATAACTTTCTTTTCCAATGACTGCCTTATATTATGTCAATACAAGTCCTCATTTCAATGGATGTGTTGCACTCACTATCCATTAAGTGAATTCTTTATGCTACTGAGGTAATTTAAAGAGTTGGATTGTTAAATCAGTCTCTCTAGAACTATTGATTTTACCTTGTACCAAACTTTTCTAATAACTCTAAGGGCACAGGCAGCTGCTACATACAGGTAAAGCATGGAGAAGTCTGAGGCTGCCAATGCAACTCCCAGGTTCTTGCTCTATAAGTGCGTGCCCTGAATCAGCTTTTACAAATCATTTGCCTGAGTAGTACATGGGAGTTCAGTTACACAAGGGGAATTCTTTTAGTCATAAACTTCTCCATTATATACTATGATAATTACATAGCTAACAGTGACATTTTATAGTATGCTGTGCCTCATAAAGGAAAAAAAAATCTAGATTTGTTTTCTATAAGCCTCTTAGACCTGCTATATCCTGGTAAAATAATTCCACAGAAAAGAACTCATTATTTTTCCATTAGTAAATACCATCGTAAAGTCTGACAACTGTAGCATGTTACAAAGAAATTTTTACATGGTCTCTGTATTTTTTTTTGTCTCAGTGATGGCCCTAGACCAGCTACTCACCATGTACCTCCCATCTACCACCTCTAAAACTTATTCCCTTTGTATACAAAGTCCTTTTACCAATTCTTCCACCTGTGAAACCCCCAACTTCAGTCCCATGTGCTCTATGATGGCCCCAGTTTATTCTAGTTCCTGGCAATTTCTTGGAATTTTGAATTACTACTGTACTTGTTAGCTTTACCCTGTCATCTAGCATTTATATTGGAAACATTTTTTTTTATTTATTTGAGAGACAGAGAGAAAGCATGAGAGGGGAGAGGTCGGAGGGAGAAGCAGACTCCCTGCAGAGCCAGGAGCCCAATGCGGGACTCGATCCTGGGACCCCAGGATCATGACCTGAGCTAAAGGCAGTGGCTTAACCAGCGGAGCCACCCAGGGGCCCTATATTGGAAACATTATAAAATTAGTTAATTTAATCAGCAGAACACTCCCTAAGAATATTTTCATTCTTATCATGCAAAATTATCAAGACATTGGAAGTCCAAGCAACTTGTTTAAGATCACAAAAGTTGAGAAGCTGGTATTCATACCTCATTCTGTGTTACACTTAACATTGAATTTCTTTTAGGCCAAAAATACAAAATGGGTGGAATTTATTTCTAAAGCCTACCCCTCTGCCCTGCCATCAATTCTGCTAATCATTTTAAAGGTATTCACTGATGGGTTCTTAGAACATGGCTCCAGCCCAGGATGTTAACATTTAAAATTTGAGTAATTAAAAAAATCCTTTTGTTTTTGATTCTTTTCCATGTTACACAGCTGGACAATAGAAGTGCGCAGGATATTATTCAGACTCTGTCTTTCTTCTTCACACTTTTACCCCGTCCCATCTTTCCTTCCACCAAATAGTGAACAAAAAGAGTCTTAGTGTAATACTTAGGTTTTTTAAAACCTTGCCCAGGGGTGCCTGGGTGGCTCAGTTGGTTAAGCGACTGCCTTCAGCTCGGGTCATGATCCCAGAGTCCCGGGATCGAGCCCCACATTGGGCTCCCTGTTCAGTGGGAAGCCTGCTTCTCCCTCTCTCACTCCTCCTGCTTATGTTCCATCTCTAACTGTGTTTCTCTCTGTCAAATAAATACATAAAATCTTTAAAAAAAAAACAAACCTTGCCTAAGATGTGTGGGGTTTTTTTTTAAGATTTTATTTATTTGACAAAAACACAGTGAGAGAGCGAACACAAGCAGGGGGAGTGAAAGAGGGAGAAGCAGGCTTCCTGCTGAGCAGGGAGCCCGATGTGGGACTCGATCCCCGGTCTCCGGGATCATGACCTGAGCCGAAGGCAGACACTTAACCAACTGAGCCACCCAGGCGCCCCCTAAGATGTGTTTTTACTTTAATTAAATTATTGAACAATAACATCATGCTGAATGTGATTGGAATTCCCCATTCTTTCCCATCTTTTTCCATGTACCACCACTACTGCAAAGGATAAGAACGACAAACGGCATTTCCCAGAGTCCCTTGCAGCTAGGATTCTAAATATGAATTAGCTCATCATCGACTAGATTAATTCATAAGAGATTTAGAATGCAGATTTCAGGCAGAGGCCAAACTCCAGATGCTGTTTCTGCTGGCCTGCAAAGGTTATGAAACCAGGATAGTGCCTAGAAAAAGTCGTGGCAGTTAAAATTAGGGTTTCAGATTGAACTAAGCAACTTTATAGGTGCCCAGAAGCAGTTGTACAGGGCAGACTCCTAATCCTTGGATCACATCTATGGTAGCATATTTTTAAACCTAAGAGTTTCAGTGATGGCTCCTGATTCCTGTTCTTACAGGGCTTCCAGTGATTTCATAACCTAAGTTTCGGATTTAAATCTTTTCTTTCTTAAAATAACTCAAATTATTTGTGTTTCCTGCTAGGAATCTTGACTTGTACAAATACAAATTATAAATACTTTGTGACAGCAGTTTTTTTTTCCCCTGTCATCCCTGAAGTTTAGAGGGTAAATTTTACATCGGTGAATTATTTATACTGAATAACTGCAACCACCTAGTTATAAATTGTTAGTATTGCCAAAGATGGTATTAAATAGTCTTTCTTTAAATCATGAGCTAAGAAGTGTTGTTGTCATCTAACTTTCTGTGCTGAAGCTTATTCTAAGAAGAGTCCTATGATATTTTTATCTTCATTCCCTCTTTTAGCATCAGTTTTTGCCGGCATTAAACTGGAGTGGGGAAGCAGGCTTCAGAGACAAAAAATCAGAGGTCAGGTGATGGGCTCAAAGTCTATAGCTCAGCTTCTAACCATTTTGTGCCCTCAGTTCCTCATTCTGAAGCTGTTTTTGTTTCTGAATAATAAGGACACTGATAATCTCTACTACGAGGCACAGCATCCTATGTGAACCTAGGGCTCTGGTCGCTGGTTAACCTGACATATGAGTTCTGAACACTTCTGAGATTTTCAGTAATTGATATTCAGTCAGTTTCATGTGGCTGCAGATATTTGGCAATATATTGTTTCCATCTGACCTTCTGAGATACTGGATTTGAGTTCCATTCCTCCATGATTTGAATATAAGACAGATTTAATTTTGCTTCACAGCATCTACTAATGAAAGACATAAAGGCCACATTTCAGTAGGGCTTGCCTGTCATTTGAAAGTCATTTGGGGTCTCACACATGTATCAGTTTTAATCTGAAGCACCGTTATGTTTTGAAAAAAGAAGCATCTGGCAATTAAATTTAAGAATTGACTAAACCATGTTTTTTTGCCAAGATTGTCTGGATAGATATGTTTTAACCTGCTTTAGAATAAGAAGTGTCAATATGAAGTCAGATACCGAAGAAAGGTGCCGAGCTAGAATTGTCAGTGTGGAGGCGGCTTTTGAATGGGGTAGGTCATATATGATTAAGAACATGGACTCTGGAATCAGGCTGCCTGAGTTGAAACTTAAGTACCATCATGTTTTAACTGTGTTCCCTTGGGCCAGTTACTTAACCTTTCTGTGATTAAGTTTGTTCGTTGGTAAAATGCAGATAAAAATGGTACTTATCTCTCACAGGGTGGTTTTAAAGATTTATTAAATGAGTGTGAAGAACTTAGAACATGCTTTGGCACACAGTGAATGTTAAGTATTTTGTTATATGACTTCACAGTGTTATTACCTGGTGGCTAAGAGTGAGCCCTCTGTAATTTATTTTCATTCAAACTTTTCATGAGCTTGCTGAAATGTTTTCAACTAGCAGTCCTTCTCTGGTTAATGACTTCTGTGCATTTGTTTCCCACATATATATATATATATATATATATATATATTTATATTTATATTTATATTTATATTTATTTTCTCTTGGCCACTTGTTAAATCAGTTATATCAATTCTTTATAAAACATCTGCTAAATTAAAAGTCACACTTCTTTCTAATATTTCAAATTTCCATACTCGATGGAACATGTAAATAATTTTATAAAAATATACTTCACCTATAAAAGAATCCTATATATCAGTCTCCCTTTCATTGTAGGTTCCAGCTCAGTTGAACAAATTAGTCTGCCAGTAACCTGCTGGAGGCTTCCTCTCATGGACCTTGGAGTAAATCAGTCCAGACTGAGAAAGCTTTAGGCCATTCCTTCAGTTACCTAATTGGAGGGAAAAGAAAAGTCTCAATATGCTCCTCACAAATCCAGGAGGGGGTTGAGGTGACCAAAAAACAACTGACCCTAGGCATTCTCAATATCCTGGTGACACTTTTGGGATCTAAACCTTTCTACCATTGAGCGGTTAGGGGTTTATCTACATATCTTGAGTCTGTCAGCTTTCTAGAACACTGGAGGGACAAAACCCTCTATCCTGGCTTATTGATCAGAGCCTGATTTCTGCCTTTGCAAAAATAACTTAATTTCCCAGAACTGAGTCCTTGGCTCCACATTTTTCTATCTTAGAAAAATGGGAACCTTCCTTCTCAAGATCTGCGGCTATTATATCTAATTTCACGCCATTTGCCCATTCTCTCAGATTATGCCACATATTTGATTGCAGTGTCTGAAATGATACTAGATTCTGTGTCCAGTGAGTTGTATTAAGTGTTGGATCTTAGATTTTGCTTCAGCTTAGTTTCAGTTAAGACTTGTTTATATTCTGCTTCAGATTAGTGTCATTCATTACTTTGGAGCTACTGTTTTTGTCAAAGACTTGCCTGCATGCCACTTAATTTATCCCCTCTAGTTTGATGCTTCACTCCTACCAGCATGCTCTGTGCTTGTGGAAGTATCCTGGAGCCCTTTTGTAAAACTTCCACAGAACTATATTCTTAGTGTCTTCATATAGCCATTGGCTTTGTAGAAATGTGGCTGACTTAGACAAAACTTAACACTAAGGAGATCTGAATTTGATTCAATACAGTTTAGCTCAGTGGCCTCTGAAGAACCGGAACAACTGAATGTTTGCAGAATTTCTGTTTGTTTCCACCAATATAAGCAAGATTTTCCTGTTACAACGACTGGAATGCAAACAGAAATAAATTCCTCATGTAATTTAATATATAGCATCTTGTATTGCTTAAAAATTATTCATCACAGTAACCTGGAAATGGGGATCATTTTATATAATAAACTGTGTTAGGTAGTATTTGATATTGTCTGAGTACTGTGCAAAAATTTCTTTGAATAGTTATTTCTCATAATGATCCTATGATACAGAGCATTACTATCATATCATCTCCCTCTGTTTTCTTTTGGGAGAAGTAAGAAACAAGCTGTCAAATGTTACCAAGTGAGTCAGTGACAAAATGGGATTTGAAATCCCAGTGTTTATGTCCCTAATCAGTTATTATTTCTACCCAAATAACTCTACTGATTCCCTATTTATTGTTTAGTCTATTGTTTCTTCAATAAAATACAATTAAATTATTAATTGTTTCATGTCCCTTCTCCCATACTAATTATTTCTTTTTGTTTACATAACTTTATCATAGGCATTAGATGAAAACTTGTCTAGGAGCAGAAGGATGTATTAAATTATTTCTTTATACCTTTCTAACTCTTTATAAAATATGAACTTCTGGGACTTCATCAAAATAAAAAACTTCTGTACAGCAAAGGAAATAGTCAACAAAACAAAGAGGCAACCCACAGAATGGGAGAGGATATTTGCAAATGACACTACAGGCAAAGGGCTGGTATCCAAGATCTATAAAGAACTACTCAAACTCAACATCCAAAAAGAAGATGAACACATCAAAAAATGGGCAGGAGACATGAAGAGGCACTTTTCCATAGAAGATATACAAATGGCTAACATACACATGAAAAAATGTTCATTGTCACTAGCTATCAGGGAAATTCAAATCCAAACCACACTGAGATACCACCTTACACCAGTCAGAATGGCCAAAATTAACAAGACAGGAAACAACAAATGTTGGAGAGGCTGTGGAGAAAGGGGAACTCTCTTACACTGTTGGTGGGAATGCAAGTTGGTGCAGCAGCTTTGGAAAACAGTGTGGAGATTCCTTAAAAAATTAAAAATAGAACTACCCTATGACCCTGCAATTGCACTACTGGGTATTTACCCCAAAGATACAGATGTAGTGAAAATAAGGGCCATATGTACCCCAATGTTCATTGCAGCAATGGCCACAATCGCCAAACTGTGGAAGAGCCAAGGTACCCTTCAACAGATGAATGGATAAAGAAGATGTGGTCCATATATACAATGGAATATTACGCCTCCATCAGGAAGGATGAATATCCAACTTTTGTAGTAACATGGACTGGATTGGAAGAGATTATGCTGAGTGAAATAAGCCAAGTAGAAAAAGTCAAGTATCACATGGTTTCACTTACTTGTGGTGCATAAGGGGTAATATAGAGGACAGTAGGAGAAGGAAAGTAAATGGGAAGTAGGGTAATTCAGGGAGAGAAACGAAACATGAGAGACTTTGGACACAGAAACAAACTGAGGGACTTGGATGGAGGGGGTGGGGGATGGGAGAGCCTGGTGGTGGGTACTGAGGGCACGTATTGCATGGAGCACTGGGTGTGGGGAATGGGCAATGAATCTTGGAACACTTAAAAAATAAAATTAATTTTAAAAATCTGCTAAATTAAAAGTAACACTTTCTAGTATTTCAAATTTTAGTACTCAACAGAACATTTAGATCATTTTATAAAAATTTTATGAAAACATTCCTTTTCTATAAAATGGAGATAATATTTACCTTATATATGAATATGAATATAAACGAAAAAACCATGTTGAAAGTACACAGGTACAATACAGGCAGTTAACAAACATTAGTTTCCATCAGTCTCATCTTCTATTTGCTTTTATATACCCAGAGTGTCAGTATGGGACTCATTACTCATGATAGGTGGCCAGCAGATCTTGTTCAGTGACAAAATATTTGCATAATCAGCAGGAACAAACTATTACAGAGTCATCTTTAACAAAATTGATTTCTTTGCAGCAAATATTTATAGTTATTGAACAAGTATGTCTCTTTTCATTTTTAAGGCTCAAGAAGTTTATTGACTTGGTTACTTGTAGATAATGAATGTCCCAAATGTGCACAAAACTACTTGCTATTAAGAAGATATATTTCAAATATGTTTTTAGAGGGTGTTCTGAAAAAAAAGTCATTTTATAATTTATCACTTATGATCCAGTTCATTAAACATAAACCAACCACCAGGTATTCAACAGAAGGAATTTAATCTAAAGTATTGAATATACAGGTGTTGGAGGGCTCAAAGAGTCAAAATAATAACTGCAAGAAGTCTTGACCACCTCTAGGTCTGAGACTATAAAAGAGAAGAGACTGAGGTAATGAGGACCTAGGATCTAGGAGGAGTGGCTGGCTCAGCTGGTATTCACACATAGGTTGTCACTTAGCTCTTTCTGGTAGCCTAGGATCTCAGAGGAGGGATTCCACGTGGTTGGAGCTCAGATCTCTGAAGGGGTAGGAATATCTGGCAGCTTCTGGTACTTTTGAGTAGGCACAATGAGATTGGTTCTAGGTATGCCAAAAAGAAATTAAACTGAAGGAACTGCTGATGCTGGGGTGTGAAACAAAAAAGACTGTCTTTACCCCTACTTTCCAGTCCCTCTCAAGTGTCCTTTGTTAGTTGCATCTAACAGGAAGCCAGTTGGCAAAGGAGTCTGGAAAATGCACTTTTCAGAGTTTTAGCCCAAACATTGTAGAATACAAAAGGTTATATTTGTAGCTAAGAGACTAAAGAGGTAAATAACTGCTATGTGTAGCTAAAAAAAATAAAATAAAATAACAGTAACCACAGATTTCTTTCGGTTTCAAATAACATTTCTGAAGTTTACCCAAATCCGTCAGAATGCCATGATTAATTTGTATTCTTTAGGCTTTTGATAATGACAAGAAATGGGTTCTTAGATAATTCTTACCCTGACCCCCACGAAACCACCTCCATTTTCAGTGGTCACTTTGTTTTCCCCTTCCTTGAGGTATGCCCCATTATTACTCTGCACCTGAAGGAGCAGATGGGTTTTTCTCTGCAAGATGTGTATTTCATAAAGCCCACAAAAAAGTAGAACAGCTGCAAATGGGTGTCTTGAAACCCGCAGAGAGAATGTTTAACAAGCAAGCCTTAGTGTGAGCAGAAAAGTTCTCAGATTACTAGGACTCTTATATATTTACTAAATCAGAATGATGTTGAGGCATTTAAATGCTTCCTTTGAGAACTGTGTAATAGAACTTTATGCAATTTACCTGATGTCGACCCCATGGAATAATCCACTGTTTAGTTGGCAGTTAGACCGGGTGAGGTATATTTTTTCTGGTATGTAAACCTGAGCAGTGATACTTTCAGTTATTTTTTAAAAATGATTTTATTTATTTATTTGAGAGAGAGCATAAGCAGGGGTGAGGGGCAGAGGGAGAGAGAGAAGCAGACACCGTACTGAACAGGGAGCCCAACATGGGACTCCATCTCAGGACCCTGAGATCTTGACCTGGGCCAAAGGCAGATGCTGAGCTACCCAGGCAGCCCTTTCAGTGATTTTCTTATTTCAGGGATTGTGTGTTTGGATTAAAATAAAAACAAAACCTGAAAGTGTTTAGTATTCTCTAGAATTTGTGTTATTTTTCTAAGGTGGCCATACAAAGATGGCGACCAAATAAAGGAGCTTTAGAAAAAGATACTTACCTGAGGTAGCTCAAAGTGATTGCCTGTTATCAGTTAGTTGATATTTTGGCAACTATGTATATATTTTGTGAAATTCATGGAGACTTAGCCTCCTTGTTATTTCTTTAGGGAAAAGCCAAGCTTCTTTATCACTTTGTCTTGTTGGAAAAGAGGATAATATAGGACCTGGGTAATTTGTACATGTAATTAGACTTAGGATTGTTTTGAATGGCCACATCCAAAGCACATTGGATAATGGACCATATCTGTGTTTGTGTGGTGGGAGCAGATTTAGACATCTCACAGTGTTGGATCTTCTCTTCTAGTCTGTTAATATAAAAGTACTTGCAGGGAGGCATAAAGATACGATGATCAATTCTCAGATATTAAAAACAAGCCAGTATCTAAAATAATCTTTATAGTTTGAAATAATCAGAGTAAATGAAGATAATTTTAGAAGGATAGGGGCCACCTGTGTGGCTCTGCCAGTTAAATATCCAACTCTTGATTTTAGTTCAGGTCTTGATCTCAGTGTCCTGAGTTCAAGCCCAATGTTAGGCTCCATGTTGGGTGTGGAGCTTACTTAAATTTTTTTTTTCAATTTTTAAATTTAAGATAATTTTAGCAGGATAAATACAAAGGAAAAATATGGCAAATAGGAAATAAGATTTAACAGTGGAACTTTGGCAAACAAACTGACTACAAGAATAAAATGATTTAATGATGGAATGTATCTGCCAATAAAGTCAATTCTACTTAGGCTACTTTGTGCTGGTGTCCAAATCAAGAGAGAAAAGAGTCTCACAAGTCTATGTATGTGAGGTATCAGGTAAGAAGTAATCTCTTTCTTGTGATCATCCATACTCTAATCCATTTATAACCAGTTTTCACTGTACTTCCCAAAAGTATCATTCTTAGGTGTCTTGAGAGCGATAGCTAAGTATCTGCTAGTCAGAACTAGTGACTGAGGAGCACGTGTGTTGGTGTTACTTTACTTTCATCAAACATTTTGTTCATGAATTTTAGGGGAAACTACAGAATGTTTTAAGGCTGCCAGAGAGGTGCCTGGGTGGCTCTGTCAACTGAGTGACCTGGTTTCAGTTCAGGTCATGCTCGTAGGTTGTGAGATTGAGCCCTGCATTGGGCTCTCCACTCAGTCAGCTTGAAAGATCCTCTCCATCAGCCCTTCCCTGCTCACTCTCTCTCTCTCTCCCCCAAAATAAATAAATAAATTTTAAAATAATATATAAATAAGGGGCTGCCAGACAGTGAGTCCCATACCACCTCCCTTACTAGGGAATCCTTAAGAGTTTTATAAAATGTCTGGTCCTCCATATTTGAGAATGTATACATTCTAGTCACATCTGGGTTTCTTTTCCTTTATAAGCAACAGCAATAACTGCCATTTTCTGAGTGCTGTTTACCGAGTTCATACAATAACTCATTGTAAAGATGAGTAAAATAAGGCTTAGAAACATGAGTAATATACCCAGGCTTACCTAGTTAGTCAGTGGTGGAGCCAGAACGTGAATTCAGACCATCTCACTCCATAGTAGCAGCTCGGCCTGCACTTTGGAAAAAGCTATGTACTGCATATGGGAAGATTAGGTACCAGGACTGGTCTGCCTTACCTAATATTGTGGTGTAAGACTTTCCTTTTTTGGGGGGGCTCCACTTTCTCATCCATAAATTGGGTTCCTGGAATGAATGGTCAATAAGGTCTCTTGTAGATCCAATTCTCTAAACCTGCTGTTTTAGATGTCTTTTCTCCTTAACTCAGTGGAAGTGAAGAATCAACTAGAACCTGTCTCTGAAAGTAATTACCTCTAGGAGAAAATTTCAGTGTCAATCTCCCCAGTTTTTATGGCAAGAGGTAACAAAAACAAATGGAATCAATTCCCTAATAATGATTTTAAGAAAAAAGCATCAAACATGAATAAATTAGAGTTATTTATTCTTTGGTTGGATCTCAGAATTATTCTATGAGGTTTGGTCTTTTTTTAAGATTTTATTTATTTATCTGACACAGAGAGAGAGAGAGATCACAAATAGGCAGAGAGGCAGATGGAGAAAGAGGGGGAAGCAGGATCCCTGCCGAGCAGAGAGCCCCATGGGGCTCCATCCCAGGACCCTGAGATCATGACCAGAGCCAAAGGCAGAGGCTTAACATTCTGAGCCACCTAGGCACCCCAAGGTTTGGTTTTAATCTTAGAGATGTGTCAAATGGAACTGTGTTTAGTTTTTCAGAATTTTGGCTAAAGCCCAAAACTGATGAAACATAGGTTATAAGTGCCAGCACATTCTATAGAGAGCTGCTAACTGAAAATATGTAAAAAAACTAAGATTTGGCATGAAAATTCAGTGACTGGGAGGGGGTATATGGAGAGCTTTTGTGGGACTGCTTGTATTTTGGGTGCTGGTTGTATGTGTATGTTAACTTAGAAATTCAGTGAACTGCACATTTGTGAGTTGAGCACTTTTCTATACTTATGTTGTATGTCAATAAAATTTTTACCAGAAAAATGTATCTGAAAGGTTCAGCTACTAACAACATCAGTCAGTCAGCTCAAGATACATAGGAGAAAATTAAATATTTGAAAATGTTACTGAATGAAATCATTAAGGTAGAGACTTATAAAGCAAGTAAGTGCTTAAAACCTTTGATGACCCTCTCTTCCCATATATCTGAGTCTTTCATCCCGTGTATCCTGTATATATTTTTATACTACCAATCAAGAGACTAAAAATTGAACCAAGATCATTTCAGTCTAGAGTTTTTGCCAGGGAAACCCAATTGAAAAGTGAAATGACAAAACTAATTTGCACTAGTATATTCTGGACTCTGAAAGTCCACTCCCTAGAGAATGTGCTTTCTAAAATAAGACCATGGGGGAAAGCAATGCAGAAAAACAGAAAAAAAAATTCTTAAATGATGGAATATAAGGCACTGGGAAGGAAGATATTTAGGGTTCAATTTTTTTTAAAAGACTTCCTCTACTTTGCTACAGATTAAGCTTTTCTTTGCTTAATAGAGTTTTAATATAGACCAGAAGCTCCAATTCCTGTAAATACTTACATATAAACTGAAATACTTGAGTGGAAATAGTTGAGTAAATAAAAATAAGGAATTATGATAACTGTCAAAGCTGTATTAAATAGAAGGTATAGGAACTTAGTCATTCAAAAAATTTCCTGTTGAGGATTTACAGTCTCCCAGCTATAGGGACAGAGCCATGAAGAAAATGAGAGACGCAGTCCCTTCGCTCATGGAATCTCAGATTTGACAAGGAAGATGGCCATTTAAAAAATTTTCCCCCAATAATTATTTTAAGTCTGATGCTGTAAACCAAAGTGCAAGTACTTGATTTCTTTGCATAAATGGAGTTGAAAAAGCTTTGGATATCATAACCTTAGAATGATATTTTAAAAATAAACTACAGGGCACCTGGGTGGCTCAGAGGGTTAAGCCTCTGCCTTCGGCTCAGGTCATGATCTCAGGGTCCTGGGATCCAGTTCCACATCCGGCTCTCTGCTCAGCAGGCTTCCTGCTTCCCCCTCTTTCTCTGCCTGCCTCTCTGCCTCTTTGTGATCTCTCTCTCTCTGACAAACAAATAAATAAAATCTTAAAAAAAAAGGAAATTTAAAAAAATAAAATAAACTACAAAGAAAAATGCTACACAATTAAGCTTTACTATTAAGCCTAATGTTCTTTATTCCTTTTTTGTTTGTAAAAGAGATATATTAATAATATAGCTTATCTATTACTGTATATCTCTTGCTAACAAGAAAATTCCTCTTTTTAAAAATGCATTTCTGTTTATATTATTGAGAATGTTTTGTTGCCATAGTTACAAGATATTTATTTGGAGCATCTGTCCTTAATTGACAGAGAGGTTGTGATTTGGCAGGAATCAATAAGCTTTGCCAATTAATTGACTTTGTTTTTAAATGATTCATTGTTAATTTTGAATAATGAACTCTTACCTTGGCTTCATTTTTGTTTTTTATTTAAATGTAACATGTGGCTGAAAATGCTTTAGCACACGTGGAGAAGTTTAACGTTATTTTGCTTTCAACATCAAAAAACCCTAAATCCTAAAATAGATACGTTTTAATCACTGATTTTCCAGATACACAGGAAGTCACTTCATAGGATATTTATCTAAAAACAATTACATATTTCTCAGAAATAGAGTTATAGGATTAGAGGGTGCCTGGCTAGCTCAAGTCAGTAAAGCATGTGACTCTTGTATATAATAAATATAGGATTAAGAATGGATAGAGATCGGTCCAGATAATCAAATTGCAAATCCAATTATGTGGTCTCCTGGTGACTTATTCTGGGTTTACTCAATGACAGTATAAGTTTGTTCAAGTTCATTGGGTATCTATTTTTGATTTACTTTTTTTGCCAAAGTGTCATCATTCTTGCTATTGAAACAATGTGTAAATTTCAAGCAGTAAAACATTATCTGATGATTACGAACAAATTTAGGAGGAGATATCAGCCATTCATTCATCCCCATTTTTTTCTTACTGTCTCAAGTGTTTTTCTTTTTTTAATAATTTATTTATTTTATTTTTTCAGTGTTCCAAGATTCATTGCTTATGCCCCACACCCAGTGCTCCATGCAATACGTGCCCTCAGTACCCACCACCAGGCTCACCCATCCCCCTACCCTCCTCCCGTCCAAAACCCTTAGTTTGTTTCTCAGAGTCCGCAGTCTCTCATGCTTCATCCCCCTCTCTGATTTACTCCAGTTCACATTTCCTTTCCTTCTTTTAATGTCCTCCATGTTACTCCTTATGCTCTACAAGTAAATGAAACCATATGATAATCAACTTTCTCAGCTTGGCTTATTTCACTCAGTCCCGTCCATGTTGATACAAAAATTGGGTATTCATCCTTTCTGATTGGGGCATAGTATTCTATTGTATATATGTACCACATCTTCTTTATCCATTCATCTGTTGATGGGCACCTTGGCTCTTTCCACAGTTTGGCGATTGTGGCCATTGCTGCAATGAACATTGGGGTACATATGGCCCTTCTTTTCACTACATCTGTATCTTTGGGGTAAATACCCAGTAGTGCAATTGCAGGGTCATAGGGTAGTTCTATTTTTAATTTTTTAAGGAATCTCCACACTGTTTTCCAAAGCTGCTGCACCAACTTGCATTCCCACTAACAATGTAAGAGGGTTCCCCTTTCTCCACAGCCTCTCCAACAGTTGTTGTTTCCTGTCCTGTTAATTTTGGCCATTCTAACTGGTGTAAGGTGGTATCTCAATGTAGTTTTGATTTGAATTTCTCTGATGGCTAATGGTGATGAACTTTTTTTCACGTGTCTGTTAGCCATTTGTATGTCTTCTATGGAGAAGTGTCTGTTTATGTCTTATGTCTTTTTCTGAGGAACATTTGATACCTATGAACTTGAAAATATGATACATGTTTAAATTTATCTCAAGAAAGACTTGTCTCATGTTAAATAAAACATAATGTTTTTTATTACATCATTTTATTTTTTCAGTGCACATAGTGTTTTCTTATTCTCAGTTAGTAATCCTTTTGATTTTTTTCTTCATTGATTATCTTGACCCAATTCTTTTTGGAAAAATGGTATTCATTTTTGTTACTTGAGGTCATGAGACTTCATTGCAAAGTAAAGAAAATAAACAAACAAAAATATTTCCTTATCTTCAGTTGACTTCTAGATTCTTCTGCTGACATTATCCTATATAATCGGATGTGTGCTTCTGGAACTTCTCTAACCAGTCTCTGACTGGAGGTGAATGGCAATAAGTTATTTTTGATGGTCTATCGGGGATAGTGCAGCACCTTCAGTCATCCCCTTTACTTCACTGCCTCATTTTCTTACTCTTGTGTTTCCAGGAACTCCCCAAGACTTCTGTGAAAGTTCAGGAACTATAGATTTAGAAGTATGTCTTTGGGTTCATCTTTCCTCATCTACTTTCTTTCCTATATTTAGGGATCATCTGTGAAGTCACTCAAAGATAGTACCTCATCACTGCCATTGTTTTCAGTGCCTTCCACAAGAACCCTAATATCCGGACCAGGAGCTAGAGGTTTGTCACCCAGGATTCACAATGAGGAACCTCAAGATGCCATAGAGATTTCATGTTCCTGAGTGTCCTGTGGGAACTGCGATGAAGAGAATGATTATTATACCTTCCTTTTCACAAGGCACCAAAGCAGTATTTCATATGGCATCAGTGTCATTCAGAATGCCTCATAAGAACAAGTAAAATCATTTCCTGCATCCCTATCCCACATCTCTAAGAGCTGGCATGTCACTAAGCACTTTGGCTAGGAAATTACACAAAATACCATCTGCTTTCACCCAGTTCCTATACACCCAGTAGGATAAGCATCCTGCCCCACAGCAAACTCCATAACTTGAGCCAAAGTGTGCCATACAAATAAAATTAATTTTTGGCAGTCCCATCTACTGCTAATGAGACATGCTAACAAGGGATTTATCTTGTACTTTTCTCTCATGCTCAATTCATGTTTTTTTTAAAGATTTTTTAAAAAGACTTTATTAATTTATTTGACAGAGAGAAACACAGCTAGAGAGGGAATACAGGCAGGGGGAATGAGAGAGGGAGAAGCAAGCTTCCTGCTGAGCCGGGAGCCCGATGCAGGGCTCAATACTGAGACTCTGGGATCATGACCTGAGTCGAAGGCAGACTCCTAACTACTGAGCCACCCAGGTGCCCCAAGTTTTTTGTTTTTTTGTTTTTTTCAAATAAGTCCTCTCTCATGAAAACTCACAGAGGTTAAATCTCTATTAAAACATTTTCTCCATTCTTATGCAAGTTTAAGTCCCTCTAAATTCATAGCCTCCCTCCCATCACCCTAGCAATCCACGTTTTTGTCATGATTATATCTCTACTGCCTATCAAGGTGAAAGGAGTGAAACTGTGAATATGACCTTCCTTCACAAAACAGAGGAGGTTCAGATATCCTCTTGAAGTTATAGTATTGGTGTACCTGAGTGGTGCAGTTAGTTAAGTGTCCAACTCTTGGTCTTAGCTCAGGTCTTGATCTTATGGTCCTGAGATCAATCCCCACATTGGGCTCTGTACTCAAAGTGGAGTCTGCTTGAACTTCTCTCCTACTGGCTTTCCCCCTATTCATGCTCTCTCCTTCTCTCTCAAATAAATAAATAAATCCTAAAAAAATACTATCAATATATTAAATGAGATTTCATATTTTGAAGAAATTTGAGGAAGGTTAAGTTTTATAGTCTTAATCACAAAAGAAGATAACAGAGCCTTCCAAGATGAAAAAGGGTTGTAGCCTATTGTTATGACTGCAAGATGTTTCTGATTTATAATACTGTACTCTGGGAACCAAAAGGTTGAGAGAAAGAAACCTAAGTGGGTTTGAGAAAACTGATCAAAGTTAAATGACCAGGAAAACATGTTATTATCCTCTATAATAAGTAATACCCTCTGTAAACTTTCCCAATGATCAGGATACCTAGGTAGAAATGTAGGAATATACAGGAAGAACCATATTATATCAACTGTTTTCAAGACACACAGTTTTAGAGCAGTGTTTCTCAAAGTAGAGTCCTGGACTAAGCAACATCACTATCACCTTGGAATTTGTTAGATTTATAAATTATAATACTCTTTCCCAGACCTAGTGAATAAAAAACTCCAGAGGTGGGACCCAGCAATCCATATTTAATCTATGATAATCACCCTCGTAATTCTGGTGCAGGCTGAAGTTTGAGAAACACTGGTTTGGAGACAAGTTAGAAACAAATTTACTCATATAAACATTGGCTAAATCTCTGTGTTCAAGAATCTGCAGGAATAAAAGGCATATAACAAAACTCATGCTCTTCGGGGTCATAAAGCTTGGTTAAGGAACAAATCATAACTTATAGATACCTAAAAAATCCAAAGGGTGTGATGCCTGGGTGGCTCAGTCAGTTAACCAACTGACTCTTGATCTGGGCTCAGGTCATGATCTTAGGGTTGTGAGATAGAACCCTGCATCAGACTCTATGCTGGTCATGGAGGCTGCTTAAGATTCTCTCTCTCCTCCCTCAGGCTCTCCCCTGCCATGAAAAATAGAATAAAATGAAATAAAATAAAATAAAAAATCCAAAGTGTCAATAAGTGTGGCATAGAGCTGTTAGGTTTAGATTAACTGCCAGTTTAACAGAATTGAATATTCCTAATGTAGTTCCCGAGAAAGGATAGATGACTTACTGCTGGTGAGATTAAGGAAGATTGCTAGAAGAAATTGGTGGTTAGGACTGTTGGGAGGATTTTGAACAGAAGTTGTAAAGGGAGCAATCAAGACTTGGAGAATGTTGGGGTGCCTGGGTGGCTCAGATGGTTAATGGTCTACCTTCAGCTCAGGCTGTGATCTTCAGGTCCTACAGTGGAGCCCTATATTGGGCTCCCAGTTCAGCGGGAAGTCTGCTTCTCCCTCTGCCTCTGCCTCTCCCCTGCTTGTGTGCTGTGCTCTCTAATGAATAAATAAAATCTTAAAAAAAAAGACTTGGAGGAAGTGTAAACACTTTCCCAATGACTAAAGAGTTTGATTAATTAGAACAGAACGGTCATGTTGGTTAAAGATGTATGGAAAGAGGTTTGGACTTGTACTTAGAATTTGGCCTTGGAATTGATTGATATTTTTCTAGCATTGTAATACTTTTAAATTTTTCTTTTTTTTTTAAGATTTTGTTTGATTATTTCAAGACAGAGATGGAGAGAGCAGAATCAGGAGGAGGAGCAGAGGCAGAAGGAGAGGGACAGGCATATTCCCCGTTGAGTGGGGAGCCCGACACGGGGTTCGATCCCAGGACCCTGAGATCATGACCAGAGCCAAAGTCAGATGCTTAACTGACTGATCCACACAAGCACCTCTGAATAATTTTCTTTAAATAATTTATCCAATATCCAAAAACAATGTATTTGTTTTAGGTAGGAGGATGGTCTCAATAACCTGTCCTCCCGTTATTGGAGATGAATGTTGAATAATTTAATAATCAGTCTTTTTATTAACTTAATAATTTAATTAAATTATTACTTAAATAATTTAATAGTCACACATATTTTTTAGATGTCAGCTATTCCAAGTCAGTGTACTAGATTTCTGAGTATGAAGTTGAACTAGATGTGGTCCCTTCTCACAACCTTACTGTTTACTGGAAAAGGTTTACTATAGTAGAGTATGAGTTGTTATACTGGTGAGTATGTAGGGATGGATTACTGATCTCATATCATTTGAGATCTTTTGATTGGACTGTCTTCCTATTAGTTGTCCACTGCAAAATAAAACATTTGAGGCAACTATTTAGATTACAAAGCCGTGAGAATATGTAGGGAAAGGAATTGAAATGGTCTTTAAAATCATACCTTCTGTACCACAGAATCCAGCAATAACACTGCTTGGTATTTACCCAAAAAAGTTGAAAAACTTATACACACACACACACATCTTTTTTTTAAAAATTTTATTTGACAGAGAGAAACACAGCCAGAGAGGGAACACAAGCAGGGGGAGTGAGAGAGGGAGAAGCAGGCTTCCCGCCAAGCAGGGAGCCTGATGTGGGACTCGATCCCGAGTCTCCGGGATCATGACCTGAGCTGAAGGCAGTTGCTTAACCAACTGAGCCACCCAGGCGCCCCCCCACACACATATCTTACACATAGATGTTTATAGTACCTTTATTCATAATTGCTAAAACTGGAAGCGACCAAGATGTTCTCCAGTAGGTGGTAAATGGTTGAACTGCAGTACATCCAAGAGAAGGGATATTATTCAGCACTAAAAAGAAATGAGCTATCAATCCCTGAAAACACATGGAGGAACCTAAAGCACATATTACAAAGTGAAAGAATCCAATCTAAAAAGGCTGCATACTATATGATTCCAACTATGTAACATTCTGGAAAAAGCAAAACTATAGAGACTAAAGAGAACAGTGACCTGTTAGGGGTTTGGGATAGGCGGATGAATAAGCAAAACACAGAGGACTCTTGGGGTTGTGAAACCAGCCTGTGTGATACTTAAATGATGACTACCTGTTATACATGCACATATATTATACATGTATCCAAACACTTAGAATGTACTACACCAAGTGTGACCCTTACTGTAAACTGTGGACTTTGGTTAATTGTAATGTGTTACTGTAGGTTCATTGATGGTAATAAATGTGCCACTGTCGTGGGAGGTGTGGATAATGAGGGAGGCTATACATCTGTAAGGCAAAGGGGTATATGGGAACTGTCTTACCTTCCTCTCACTTCTGCTGTGACCTAAAATGCTCTAAAAAAATAAAGTACTGGGGCATCTGGATGGCTCAGTCAGTTAAGTGTCCGGCTCTTGATTTTGGCTCAGGTCATAATGTCAGGGTTGTGAGACTGAACCCTGTTACAGCTTCTTTGCTGGACACGGAGCCTGTTTACGATTCTCCCTCTCCATGTGCCCCTCCCCACCTCACCCTCTCTCAAAATAATAATAATAATAGTAATAAAGTACTTAAATATGAAAAATAAATCTTACTGCTGTTACATTTGACATGGTCTGGCTTTGTTACATCTTTGGTTTCTTCTCATACTGCTCTCCTCTAGCTTTTTGCTCTCCAGCCCCTAGACATCTTTCATCCCTCCAGAAGATCTTGGTTTCCCTTGCAGGAGGGCCTTTGTACTTGCTGCCCTTTCAGCCTGGAGCGCTCTTCCCATTTCTCTCCATTTTGCTCAGTAAATCCTGCTCATTCGTCAGATCCTAGAGTTAGGAGCCTCCTTGATATCCTAATCAGTTGAGGTTTCTTTGTTATAGCCTTTGAAGAATCTTACCTCTATTTTAGCACACTAATCTCTGTCACAGTACATTAACCAGTAATTACTTGATTAATGTCAACTTCCTACATTAGACCTGAACTTTTTGAAAATAGGCATTGTGTTCATTAGCACTTAACATTTTACACAGTGCCTGGTACATAGGAGAATATTAATGAGTAAAATTTTAAGTGGATAAAAAAACCATGTCATTTGTTTACTTAACATTTTCAGTGAGGTTTGGCTAATGAGTATTTTATTGTAGGTCAGTGATTCTCAGCCCTGGCTGTACATTTGGAATAATCTGGAGAACTTTAATGACCATTGCTATCTGGATCCCACCCTCAGAGATTCTGTTTTGAAAAATATAGGGCAATTCTAAGGTACAATCAAGGTTGAGAACCACTGATCAGCTCCCAATATTAAATAGCAAATCATAAGCCTGAGATGTCTCAGAATTTAGGAAATATGACTAGGAGAGTCTTTGAATGTATTTCAAGGAAGAGAAAAATAATTTATTAATTAATATGTTTAATATTTGCAATATTTCATTGTGGAGTCACAGCCAAAAGGAAAAGCATTTTACTGATTCAATTTGATAATTAAGAACTAAAGATGAGCACATTTTCATATTTTTCCTAATTAGATAGGTCTTCAGATTAATCAAATGTAACTTGACCCAGAAAAAATTTTAACACAATCAAAATTTGTGTTGTAGTAAGAAGTATTCTAGGTTATTCAGTTTATGTAAAAGCACTAAAAGCTCTCCAGAAGTGTAGTTATCTGAATTTCTATACAAGTAAAATAAATTCTTGTATGCAATGAAAGTTTTCTGATAAATTTTACTGCAAATGAAACTATTCTTATGTTTGTATTTGATTTTTATTATTTTTCCCATAGGTCATCACTGTAAACACAAATATTTAATCACTAAATTAGTGCTTATAAATCTAATTCAGCTTATCTAAATGAATAAAAATATCTGTAGTTTTCTCTTTTAAAAAGGTAATGCCTCAAAACACCATGATACTGGTTTAGTGACAAATGAGCCAAAAATACTTCTACATGTGATTGGAAACTTGATATATGACAAAGAGGCATTGTAAGTCAGTGGTACAAGGATGGCCTATTAATTAAATGGTGAAGGGACTCCATTATATGAGGGGAAAAACATAAAAAAGTTGACACCTTCTTTATCCATATACAAAAATCATTTGCAGATTGATTAAGATCTTAAATGTGAAAGAAAATACTTCAAGTTTTTTTAAGAAATGGAAGAGCAATCTTTATGACCTTTTGTAGGGAAGGATTTAAGAGTTAAAAAGCAGAAACCACAGAGGGAAATATTGATAAAGTCTACATAAAATTTGACAACTATTCTTCATTAAAAGATGAAAAGAATCAAAACACAAGCCTTAGTGGGATATGATATTTTTAACACTGTTTACTAAAACAAAGCCCTGTAGGATTCTGAGTATATAAACAACATTAGAAACTAATAAGAAAAGGAACCCCCCCAAAAATAATGTGCAAATGACATGATTTATATTGTTATGAAAGAGGTAATAGAAATGCCCATCAATGTATGAAAATGTTAAGGTAAAACTATACACTAACTTGGATGACTAAAATTAAAATAATAATAGTAAGCAAAGACGTGAGACAAAAGAAAATTGTTTAGGTTTGATCATTTTAGAAAATATTTTGGTATTAACTATAAATTTGAAAATATGTATACCTAATGATTCTGTGGCTGCACTCCTGGATATATTCCTTATGAACTCTTTTATGTCTTCAAGAGATATGCAACAAAGTAATCTTAGGATTGCTCTTTGTAATGATAAAAAGACTATAAACCATGCAAATATCTATCAAAAATCTATCAAAAATTTGTGATATGCTTACACAATGGATATTGATCAACAGCAAAAAAGAAAATGGCATAAAAGTACAGGTATCTGTGTAGATAAATTTTGGTAACACAGCAGAATGAAAAAGTTCACAGTAGAATAAATTAGTCTGATTACAGTAATTTAAATTTAAAACAGGAAACAAAAATTGCTTAAATTATTTTTGGTTGCGTGTTTATGTTTAGTTTATAACTATGTTATGTTATAAAACTGTAAACAGGGCGCCTGGGTGGCTCAGTGAGTTAAAGCCTCTACCTTCGGCTCAGGTCATGATCTCAGGGTCCTGGGATCAAGGCCCGCATCGGGCTCTCTGCTCGGCAGGGAGCATCTTTCCTCTGCTCTCTCTGCCTGCCTCTCTGCTACCTGTGATCTCTCTCTGTGTCAAATAAATAAATAAAATCTTTTTAAAAACTGTAAATACAAGCAAGGACATGCTTAATATAGAATTCAGGATATTCACTCTCTCTGATAGAGATGGTGGTTTGTGATTGGTGAGAAACTGAAAGAATTCAAAGTAATGCCCTTTATTAATCAAGGCAGTGGGTATATGGGCATTGATTTTGTCAATTTTTTTGGTTTAGTCTAATCCCCTAAACTGTACATTTATTATCGTTGTATTTTGTATGTATGATATGTTCCACATTACAAATATGCTGTTAAAAATAGAGTGAGAAGGAATGGAAGTGACATGAAACTGGAGGTAGTCAGCGGGGCTGCGGGGGGAGCATTGATGACAGGCTGTGTCTCTTAATGGGGAACTCAGAGGGTCCTAGGGAAGAGGAAGAAGGATGGTAAGTAGTTGCTTAGAGGTTTATAGTAAAAAAGTTATCTCAAATAAAATGTAAAATGTACAAGTAGTACTTGTGGTCTTGCATCTCTCTCTCACTCTCTCCCTTTCTTTTTGAATGTTTTTAAAAACAGCTGTATTGAGGGACCCCTGGGTGGTTCAGTTGGTTAAGCATCTGGCTCTTGGTCTCAGCTCAGGACACGATGTCAGGGTTGTGAGTTTGAGTGTAGAGGCCGATTGAGATTCTCTCCCTCTCCCTCCTCTCTCATCCCCTGCTCATGCACTCACTCTCTAAATAAATAAATAAAATCTTCTTTAAAAATGGCCATATTGAGGTATAATTAATAAACAAAATCTGTATTCATTTACCAGCTCCCCATTTCCCCTCCCTCATCCCCTGGCAATCACCATTCTACTTTCTATTTCTATGATTTGACTACTTTAGATCCCTCATTTAAGTGAGGATTTTCCCTTTTGTGACTGGCTTATTTCACTTAGCTTGGTGTTCTCCAGGTTAGTCCATGTTGGTGAATATGGCCAGATTTCCTTCTTCTCTAAGGCTGAATAATATTCTATTATATGCATGTACATTTCTTTTATATTCACCCACTGATAGATGTTTTGGTCATTCCCATATCTTGGCTATTGTGAATAATGTGGCAATGAACAAAGGACTGTAGATACCTCTTCCAGATGCTGCTTTTAATTTTTTGGATAAATACCTGGAACTGGAATTGCTGGATTATATGGTAGTTCTTTTTACAAGTTTTGGGGGAAGTTTCATACTAGTTTCAATAATGACTACACCATCTATATCAAATTAAAAAGCTTTTGCACGGCACAGGAAATAATCAACAGAAAGAAAAAACAACCTATGCAATAGAAGAAGATACTTGAAAAACTATAATTAAGGATCAATATCCAAAGTATGTAAAGGGACTCCTACATCTCAGTAGCAGATCATCATCATCTGCTTACAAAATGAGCAAAAGACTTGAATTGATATTTCTCCAAAGAAGACATAGAATTAGCCAACAGGTTTATGAAAAGGTGCTCAATATCAATAATCATTAGGAAAATGCAAGTTGAAATCACAGTGAGATATCACTTCACACCTGTTAGGATGGCTGTTACATATGTATAAAAAAAGATGACGAGTGTTGGTGAGGATGTGGAGAAATTGGAACCCTTATGCATTGTTGGTGTGAATTCAATCAACTTTTTTTTAGTGTTAGTAAACTAGTGAGTAAACATTTTCAATATGGTTAGAGAAATGTCCTCACTGGACAGACACACAGATGTACAACTTAGGTAAATAAGATGTATAGTGTTAGTTACAATTCCCTGGAATTGCCAACTTGAAAATGTAATATCCATAGCCCTTTTTCCTTAGTAAATTATAGGCACATATATTTATTCTAGCTACAAAGTCTCTTCTTTCATTTATGATTTTATACACTTGAGTCCTCTCTTTTTTTTTCTCGTGAAAGGTTTGTCAGTTTTGTTTATCTTTTTGAAAAAGAACAGCTCTTAGTTCTGTTAATCTTTTTTTGTTGTGTTTCTGCTCTCTGTTTCATTTGTTTCTGCTATGATCTTTGTGGAGTGGATTTAAGTAATGATAACTCCTGGGAAAGTTGGAGCCTTTTTCTGGAATGCTGTTATCTGGTATCAGGCACATGCCTTGTCTACAAAAGATTCAGTCTTGATTTCTGGAGAAAGTTTCTGAAGATTGGCCCAGGAGACGGTAGTATAGCTTGATGGTTAGGAGGCAGACAGATCTGGGTTCAGTTCTTCCACTTATTAGTTATGTGACCTTAACCCAAATTTCACATCCATAAAACCAGTGATCATAATATTATATGTCATAAGCTCTTTATCTTCAGTGGTCATCTGCTGGTTTTTTTTTCCCAGATTAGAGCCCAGTATCACAAGTCCATCTGATTTTCTTAAACAAAAAGTCTATGGATAGGGGGCTGCGTGGTGGACATTGGGGAGATATGTGCTATGGTGAGTGCTGTGAATGAATCAGAGACCTACATCCATGAAATGAATAATACATTATATGTTAATTTTTAAAAAGGCTATTTATATAAACTTTTAAATTGCTGTAAAACATACATAGAGAGTGAAACGCAAGTCTTCAACTCAATAAGTTTTACAAAGTGAACACACCTGTGTAACCACATCATTCAGAAAAAGAGACAGACCATGAATAGCCCTTTGGATGTCTCCTTTGTTGCCACATTTGATCACCATGACCACTTCCTGACCAAAGATAACGACTATTCTCACTTCTAATATCAAGGGATAGTTTTGCCTTATTGGATTTTATATTAAAGGAGTAATAGAATATATATTATTTTGAGTCTGGCTTTTCCACATAGTATTATATTCTGAGATTCACTCATTTTTCTGTATATTCAGTATACCGTTAATTTGCATTATTGTTTTCTACTTCATTGTTTGATCCTATCATAATTATTTATGCATTCTGTTGTGGCAGGACATTTAAGTTTACAGTTTTTGGTTGTTAAAAATGAAGCTGTTAACACTCTTGTACATGGATTTTTTTTTTTTTGGTATATATTTCATTTGGAGGTGTAGTGATGTATACCCGTGATCTACTTGTGTAGACAATGACAATAAGTTTTACAGAGTAGTTGAGTACATTTACACATACTCTTACCAGGAGTTAATGGAAGTCTTACTTAGTATATTCTCCTATTACTTTCCATTGTAATTCTTTTTTAAAAAATATGTCATTCTGTTGCTTATATGGTGGTATTTTAGTGTGGTTTTAATTTGTATTTTCTGTTAACTAATGAATTAAAATACCTTTCTGTGTATTTATTGGCCATTTAGATAGCCCTTTTGGTGTCTGTTTATTTGCCTGTTTTACTATTGGATGGTTTATCTTTTTCTTGTTGATTTGTAGACCTATAAAATTGGCAGTACTTATAGTGGGATGTTGAGGGATAGTCATAAAATTTAGCAAGACAGGAAATGAGAGGAAGAAGAAAAGTGATTACTGAAATAATTTGAGGGGATCATCTTTGGAAGGTTGGCAATATGCTAGTATTAAATGGAATTATGTCTGAAACCAAAATACACAGTCATTTTCTATACTCAACTGCTGCTCTAGCATTACTTAGAATTATGGTACATTATCTAAACCCTCCCTGGTAAATTAAAGAAATTCATTTCTAGTTCATCTGTCATTTTCTGTTGCTTTGTTGAGTAGGTATTTATTGTCACCTTCTAAATAATAGAGAAATGAATGACATTGGGAAGGAGAGAAGGGTTCATATTCAGCACTCTCTTTTGTACATGCTTGGAAACATTTTACCCTTCCATTTAAATATTAGTTTGTTAATATTATAAAGATGAATGTTAATTTTCATTTATTTCTTTTAGAATAACATCTGCTCTTACAACAGGAGATTCTCTTTAATTAATAGGCAATAATGTCAGCCTTCCCATTTTATATAGATAAATCTTTTCTTTTCCCATAACTGAAGAGCCTACCTGTTCCTCTTGAAACTTGTTTGATTATGCCACATCTTACAGAGACTTTACAGAATTCCAGAAAGCATCTCACTGTGAAAAGATTTGCTTTCCACCATACCTGAAATGTAGTATGGTAACCATGTCTCACTTGTCTCACATCAACTTGCTATTCACTCATTTCTTTTTGCAAAGTCTTCCTGCTCATTCTGACCTGAGCTATGGTTAACATTTATACATGGGACATATAGCAAGCAGCCCCCCTTCCTGCAAAGAAACAGAGAAAAGGAAAGAAAGGGAAAGAGATAGAAAATGAAAATTGAAATATGTAGGAAAATGACATCCTTTACTTTAACTATGGCCTATTGAAAATATTCTGTATGTATGTATGATTTTCCAAGGCTAATACTATTCTCTTTTGAAGAAGAACATTCTAGGTTAAATATGGCAAAGTCAAGCTTATATTAATGTTAAATCTATTGAAAGTCTCTGGCATACAAAACTATTTTGCCACAGTGGTCTGTGGAATGTCACAGTCTACCTGAAGAGAAGAGGAAGAGTTATCAAGTTCCTGTCAGCTCCATACCTGCCCTTCCATGCTGTGTTCTGTTTCCCAGGGCTGGCATGCTGCAAAACACATTGCTGCTTTGCCAGTTGGTCCTTGTTGGTCTCTGCCCGTATGAATATGAGAGAGGGAGGAGGATGAGACAGGAGAAAAAGGCATGAGGAAGGAAGAGAGACAGAAGGAAGTCTGCATCAGCACAACAACCCAGGCAGCAGCAAGCAGTTCCTCCCTATAGGAACAGCTCTAAGCAGTTCGCAGTTTTCCCAATATTTGCATAGAACCAGCCTCATCCTACTACCATTGGAGACCCCAACACCAGCTGAGCTGTACCGATTCTCTGCTGTCTGTGAAGTCCCTCAACTAAGCATCTGTTACACAATTCTAACCTCTTCTCTTTGTTCCTGCAGCCCCCCAGCTGCTAACAATTTCCTGAAGTTTCTGCAGTTCTGATGTCTCTAGAATTTTCTTTCTGTCCTTTTAGGAAGTTAACAATTTTATATCCACTTAATAGTTCCTTATATTAAAATATACTTGTTACCAAAATCCAAGTTTGGCTGTCTGTTGCTCGAAAAGCCAATACTCAAGAGACAACTTTTGATCAGAAAGGAATATTAGCTTTTTTCAGGAGGCCAGCCACCTGGGGAGAAGGCAGACTCTTATTCAGAGGCCAACTCTGAGGTTTCTGCCTGGCCCAGGGATGTATAAAGGCTTTGAGGCAGTTAATCAGTAAAAGGAGCATCATGGTCCAGAACATTTCTTGATTATCTGTAGACTTGATGGTGCCAACTACAGATGTTATCTCAGTGCTCAGGGGTTGTGCAAGTGGGTCTACTTCCTTAGTGCCTAGCAGTTGTGCAAGGAGATCTCGTTTCTGTTTCATGAGTACAAGAGTATTCTCTTCTTTCTAGGAAAGAATGCATGATCTATAGATACACAAAGAGAAGTTAGTTAATCCTGAGGCACCTGGGTTGCTCAGTGGTTATGCCTCTGCCTCAGCTCAGGTCACGATCCTGAAGTACCGGGATCGAGCCTCACATCGGGCTGCCTGCTTGGCGGGAAGCCTGCTTCTCCCTCTCTCACTCTCGCTGCTTGTGTTCCCTCTCTGGCTGTGTTTTCTTTCTGTCAAATAAATAAAATCTTAAAAAAAAAAGCAGTTAGTTAATTCCGCAGACTAAGGGCATTTGCTAAAGTTTAAAGACTACTAGGCTGGTCAGAGGGGCCCAGGTGGCTTCACATTTTTATTTTCTCTGTTAAGATAACAGTTGTGCTCTTTCTTTTCTGACTGGGCACACATAGACACACATGTACAACCTGTGTATGTGGTACGTATGTATGATATATATATGCACATATATGTAGTATAACTGTAATATATGATGTGCCTATGTCATAAATATGATACAAATTATCTTTTCTCTTGTTTTATGAACTATCAAAAATAAGGAAAAAATACCATGAAGCACATGAATATATATATCCATATACCCTCCTGAATGAAGCATAGGTAAGTCTATTTGCTCACATAGAAAGTTCTTGTAGGTCAGAATTTAAAATGAAGTGAGTGATTTCATATTCAAACAAAGTAGATTGATCACAAAGGATGTAATTTAATATGTGATGATAATAATGATAATGCTGATGATAATTGTAGTAGATATCTCCTAATACATTTTCTTCTAAGATTTCCTTCTATCTATTCAGTTGCTTTGGAAGGATTTTATTTCCTTTAGAATTATACAAGAAAGCAAACAAACTCCTCAGAAGTTCCATTGGGTGGAGTGGACATGTTGACTATTAATCATGATGATTTTTGACATAACCTTAGAGGAAAGAAAAGAATGTTTGAAGGGTGGGAAATGCTTCTATCTATTTAGGGAGATAGATAGGTTTGACTTGAGCTGTCGTTTATGTGAATATGTGCTATAAAGGGCCTGATTTTGATGCTTGTTGAAAGCACCTGACAAGAGTAATTACCCATCACCAGTCTTGGGCATTGCATGTAGTTTAGTGCTAGTGGGTGTAGCTGGTAGAGTGGGAACAGTGTCTCCATGATGCCAGCAGGCCAGGTCTGGGGACCCAGAGGAGTTCCTGCAGGACCAGCCAAGAGGGGCTTTGTCTTTGCACAGTATGGAAATCAAGGGGGATCCAGCAGAAAGTGAGGGCAGAATTTATTGAAGCTATAGAGAGAACAGAAAAAGATGGAGCGTCTACAAGACTCAGAAAGGAAGGGAGCCTGAGTCTTGTCTTTGTTCAGGGGCTGAGGGTTGTTACTGAGGATCCCGATCTGGTGTGTGTGTTCTCTCAGACACCCAGAAACCAGTCAGAACAAAGACAAGGACCTGGGTATTATTCCTTGGAGCCAGGGGGTCTTGGTGTATGAATGTCTAGCACCTATGGTCTGGAATGCATGTATGATAGCTTCATTTGGTCATTCTTACCTGATCTTTTTTTTCCTTAAGATTTTATTTATTTATTTATTTATTTATTTATTTATTTGGGGGGGGGGACACAGCAAGGGGGAGTGGGAGAGGGAGAAACAGGCTTCCTACTCTGAGACTTGATCCCAGGACCCAGGGATCATGACCTGAGTCAAAGGCAGATGCTTAACTACCAGGCACCCTCTTGCCTGTTCCTTCTTTAGATGTTCTCTATTCTAGAGAAATCATTAGCTCCTTGTCCCTTACAAGGGGAACATAGGCTATTTGCATTACAAGGCATGTGTAAAGTGGGTTAGGGGTGCAGCTCCTTGCAAGAATAGAAGCAGGAAAAAGAGCTGAAAGCAGATATTTATAGAGTTCTTTAGTTTTTTTTATCTGATTTGCATTGAAAAAGCTTATATATTATCTAGCACAAGAGAAGAAAAGCCTACAACTTACAAGTAGGGCAAGGTGACATTTTAAAATTAATATTACACAACCAAGTTTTCATAAATTTTGAAACTACTAAGTGCTAGAAAATGATGCTAGGTATGGGTTAGAAATGTAAACACATGAAAAGACAGTTGTAACCAGTGTGGTAAGTGTACATGTAGTATTAAATGTACAAGCAAACCACTAAAAAAGTGATTAACTTGCCAGGTTGGAGTAGATGAGTAGGGAAATCACCTAGCACTGGGTTTTGAAGTATTTTTAACATTGTCAGGTGGACGAGGGGATAAAAAAAATTCTAGAAAAAAGAAGCAGAATTGCGGAAGCACCAAAAAGTAAAGTGGCTTGGCATGTTAGAAAAACTCCAGGTAGTTCAGTGTTCTTAGTGGGGAAACTGTGAAGGGCAATAAATGGAAAATTAAGTATATTGGTGTAACCTTATGCTAGGGGCTCCAAAAATGTACTCAAGGGTTGGCTTGAAGAGCATTAAGAAGGAAGGCTAGCAGTCAACTGTAGTTGATATTTTTCTTCCCTTTTCATGCCAGTTGCTTTTCCAATGCAGTTGTGCTTATAAGTCAATGCTACGTGCTGCCCCTGATAATGTAGTGACAATTTGAAGATGTTCAAAAAACATGGATAGGCACAATGCATATGAGACCATAAGGAAACATCAGTAGGCATATTTGAACCTATTCCATTCAAATTACTTTCTAACATATTCAAAAAGGAAAAATTATCTAAGAATTAAATTGGGAAAAGAAGAATCTGCTGTGGACCTATAACAGCAAGAAATCAATCTATGCAGATTTATCACTGTTATGGAGATAAAAGGGGAGGAACAAGTAATAGTAGCCAGTTTTCCATGGTGTCAAGTTTTCCACTTAGCAAAACAAAACTCCCAGAGCACCCTGGCCCCCTTTTTCTTCTTTTTTCTTACTACTTCTTCCTTTTTTTCTTTAATCCTGCTGCCAGTTTCCAGAGTAAGGGTAGGATGTGAGAGTTGAAGACACAAGGAAAACCAGTTTGTCTGTGGCAGGAGCTCTGCTTCAGTAAAACCAACATGATATAAAAATATAAGGCCCTAGCTAGAATAATCATAGGATACATATGATTAAAGACATTGGGTACTAGAAGAAGCAAACTTTTGAGACAAGGTAAGATATTTCAAATCACCTAGAGGGTACCACTATGTATCTTCATGTGTAGAAGAAAAAGTATAGTGTTATAATGTGCATTTGAAGATGCTGAAAAAAAAGCATTTAACAAAATATAGCATCCATCCTTTTTTTAAAGATTTTATTTATTTATTTGGGAGAGATGAGAAAGCAGAGAGAAAGGGAGGAGAAGCAGACTGAGCTGAGCACGGAGCCTGACACAGGGCTCGATCCCCAGATCCTGAGATCATGCCCTAAACCAAAGATAGATGCCCAGGAGCCCTACAGCATCCATTCTTTTTTTTTAAAGATTTTATTTATTTGAGAGAGAGAGAGCACAAGAAGAGAGAAGGGGCAGAGGAACAGGGAAAAGCAGACTCTTCACTGAGCAGACAGCATGATATATGGCTCGATCCCAGGACCCTGGGACCATGACCTGAGCTGAAGGCAGATGCTTAAATGGCTGAGCCACCCAGGTACCCTTACAGCATCCATTCTTGCTCAGAACTCTCAAGAAGTAGGTATAGATGGAATATACCTCAACATCATAAAGGTCATATATAAAAGACCCACAGCTAATATCATCCTCAATGGGTGAAAGACTGAGAGATTTTCCTCTATGGTGTATGATTAGTAAGAAATGAGTCAAAATTTCACTGTTGGCTGACAACATGTTACTCTGTAGAAAACCTGAAAAGCTTCACCAAAATTTTGCTAGAACTAATACATGTATTCAGCAAAGTCTCAGGGTATAAAATCAACATACAGAAATATGTGGCATTTCTATACACCAATATTGAAGGAAAAGAAAAAGAAATCAAGAAATCAATTACAATTGAATTACAATTGCATCAAAAATCCTAAGATAACTTGGAATAAACCTGACCAAAAAGATAAAAGATTTGTACTCTGAAAATTATAGAACACTTATGAAAGAAATTGAAGAGGACAGAAAGAAATAGAAAATGTTCCATGCTAATGGAATCAAAGAACAAACATTGTTAAAATGTCTATACTACCCAAAGCAATCTACATATTGAATGTAATTCCTATCAAAATATTATTTTTCACAGAGCTAGAACAAATAATCCTAAAAAAAGACCCCAAATAGCCAAAGCAGTCCTGAAAAAGAAAAGTGAAGCCAGAAGCATCACAATTTCAGACGTTTAAGTTGTATTACAAAGCTGTAGTCACCAAGACAGTAAGGTACCAACACAAAAAGAGCCCCACAGGTAAATGGAAAAGAATGGAAAACCCAGAAATGGGCCCACGACTAATCTTTGACAAAGCAGGAAAGAATATCCAATGGAAAAAAGACAGTCTCTTCAGCAGTCTCTTGGGAAAACTGGACAGCTACATTCAGAGGAATGAAACTGGATGACTTTCTTACACCATACAAAAAAATAAATTCACAGTGGTTGAAAGACCTAAATGTGACATGGGAAACCATCAAAATCCTAGAGAAGAACAGAGGCAGCAACCACTTTGACCTTGGTGCACTGATTTCTTACTAGACAAATTGCCGGAGGCCAGGGAAACAAAAGCAAAAATGAACTTTTGGGACTTCGACAAAATAAAAAGTTCTGCACAGCAAAGGAAATAATCAACAAAACTAAAAGACAGCCTACAGAGTGGGAGAAGATATTTGTGAATGACCTCTCTGATAAAGAGTCAGTATCCAAAATCTACAAAGAATTTATCAAACTCAACACCCCCAAAAATCAATCCAGTTAAGAAATGGGTAGAAGACATGAATAGACATTTTTTCGAAGAAGACATCCAGGTGGTTAAAAAACACATGAAAAATGCTCAACACCACTTATCAGAGAAGTGCAACTCAAAACCAGAAAGGGATAGTACATCACACTTGTCAGAATGGCTAAAATTAACAACACAGGAAATGACAGATGTTGGCAAGGATGCAGAGAAAGGGGAAACCTTTTATACTGTTGGTGGGAATGCAAACTGGGGCAGCTACTCTGGAGAACAGTATGGAGGTTCTGCATGTTCTGCAAAAAGTTAAAAATAGAGCTAGCCTGTGACCCAGCAATTGCACTACCAGGTATTTTCCCAAAGGATGCAAAAGCACAGATTCAGAGGGGTACGTGGACCCCAATGTTTATAGCAGCATGATCAACAGGAACTCAACTATGGAGAGAGCCCAAATGTCCACTCACTGATAAATGGATAAAGAATATGTGGTATGTAGAGACAGTGGAATATTACTCAGCCATCAATCTTGCCACATGCAATGATGTGGATGGAGCTAGAATATACTATGCTAAGTGAAATAGGTCAGTCCGAGAAAGACAAATACTTTATGATTTCACTCATGTGTGGAATTTAAGAAACAAAGCAGATGGATATATGGGAAGGAAGGAAAAAAATAAGAGTGGGAAGAAAACCATAGCAGACTGTTAATGATAGAGAATGAACTGAGGGTTGATGGAAGGAGGGGTGGGAGATGGGCTGAATCGGTAATGGGTATTGAGGAGGGCACTTGTTATGATGAGCACTGGGTGTTATATGTAAGTGATGAATTACTAAGTTCTATTCCTGAAACCAATATTACCCTATATGTTAATTAGAATTTAAGTAAAAAACTGAAAAGAAAAAAAATGTGCTTTTGATTGATAACCTTCACTGAGTTTTTATAAGGATTATATGAGTTAATATTTTTAAAGTCAACACAATGCCTGACACAAAACAAGTTTTCCTTCTGGATAGTCAATATCATCATTTTCTTCATCTCACCATTATTTTTTGCTATTTTTATTTCAAGAGTTGAGGCTCAAAGAAGAAATAATATTACTTTGTACAGAGGCCTTTCAAATTTATAAATATTTTTATTCTAATGGCAATTGATAAAACCTCAGTAGAATACTGTTAAACTGTACATTAATCTTGAAGTTATATTTAACTAAAATATTTGAACATCTCCTAAGTCCAAAATAATGATATGTAGTGGCAGAGGGTAGTGTCAAGATTAATGATAATACTAGGGATGACAATTCTGTGAGGGAGGCAAATATCAATAAACTAAAACAAGATCTGTAGAGCTAAGTGCACACTATGGCTGTGGGAGTGGAATGGAGGAGAATTTGATAGATTTTACAGAGGTAGAATTGACAGGATTTAATGACAAATTGAGTGTAAATTTTGAGAAAGGAAGCATTCAGGGTGAATTCTGTACTGAACTGGGAGAGCAAAAGCTTGCTTGGGTGTGTTTCTAAGCATATACAAATGGAGTCCCTCGGTAGAGGACTTAGAACTGGGTGAACATGTTAGAAACAAATATGATGGACATTTGGGGTCATTGCAAGACAAGATAGTCCATGACACTCCATGTTTTCATGTTATATTTTAAAGAAGATCTTAAAAAGTAAAGAACATGAAAATCTGATACTTCTTATCACGTCTAGAATAAACTTTCATGATTAATCTGTACAACCAAATCTGAGACAGCCCTCTCCAGTTAGCGATGGCATGTTTTTTGTTTTTTTTTTTCCCAGCCTTATTGAGGTATGATTGACATATAACATTGTATAGGTTTAAGGTGTACAGTATGTTGATTTGATAAACATATATATTGTGAAATGTTGATCACAATAATGTCAGTTAACACTTTTATCACCTAACATAATTACCATTTTGTTTTTGTTGTTATGGTGAGATCATTAAAGCCTCACTCTCACAGCAACTTTCAAGTATACAATATTGCTGACTATAATCATCATACTATACCTTAGATCCTGGGAACTTACTCATCTGATAATTGAAATTTAGTACCCTGTGACCAAACTCTCTTCATTTCCCCTGCCCCTCAGCCCCTGGTAACTAACATTTTTGTCTCTCTTTCTGTGAGTTCAGTGTGTTTAGATTCCACATATAAGTGAGATCTTATAGTATTTGTCTTTCTGATTCATTTCGCTTAGCATAATGCCCTCCAACAAGGCAGGATTTCCTTCTTTTTTAATGGCTAAATAACATTCCTCTGTGTGTGTGTGTGTGTGTGTGTGTGCGTGCGCGCGCGCGCGCACGTGTGTGACATCTTCTTTATCCATTTATCCATTAATCCACACTATGTTACTTCCCTGTCTTGGCTATTATGAATAATGCTGCAATGGACATGAGAGTGAAGATATCTCTTTGAAATAGTGATTTCATCTTCTTTTGATACATACCCAGAAGTAGGATTGCTGATCATAGTAGGACAGTAGTATTTTTAATTTTTTGAGGGAAGTCCATATGGTTTTCCTGAGTGGCTGTCCCAATTTACATTCTCACCAACAGTGTGTTAGGGTTCCCTTTTCTCCAATACCAGCATTTAAAATTGTTTATCTTTTTAGTAATAGACATCCTAAGAAATGTGAGATGATAATGCACTGTGGTTTTGATTTCTATTTCCCCAGTGATTAGTGATGTGGAGGACCTCGTCAAGTACTTGTTGGCCATGGTATGTCTTTCTTGGAAACATGTTTATTCAAGTCCTCTGACCATTTTTTAATCATGATTTCTTGGTATTGAATTGAATGAGTTCCTTATATTTTTAAGATATTAACCTCTTATCAGTTAGATGGTTTGCAATTTTTTTTCCTATTCTATAGGTTGCCTTTACATTTGTCGATTGGAGGTATTTTCAGTTTGTTTGTTTTTTTTCTTTGTTTTTAGCTGTACAGAAGCCTTTTGGTTTAGTATAGACAAAGTTGTTGATACTTGATTTTGCTGCTTGTGCTGTGTCCTATCAAAAAAATTCACTGTGGAGACTAATGTCAAGGAGCTTTTACCCTAAGCTTTGTTTCTTGATTTTGTGTTTTAAGGTTTATTTTGAATTAACTTTTATGAGTGGTATAAGATTGGGGTCTAATTTCATTCTTTTGTGTGTGGATTCCCAGTTTTCCCAACACCGTTTATTGGAAACCATCCTTTTCCATTGAGTATTCGTGGGTATCCTGTCAAATATTGGTTGACCATATTGGCAGGCATTTATTTCCAGACTCTCAGTTCTCTTCCATTGGTCTTTTTGCCTACTTTTATGCGAGTACTATACTGTTTTTATTACTATAGCTGGGCAGTAGAGTTTAAAATCAGGAAGTGTGATGCCACCAGCTTTCTTCTTTCTAAAGATTGTTTTGGTCATTCTTAGTCTTTTGTGGTTCCATATGACTTGCAGGGTTATTTTTTCTAGTTCCATTAAAAATGCTATTGGAATTCTGATAGGGAATGTGTTGAATCTATAGATGACTATGGGTAGTATGGACATTTTAACAACATTTACACTTCCAATCCATGAACACAGAATATTTGCCATTATTTCTGGCTTCCTCAGTTTCTTTCCTCAATGTCTTAGTGTTTTCAGTGTATAGATATTTCACTTCTTTGGTTAAAGGTGTTGGGGTATTTGAATGAGAGCAGGAGAGGAAAAATAACCATCCTCTCTAGGTATAATCAAATACAGTAGATGGTACTTCTTTTCAAATAATTAAAATGCTAGCAGGGGCACCTGGGTGGCTCAGGTCATGATCTCGGGTTGTGAGATTGAGCCCTGGGTAGGGCTACATGCTGGGCATGGAGTCTGCTTAAGATTCTCTCTCTCTCTCTCTACACCCCCTACTGCCCTGTTCATGATCTCCCTCTTCTCTCTCTCTCTTAAATAAAATGCTAGCAGAGCATGGCATGATATTTTGTGTAAGGTATCCTTCCTCTGAGAATTCATTTATTAAAATGGCAATTTTCAAAACATCTTGTCTTCTGGAATATTTAGGGAACAGAAACCCATTTATAGACACTCAGGTTAAAAGTGAGTATGCTACAAGGGTACAGAGGTTCTCCTGGAATCTGATTGCTATAGTTACAGATTGAAATCACATAGTGTAATTTCTTTTTGCCATAGGTTTCAGTAAAGCTATATACATGAGAGATGTCTTCTTAAGGCATAAATTTTAAATGAAATACATGTTAACACATGCAGTACCACCATGCTTTTGAAGCTATGCCATTGACTAGTGTGAAAAAATACATCATCACTTGATTAGGAGTGCACAGTGTTTCAGAAACTGTCCATAATGGCCATTTATTTATTAAGATCTCCAGTTAATGCTTAAAGATTATAGTCATCTTGATTTCTCACACAATTACGACCTCCCAAGGACAGACTACATTTAGTCACCGCATTGTATTAACTGATATTAACATTGGTATTTTTGGGGTATTCATAATTTATAGCTAAAATTTGGAAGTTATACTACACATAGTTGTTGTCCTAATAGCAGGTAACAGGAAAACTTACCATTTTCTTTTTTATTTAAATATCTTTAATTCTTGTCTCTGACGGCTTTCCCTGTCACTTTATGAGTAAGTAGGGCTAATACTGGCTGCAGCAAAATCACACTCCCCATTTATCATGTTAATTGCAGTTTAATGAGGAGAGGCCTTAGGCTGGAAGACTTGTCTACCTAGAGTCCTATTGGAGTGGAGTTTATTATGGTAATTAATATAGCCTATGATAATTAAATTGCTGTATTAGATAGGTACTGTATTTATCATAAAGATTCACTGTAGCAAAACTTTTTTGAGGATAGTCAAAGACCAGTGTTGAAAATCAAGTTCTCTGGAGTTGTGTCTTTTTAAAACAAAATTGGTTTGGATCCCGTTTTCAGTTATTTCTCCTCAGAGCAAGACTAGCTACGTAACTTGGAAAGCCTGTTTCAAACACAGACCCCTTTTTTGCAAAGCACCAAGAAATTGCCATAAAGGTACTAAAATGTAAAGCTTTTTCTTTCTTCCACACATGCTTGTATGCATGCTCCGTTGTCTCACTGAACTTTACGTAAAAAATGAAAGTTCAGCAATAAATGAAGAATTTCAAGATGGGGACAGTGTGAAGCCCGAGTATGGGGTCCTGTGTGACTGCTCAGATTGACTGCACTCCCATGAAGCTGGGCGTGCCTCAGAGAGCAGAAGTATAGAAAGCAAAAACCATTTTTGCATAATTGGAACTGAACTAATCTCATGCCAGACTGTAATGTGATAAAATCCGAAGAAAGTCCAATCAAATCTGGGCCAACAGACAACTGGAGTTCAGGCTGGGGGAAGCCTCAGTAGGGAAGCCAGGACAATGAAAATGGAGGAACAAGGGCTCTTGTGTCAGTCAGGAAGCTGCCCAGGTTTCCTGCTAAGACATGAAGTCATTCCAGGACATAGTTACATCAAAGCCCTTAGGAGGCAATGAAAGAGCTAAAATAAGAACACGATGAGTAGTTTAAACTTAGCTCTAATTACAGGTAGCTACTGCATTACAAACATGCTGGCACATTCCATCTAAATAAGAGTTCAGTTTCCTAAAACTTACATTTTCCTTCATACAAGTTTTTGAACTACTGGTAACATCAGTGTGAATAAAAATATTCTAAAATGTATTGAAGAAGGTAGCAATTTTCCCTTTCGTTAAGCTGCTTTAGTGGCTGATTTGTTTCTTTGCTAATTGTTGGATGAATTCAATAGGACCCAGTACATTATCTTACATTTAAATGATGATCAGTAAATGTTCATGGAAATAATTATATATAATTACTATATATAATAATTATATATAAAAATAATATCTAATAATTATATATGATTATATATAAATAATATATAATAATTATATATCATTTTATATATAACTCTTCACAGCAACGGACTAGTAAGCCTTTTAGGAATATGTTCGCAGGGACTGAACATTCACTGAAATCAGAGTACTAATAGTACACTACCTCTACAATAAAGTGGAATTTGGCTATTATTGTTCAAGTTTGGAACACCAGTAATGATAAGCAAACACCAGCTCAGTTGAGAGACTGCTCTAATTTCCTGGTGTAGATTATGATTTAGGTAGGGGAGTATTATCTATCATCTCACAAGAACATCATTTATAGTAATAGTAGCTTAATTCCACAGAAACCCTTGTGAATGTCCTACTCCTCACAATTTACTATAGAAAATCGCTTGAATTTAATTGAGTTCTTTATTTAGTTCTATGTAGTGAGATTGTAAAGACAAACACTATTTGGAATAATTTTTTGATGGCTTGCTGGAGAAAGACACATTTATTAACTCAAACCATATATATCAAATATTGAACAGTGCTAGACCCTGGGAATGTAACTGAATGAGACAGACAGTCATGGTCTCTCCATGGAGAATGGGGTTGGTCTTTCTTTGGAGTTTATAGACTGATGGACTTCTAGAATAATGCTCCATGCTGTTAATTTCAGTCAGATTCACAGGCCCTAGCGTTAAGAAGAATCAGGCATTTGAAGGTAGAATTGAACTGAAACTAGGCTTAGAGCAACTAGACATAGTCAAAGCCAATTTTCAACAGTTAATGATTTTGAGTGGTTTCCCCATTAGTTAAAAGGAAGAGGAGATAACAGGGGAGGTAGAAATCTTGATAAATTTCCAAGTTGGACTAAGTTTGGTAACTATAAAAAAATGAAGTATAGTTAATAAAGCACAAGGCAGAAGATATCCTCTTAACTCATAGTTATTGTACATCATCATTAGAGAGGGAACTTGATGCTCCCTGTACTAGATTAATAGCCTGTGCATTCGTCTCTGACCTCAGCTGAGTGGAAGCATGAGGCAACAGAAGCTGAAAATGGAGTAGAAGGAAGTACTATCTAGTATTTCATCTGGGCAGGGAAATTAAAAAGAGGAGGCCCTCAAATTGTAGAGGGGAATGTGAAAGGAAAGGATTGGTGCTCTTTTCTTTCCCTTGACAGTGCTACCCTTTGAGAATGAGCTGGCAGCTCCTAGGTCACTAGGCTTAGTTATTCCTCTTTTCAATTACAGGAATATCCTATTAACAAAGAGATGGAGTGGGGAGGACATTTTTAGGAGACAGAAGAAAAAAAGAAGGGGAATATTTTTCACATGAAGAAAAAGGCATCTGTCAGGAAACAGGGAATGACATCCAAGTTAAGTTTTTCCTGCCCCTGTTATTTTTATTTTAAACACTGTGAAAAGAACCAGTGTTTCAAGAGGTTTAAGAAATAATGGAGGGCAGCCCTAGCAATACATAACTGTTATCTGAAGATTTGATACTCTGTTGTAGGACATACAAATAAATGGGGATATTTGAGTGTATATGAGTAAATATCTGAGATATTCTTTTGAAAGAATAAATGTACCTAGTGCTGCTTTCAGGAAAAAAATCCAGTTGAATATACCATAGGTTTTTCATATAATTCCAGAATCTAACCAACTACTTATGGTTTTAGTGTATGTATAAGAAATTAAAGTGCATCTCCAATTATTATAACATTCATATAGCCATGAGGATCTGAACAATATGATCTAGGAATTTTTCAGAAGACCCCTGTAGGTCTGTATCCATTGTTTTTTTTAAATACTGAAGATGAATGTTGCTTCTGAGAACATTGTTGTCATGTATCAAGCTAAAAAAGGAAATAAGACTCTTAATTATGTTTTGAAAATTAATCAGATGGCTATTTTAGAAGCTCTCTCAATGTAATGAAACAAATTACTCTCAGATGCAATAATGACCTTAAGGTAAGACTTGTTTCATTTTTAGTAATTTGTCAATTTCTTAAATTGGGTAATGCAAGAGGAAAATTTGATTAGATAGGTTATCCTGGAACACTGGATTGTTTATTCTTATTTTAAGTTTTTATTTAAATTTCACTTAACATATAGTGAATATTAGTTTCCAGTGCACAGTGTAGTGATTTAACACTGCAGTACATAACCCGGTGCTCATCACAAGTGCCCTCCTTAATTGCCATCACCCATCCCCCACCCACCTCCCTTCTGATAACCATCAGTTTGTTCTCTATAGCTAAGATTCTGTTTCTCGGTTTGCCTCTCTAACTTTTTTCTTCCCCTTTGATTATTTGTTTCGCTTCTTAAACTCCTCATATGATGGGATGCCTAGGGGGCTCAGTCAGTTAACCGTCTGCCTTTAGCTCTGGTCAAGATCCCAGCATCCTGGGATCCAGTTTCACATCAAGCTCCTTGCTTAGCAGGGAGCCTGCTTCTCCCACTGCTTGTGTTCCCCCTGCATGTTCTCTCTCTTTCCCTCTCTTTCTTACACATAAATAAAATCTTTTTAAAAAATCCACATGAGTTGAAATCACATAGTATCTGACTTTCTCTGACTGACTTATTTCACTAAGCATTATACTCTTTAGCTCTATCCATGTTGTTGCAAATGACAAGATTTCATTCTTTCATGTGGCTGAAAACTATTCCTCTGTGTGTGTGTGTCTACACACATTGTAGTATATACACATATACCACATCTTCTTTATCCATTCATCCATCGATGGACATGGGCTATTTCCATAATTTGGATATGGTAGATAATGGTGCTTTAAATGTTGAATAGCATATATCCCTTTGCATTACTATTTTTAAGAAGATTTTATTTATTTGAGAGAGAAAAAACACAAGCAGAGGGGAGTGTCAGGCAGAGGGAGTAGCAGGCTTCCTGCTAAGTAGGGGGAGCCCAATGTGGGACTTGATTCTAGGACCCTGGGATCATGACCTGAGATGAAAGCAGTTGCTTAACCAGCTGAACCAAGCAGGCACCCTGTATTAGTATTTTTGTATTCTTGGGTAAATACCTACTAGAGCTATCACTGAATTGTAGTTCCATTTTTAACTTTTTTAGAAACTCCCATACTGTTTTCCAGAGTTGCTGTATTGGTTTGCATTCCCACCAACATTGCCCCCAAGTGTTCCTTTTTCTCCATATCCTCCCCAACACCTGTTGTTTTTCCGTTGTTAATTTTAGCCAGTCTGAGATTTGTGAGATGATAGCTTATTGTAGTTTTGATTTGCACTTCCCTGATGATCTGTGATGTTGAACATCTTCTCATGTGTCTGTTGGCCATCTGTATGACTTCTTTGGAAAAATATCTATTCACGTCTTCTGCCCATTTTTAATAGGATTATTTATTTTGGCGTGTTGAGTTTGATAAATTCTTTATATATTTTGAATACTAACCCTTTATCAGATCTGTTACTTGCAAATATATCCCATTTTATAGGCTGCCTTTTAGTTTTTTTTCCCATTGTTTCCTTTACTGTACTTGAGCACTTTATTTTGATGTAGTCCCAGTAGTTTATTTTTGCTTTTGACTCCCTTGCCTCAGGGGACATATCTAGAAAGAAGTTGCTATGACTGATATCTAAGAAATTACTGCCTGTATTCTATTCTAGGATTTTTATGGCTTCAGGGATCACAATAGGTCTTTCATCTATTTTGAATTTATTTTTGTGTGTAGTGGTGGAAAAGTGTCTAGTTTTATTCTTTAGCATGTTGATGTCCAGTTTTCCCAGCACCGTTTGTTGAGGAGATATCTTTTTCCTACTGAAGATTCTTTTCTACTTTGTCAAAGATTAATTAACCATATAATTCTGGACTCTTTTCTAGGTTTTCGATTCTGTCTATTGATCTGTATTTTTGTGCCAGTACCATATTATTTTGATCATTAAACCTTTGTAATATAACTTCATAATATAAGTCCAGAATTATGATGCCTCTAATTTTGCTTTTCTTTTTGAACATTGTTTGGGTATTCAGGGTCTTCTGTATTTTATACAAATTTTAGGATTGTCTATTTTAGCTCCGTGAAAAAATGTTGTTGGTATTTTTATAGGGATTACTTTAAATGTGTAGATTGCTTTGGAAAATACAGACAGTATTCTTCCATTCCATGAACATGGAATGTCTTCTCATTTCTTTGTGTCCTCTTCTATTCTATCAATGTTTTATAGTTTTCAGAGTATAGGTCTTTTACCTCTTTGGTTAGGTTTATCCCTGGGTATCTTATTATTTTTGGTGCAGTTGTAAATGGAATCGATTCCTTAATTTTTCTTTCAGTGCTTCCTTATTGGCATCTAGAAATGCAACAGATTTCTGTAACTTTATTTTTGTATCCTATGACTTTACTGAATTCATATATCAGTTTTAGCAGTTTTTTTGGAGGAATCTTGCAGATTTTCTATATATAGTATCATGTCTTCTACAAATAGTGATTTGGATGCTTTTTATTTCTTTTTGTTGTCTGATTGCTGTGACTAGGACTTCCAGTACTTGAGTAGACCTCCTTGTCTTGTTCCTGGCCATAGACAGGAGAGGTATGTTTTTTTCCCATTTAGGATGATATTAGCTATGGGTTTCTCACATATGAACTTTGTTATGTTGAGGTATGTTCCTTATAAACCTACTTTGTTAGGGGTTTTATCACACATGGATGTTTTACTTTGTTAAATCTTTTTCTGCATCTGTTGAAATCATCTTGTGGTTCTTATTCTTTCTTTTATTAATATGATGCATCACATTGTTTGATTTGCAAATATTGAGCCACCTTTGCAACCCAGGAATAAATATCACTTGATCACAGTGGATGATTTTTTTTATTGTATTGTTTGATTTGGTTTGCTAGTATTTTGTTGAGGTTTTTCCATCTGCATTCATCAGAGACATTGGTCTGTACCTCTCTTGGTGTCTTTATCTGATTTTGGTATTGAGGTAATGCTGGCCTCATAGAATGAATTTGGAAGTTTTCCTTCCTTTTCTATTTTTTGGAAGCATTTGAGAAGACTAGGCAGTAACTCTTCACAATAGCCAAACTGTGGAAAGAGTTATTCTTCAACGGCACAATGGATAAAGAAGACATGGTCCATATATACAATGGAATATTACTCAGCCATTAGGAAGGATGAGTACCCAAATTTTGCATCAACATGGATGGGACTGGAGGAGATTATGCTGAGTGAAATAAATCAAGCACAGGAAGTCGATTATCATATGGTTTCAATTATTTGTGGAACATAAGGAGTAGCATGGAGGACATTAGGAGAAGGAAGGGAAAAACGAAGGGGGAAAATCAGAGCGGGAGAGGAACCATAAGAGACTGGGGACTCCAGGAAACAAACTGAGGGTTTTAGAGGGGATGGGAGTGAGGGGATGGATGAGACCAGTGATGGCTATTAAGGAGGACACATATTGTCTGGAGCACTGGGTGTTATACGCAAACAATGAATCGTGGAACACTACATCAAAAACTAATGATGTACTATATGGTGACTAACATAACATAAACAAAAATAAAAATAAATCGTTGGTGCAGTTTTCCTAGACATTTATTTGTTGGGAGTTTTTTGATTACTGATTCAATTTCTGTTCAAATTTTCTGTTTCCTCAGGTTTCAGTTTTGATAGTTTATATGTTTCTAGGAATTTATCCATTTCTTTTATGTTGTCCAGTTTCTTGTTATATAGTTTTTCATAATATTCTCTTACAACTGTAATTCTCTGGTGTTGGTTACTATTTCTTCTTTTCATTTGTGATTTTATTTATTTGGGTCCTTTCTCTTTTGATAAGTCTGGCTAAAAGTTTGTGAATTTTATTAATTTTTTTAAAAAAAACCACCTCCTGGTTACATTGATCTGCTCTATTATTTTTTAGTTTCTTTCTTTATTATTTCTGCTCTAATCTTTATTTTTCAACTGAGGCCCTGCAACACTCATGGGTCTGGTGATATAGCATGGCTAGGGGTTTGTGCTTGTCTTCTGGTGGAGGGGCCCTCCATGTTGGGACTGAAGCAAGTGTGACTGAAAAGTATGGGTCCAGTGGAGCTCAGAGAGGTGCGGCTTGGTGTAAGCAAGTTAGGCAGCCAGTGTCAGCACAAGTGGCTCTGTGTTTATGCTTATGGCCAGGGAAGGGAAATGGTACCAGCCAGCTCCTTTTCCCTCAGAGATGTCTTTCAGTAAATGTCTGCCTCTCAGGGGCAAACTCAGAGAAGAGCAAATAATCTCCTCATTGTGTGTCCCAGGTGTTGTTTAGATTGCTGTTTATATGCTGTTTGGCCCTGGGTTGTTTGCCTGCCTTCTCTCCAGTAGCAGGGCAGTGCCCTCCTGACTATACTAGCTGGAACAGCTGACCTTTAAAACTCCAGGCTTTAACCCCTCCAGTAGCAAGAACTCTTGCAACTCAGCCCCTCCCCCTTTTCAAACCAGTGTCTTTGGTGAAATGTTCTTGTGCATTCCCCTGTGTGCTCCTCCCTCTCATCCTTCTCCTCAACCACAGTTTCCTCCCCTCTGCAGCACTGTGACATGTTTCTCTCCTAAACCCCATGTGTGCCCTTTCTACCTTGCTTGATGTGGCCTCTTGTCTCTTTTTAGTTATGGAGTTTGTTCTCTCAGTCTTCAAGTCAATTTCTGGGGATATTTAGGGTGATTAATGGTTATCTGGTGGTCTGAGGTGAGCCTAAGGTCCTATTACACTGCCGCCATCTTCCTCTCTCCTCTGGATCTTCATTCTTCTATGAAAAAGCTTTGAGAATTTAATGTTTTTAATCTCATGATAATGGAACATAGCCATAGCTCACAAAGAGCTGTGTTTGAGTTATATTGTAATTGGACTAGACAAATTTGAAATGTGATGTTTTTAATCTGATGATTTTTTAAAATTTTATTTTAATTTTTCAGTGTTCTAAGATTCATTGTTTATGCACCACACCCAGTGCTCCATGCAATACCCATCCTCCTTAAAGAATCAAAAGTTGAAAGTTTATGTTTAACTAAACCAGTTCACATTGTGCATTCTTGTCTGTGTGCATGTGGGCTGGGTTAAAAATAAGACTGTTAGAAACCCTGTCCCTGAAAAGCGTCTGGCTGCTGCCTCTATATGTGATTCAAAATAAAGTCATTTTAATGATAGAAAAATTCTTATTTTTCTTATGATGATAAGTAAGGCTTTCTCTAAAGTACAATTTGTAATTTTTTCAATAAATACCTTCATAGGGCTTTGCTTTACTGATGTCCTGAGCACAGAGCATTGTGTGAATGTGGGTACCCACTTCAAGATTGTTCAGTTTTAATAAAATTAACAAATCTCTGCCTCAACTCTTTGAGCAGAGCTTCAAAGTATATCTTCCAAGCTATTTCATTTTTCTAAGTATTTGTTTTTAACCTAATTTATCCTCTTAGTCTCAGTGGGAAGGAGAAAATTTCAGTGAAATATGTGCTCAGTTTCTTGTTTCGTCCCTAATGAAATCTGTACTCAAAAAGGCTTAGTGTTTTGGAAAATTTTAGCATTAAAAAGAAATATTTGACTCCAGTTACTTTTTTAAACCAAAATAAAATACCTCTAGTGAAAAGGTCCAAATCATAGTGTTGAAGAACTTTTCTGTAATAATCCCTGAAGATAAATTAAAGCACTTTGTTTTCTCTGTAATCATTTTTTTTGCATAATATCATAGAGCCTAGTCTGGGAGAATATTATGAGTTTCTCCATTGAATTTGTTTCCGCTGCACATTATGCCTAGTGTTTTACAAGCTTGCAGTTGTCTTTCTTTGGGAGGTTTATACATAGTTTCCAGCTGACATGGTAGTGAGCAAAAGCTAATGAACTAAGGTCATTGCACATCAACCTACTGCATTTGTTTGATTTACTTTTCTGTGCAGTTGTTTTCTTTCTCTCTTGCATTTTGGCTTCCAAAGCGACTAAGGGCTGATTTTGCGGACCACCTGTGGTAGTTCTTTAGCCTAAGGTTATTAAAAAAATATGGCCCCAGACTGATGCAAGGAAAAGGAGACAGAATAGAATTCGCAGTCACAGATTAAAGTGAAAGTACAGAAAAGAAATAATAATCAAGAATATTTGAGGGATCATAGCAAGTCAGTCTGAAAGTGAAAGGCAGCATAGGCTAGGAAAGTCTCTTATAACACAACATAGATGCAAAAAATTTATAAGGGCAGAAACAAAGTAGGGAAAACCCCAGCATCCATGTAGAACTGAGTGGGGAGAAGCAAGGTGATAAAGGGATTTTTTTTTAATAGAGAGGTGAATACCAATATTAGAGATGAGCCAATAAGGATAATACTAATACTAATGACCAATAAAAACAACAGAAATATCATAAGAATAATGCCAGCATTAGAGATGATCCTATAAGAATGCAGGGTGTGAGAACACAGTTTCACTGTGTAACAGAAGGCAGAGGAAAATAGGCAGCAATGGAAAGAGGGAAGAAGAGAAAGTAAGAAAAAGAGGGAGGAACGGAAAATGAGAGAAAAGGATGACTATTAGTATGTTACCTAAGGTGAAACTAAGCTTTGTGACAGTTCTGGGATACATTTATTCATTTGTGTTTCTACGTTATTTTATTTCTGGAATAACAGTTCATGCACGGTACACCAAAATGTTGGTCAAAGAACTAGTACTTTTTTTGTTTATTATTGTGATTATAGCTAGGTCTCAGTTTGCTCATTTATAATATGTGTTTGAAAGAGACTGAGACTCTAACACATACACGTGGAAGAGAGAGTGATGAAAGATTTAAATACAGTTCATGCTTTATTTCCAAAAATGATTTGAAGGTTTAATGATATTGAAATATATATAGGATAAGAAAGTTGTATGGTATAAAAGCCAAGATGTGAGATCATCTAGAAAGATACACATATACCACAGTAAATGAAAAGAAGTGTTATTTGACTTACTAAGTTGACTAAATTTAGCTCTCACTTCCTGGTAGTAGAGAAAAGGGCAAAACAGGATGATTTAGAGAGTTTTCACTGTCAGATACAAAGACATGTACACGTTGAAGTAAAAATAACAAAATTTTTCTCTAATTTTCCTTTTATCACATATATGAGGCATTTATCACATATATAAGAGTTCAGGAAACTAAATCCCATGGGCCAAATGCATTTTTTGCCTCTTGTTAATAAAGCTTTATTGGAATACAGTCATGTCTATTTGATTGCCTATTGTCCATGGTTACTTTTTTGCTATAGCGGCAGAGTTGAGTAGTTGGTCCACAGACCCTGTGGCCCAACAAACCTAAAATATTTGGTATCTCATCCTTTACAGAAAGAGTTTCTCACCCCCTGAGCTTTCTGAAAGGAATACTGAATCGAATAATGCACATTCTGCTAAATAATGGCTAAAAAGTTAGACTTCTTTGAGGAGATTTATTAATACCATATAAATATCCAAGTTAACACTTTAACTTGTATTTAGTGAAAACATTTGTGTTTTGTTATGGCAGGTTAGGGAGGCTTTTAAGACTCATATACTGTAGGATGTTTGCTCTCTTTTTTTAAATGAATGATTTTTTAAAAGATTTTATTTATTTATTTGACAGAGAGAGAGATCACAAGCAGGCAGAGGCAGGCAGAGAGAGAGGAGGAAGCAGGCTTCCTGCTGAGCAGAGGGCCTGATGCAGGCCTTGATCCCAGGACCCTGAGATCATGACCTGAGCCGAAGGCAGAGGCTTTAACCCACTGAGCCACCCAGGCACCCTGAATGATTTTTTAAAAATCATTTTCAAATGATTTTTAAAATCCTTTTTTATTTCCAGATTTATTAAGCAGTAAGTGACATCAAACTTTGTGTAAATTTAAAATGTATATGTTATGTTGTTTTCATATACTTAAATATTGCAAAATTATTGCCACCATAGCATTAGCTAACACCTCATTCATATCATGTAATTATCATTTCTTTTATGTGGTGAGGATGTTTATTATTTACTCTATTAGCATCTTTTAAGTATATAATACAGTATTATTAACTATCATCACCATGATGCATTTTAGATCACCAGTACTTAGTGATTTTATAATGAGAAGCTTGTACTCTTTAACCAGTATATCCCTATTTCACCTACCATTCACCTGGTAACCACCATTCTCTGTGTTTCTTTGATTCCTGCTTGTTTAGATTCCTCATGTAAGTGATCTCATACAGTATTTGTCTTTCTGTGACTTCCTTCACTTAGCATAATACTCTCAAGGTTGACTAAAAAATTGTTAGAACTAATCAATTAATTTAGTAAAGTTGCAGAATACCTAATCAACATACAGACAACAGTTGCATTTCTGTATGCTAGCAATAAAATTTCTGAAAAAGAAATGTAATAATACTGTTCACAGTAGCATCAAAAATAATAAAATATTTAGGGATAAATTTAACCTAGGAGATGAAGGAGTTGTATACTGAAAACTACAAGACTCAGATGAAATTGAAGACCTTAACCAGTGGAAAGTTATTCCATGTTGATGGATCAGGATAATTAATATTGTTAAAATGTCCATACTACCCAAAGCCATCTATAGATTTGTTACAATCCCTATCAAAATTCTGATGGCATTTTTTTTACAGAAAGAAAAACTATAGTTCTAAAGTTTGGATGGAAATACAAAAGATCTCCAGAACCCAAAGCAATCCTAAGAAAGAACAAAAAAGCTGGAGGCATGATACTTCCTGATGTTGAACTATACTCCAAAGCTTAAGTAATCAAAATAGTATAGTCTGACATAAACATAGATACATAGAACAGTGAAACAGAATTGAGGCCCCAGAAATAAAATTCTGCTCTCTGATTGTAGGGGGTATTTACTGTTCTGAAATACTGAGTGCCAACCCCTTCATAGTGATAAAAGCCACCTAACTGTATTCAGATATCTCTGTCTCTTCCATGCCCTCGAAGTGCTTTATGATAAAACCACCATACATCTACCTTCCCCTCTACCTACGTACTCCAAGGTTGAACCCTGATTGTCTCATATCAGTCAACATACTCCATTCCTCTAGCCACAGTACTGGATTCAGGTGTTGGGCACAGTACCGAGTTCGTGACAATGAATATGAGTAGAGATTTTTTTCTAGAAGCTCTATACAACACATTCATTTTATACAAGACACAAGAAAGTATGGAGTTCCTAGATACCATAGGCTGACATTGTGTGTCATTAAGGAAAAGTAACTTTAAAAGGAAACATATACTGGGGCAATGTAAAGAAGAAAATGGGGGCGCCTGGGTGGCTCAGTTGGTTAAGCGACTGCCTTCGGCTCAGGTCATGATCCTGGAGACCCGGGATCGAGTCCCACATCGGGCTCTCTGCTCGGCAGGAAGCCTGCTTCTCCCTCTCTCACTCCCCCTGCTTGTGTTCCCTCTCTAGCTATGTTTCTCTCTGTCAAATAAATAAAAATCTTTAAAAAAAAAAAGAAGAAGAAGAAGAAAATGGTAGGGCGCCTGGGTGGCTCAGTGGGTTAAAGCCTCTGCCTTCAGCTCAGGTCATGATCTCAGGGTCCTGAGACCAAGGCCCACATTGGGCTCTCTGCTCAGCAGGGAGCCTGTTTCCTCTGCTCTCTCTGCCTGCCTGTCTGCCTACTTGTGATCTCTGTCAAATAAAAAAATTTTAAAAATCTTAAAAAAAAATTTAAAAAAAAGAAGAAAATGGTAAATTAATGAATGTTTGGTAGATCAAGCCTTACTGGCCATCTCTGGTCTCATTGACATCATGAAGTTTAAAAGTTGTCGTTCTGTAAGCAACTTTAAAAAATTATATGTTATTTTTTAATGAAAAATTTATCATAAACGAGTCATCTTCCAGTACAATATAGAGAAGTGAGAGACGAAGAATGGTTAGTTAATGAGTATCCGAAATCTTATCTAAACTTTTGGCTAAGTGAAAGTCTACTCTTCATAGAAACTTCAAAATGCCTGGAATGCAGAGATATCATGGGCCTACTGTGCTTTATATGTTTGATGGACAGATGGCAAATGTAACCTTCTCTTGGGAACACTCAATGTATTCTCTCTTAAGAGAACCATTTCACTTGGTAGAAAGGAAGGCTTCAAGGAGTATTGCCAAGTATTAAAAAGAAAAGAGCTTTATCAGAGCCCTCATTGAATAATAATGATTGTTCCCGTTTAGTGCAAATGAGGTGCAGCAGGGAGCTCTGGGAAAATAGGGTTGTCATGGTAACTTATAACACTTTTTCCCTGCTGGAAGTCTAGATAGTCAAAGAGGCTACACAAGGCCATGTTTCCTTAGAGAAGACTTTTTCTAAGTAAAGGATGTAAGAAAAAGGGAAATAAGAGGAAGATCTGTCACTCCATTGAACTCTGTTCTGCCCACAAAGATAACAGACCTCTAAGGAAATGCTGTTTTGCATAATTAGCTGACTCAGGTAGGTGAAAATGGGATGTCTCTTTTATAATACAATCAACTTAATACAGGTGGGCAGATGAGTATTTTATAACCGAAGTCTGAGAAAGTACTGCCCTGAAGAAAACTCAGAGTAAATTTAAAATGAAAATTAAGTCCTTCAGTGACAACATTTAATATTTAATGTGAGGAGGGATTGTTTTTCTTTTGGAGTTGGGTATGGACTGAAAACTGAAAAACAGTATTTAAATGTCCTTTATAATGCATCTGAGCTTTCTGAACCTGTTTTCTTACCTGTGAAATCAGCACTTTGAAAGAGGTCTAGTTTTTCAAACATTTTTCTTAATAAAAGCCTCAAGAAGAAAGTTTCCCCTTACTCTCTGCTAGGTTTTTTTTTTTTTGGTCTGGTCTAATAATTGATATAAGACAGATTAACAGGAGAAAAAACAGAAGTTTAATAATAGGTATGCCTCCCGTGTGCTTGGGAGAGACCCAGGAAACCGTAGTAACTCCCCTAAATAGCCTAAGCCATTGGTTTAAACACCATCTCTTGCTAAAGATAAAGAACTTTTTGAGGAAGGGATGTCAGTTAGGGGAGGTTACCAGGAAAGTACTATAAACAAGGGAATAGTTGTTGGGCAGATTTAAGTCCTTGCCTTCAACGTCGTTAACTATTTCCAGAGATTTAGAGTCATCCCCTTCTTCCTGGTAGAGCCAGGGAGATACCTTTATATATGGAGATTTCCCTAATCGATGTAAATGTCTCTTACAAAGTGGTCACTTCTAGTTAGTATTCAGAGCTGCTGCTGTGTTTGCAGTTTCTTAAAAATAAGCAGCTTAAAATAATCAATCCGCCAAAAGCGTCTCTTGGGGTGGCAAAATTTCCTTCTCTTCACAGGTAAACAGATAAAATTGCAGAGTCTGGGATGGAGCCTTAGCAGGAAGCTCAGAACAGAGCTGGGTTTCTTTTCTCTTTGTAATGGTCCTTAAGACATTTTATAGGAAATAATTGACAGACGTATGTGTTTTAAAGCTTCTGCCTTTTCTATAGTCACACTTGAAATGTCTTAATTGCTCTTAAGAGGAACTATTCTCCATCTGGTAGCAGCTTTCCAAGTAGCTCAGGAAGGAGGCACCAACTAGCTCAGAGTAATCAACTCTAGGGCTGAATGAATTGATGTTTGACAGTTCTGCCTTTAAGCTTCTGGAAGGAAATAATTAAATTCTAGGGATCTTGCTTCCATATCTTAACCTTTTATGTGAAAACATCTTAATGAAAACCTTGACATACTCCTATCCTACAATCTGATACAATTCTTATGATATTAACAAAAGCAAATTTAAACGCTAATAATGAAAGTTCTTTAAAAAGCTGAGGAGAGCTCTCGCCTGTAAGCTGGCTTCTGTAGTCTAATATATTGACTGAAAATAAAATTTCAAGTCTAGCTCATGGGTACGCTATAAGAATATATTGACTCAACATAAGATTCTGTTCTAAGTTGTGTGAAATTAAATGACATTTACAGAAATGTTGACATATTATTTAAATATGGATTCTAGTTGAAATTGTCTGAGCTGGAACATTTCTGAGAATGAAAGGGGAACTAAATAAAGGTAGCAGCACTGACTGATTTATAACAGTTATAAACAGGGACAGTCTTAGGAAATCAGACATATGGTTACGCTATTTACAGTACTTTTAATGATGGCAGGTTAACTGGCCCGAGCTCTATCACAATAACATATTACCCTAACTAGCTTCCTTCTAAATTTTTAACTATGGTCTGCAGTTTTTAAAAGATAAGTACTTTTGCAACTTTGAGGCAAAACAGTTACCCTTCATTTATTTGAAAATCTTTCCAGATGCTCATGGAATTCTTAGTACTTAAGAACTGTACAATGAGGCATTTACCATACGTCCACTTGATATCCTACTGGGTCTTAGCTAAGACCAGCTCACTGACCTATTATATCTTGAAGACGGTATCTGTCTTTAAGATATTGATACTCTATTCTCTATTGTAGGTGTTCATGTCTTCATATGATCCCTTAAATTTATGGAAGATTTAATTGGTACTCTTTCATGTTTCTCTTCTAGAAAGGCTTAATCTTTCTGCTTGCTATGATATGATTGAAAAGGAAACAACAGGAGTCAATTTGTGGAGGGTGAGGGCTGGATTGGATGGAGGCACGGGCAGTGAAAGAATATTGAATACACTGCAAAGGAGCATTGGGAAGGACAGAAGAGGAGAGACTGCCAGGAGGCAGTGGTGGGGAGCTACAGGAGTGAGAAGGTATGGGAATCTATGGCATTTTCCTTTTTCCGTACCTGTGCCCGGTTGTAAGTAGCCCATTGGTCAGCTAGCGCTTATGGATATTGTGAGGTGTGTTGCCTAATGAATGCCTGTTTGCATTCAGCTTAGTGGTCACTGTGAGCCTTTTTACCTTTCTCAGGTCTCCGTTGCTGAAGACTGTTGCCTAAAAGCAGCCTCTGCATTGTGTTCTTTTCATTTATTCCATTGTCATCATTTTCTCCTCTGAATCATTGTTCTGGTAGATTATGTTTGAACGACTATTGTTTTAAAATATCTTATGAACACCTACTGCTTTTGGAAAAGATTTTTATCTGTTTTCTCTGTCTCCCTTCCTGTCTGTCTGTCTTCAGTGGTATCAAATGAACAAAGCACTAGTTAAGAATGGATGATAATAACCATGACAAAATAACCAATAGTGGCAAACCCTCGAACTCAGCGGTTCACACTTTCTGCACATTAGAATATTTTGGGGGACTTTTAAAATCATGACATGCAAGCCACATTTCACATCAGTGACATGAGAAACTGTGTAAGTGGGACTCACACATTAGTACTTTGAGTTTCCACTTGATTCTCATAAGCAGAAGAGAGTGCATACCACCTTTCTAGGTACTCCACAATATGGCCTAACCCAAAGGAAGTATAGCTCTTTTAGGGACACTAAAGTCCCTAAGTTGTGAAAGGGAGGAATGTATCTATGTGTAATTGTGTGTGTGTTTGGAGTATTTGATAGTAATAAAATTAGGACTTTGAGGGAAAAAAACGTGTGTTATAAAAGAAGGTAATGATCCTTTCCACATCTACAGATAAACCCCCCAAAGTAAATAAATTCTTTGTAACAGATATTTTATCTGGAAAGAAAGCTTGGAAGAATACTGATATTGAAAGAAAGTTAGCTCACAAAACCACATTAGTACATTGTTGTAATTTTCTTTAATCTTATTTCTAGACTTGTCGGATAATTGTTAGCATGGCTAGTAATCAGGTTTAATTGCTTTTAGTTTATGAGGTGAATTTTGTCTTGAGGTAACTTTTTTTTTCTTAAGTAGGCTCCATGCCCAGCTTGGAGCCCAACATGGGGCTTGAACTCACAACCATGAGATCAAGACCTGAACTGAAACCAAGTGTCAGTCATTTAACTGACTGAGCTCCCCAGGTGCCCCAGCTCAGAGAGCAATTTACTAGAGTAGTGCCTTCTGTCATTTCCGTAGTGTGGTGGTATTATTGTGGTCCCATCTCACACCTTTCTGTAGTCTTGGCTTTTGGTAGCACCTACACACATTGACTTTGGGCTTGGCATGTGATTTAATTTGTTTAAGGGGACCATGACAAATTTGATGCAAGCAGTCTTTAGAAATTTCTTGCATACTTTGGCTTCCTTTCATTTTCCTCTGCCTCTACCAAGAGAATCTACATAGGCCAGTGTGCTAGAAGATGAGAAGAGGTACATGGAAGAAAGTAGCGTCATCCCAGACAAGACTATCTTAGATCAGCTAGACATTATCTAACCTGCCAGCTGATCAAAAACAAATGAACAAGTCTAACCAAGATTGGCTAAGTCTGGGTCAGATCTGCACAACCACCCAGCCACCCCATGGACTACTCAGAAATAATAAATAGTTTTTGTTTTGAGCCATTGAATTTTGTGATAATTTGTTATGCAGCATTAATGCAGCAGTAGATCACTGATACAAAAGACCAAGCCTATCAGGGTGTTTAGTTATAAGGCACCATCATGATTGAATGACCAATGTCTTTAATGTATTGTATCTTTATCTAGGTTTGAATGGCAGATATAAAGCTTCTTGCTATGAGTTTGTGTTGTGACTTGGATGAAAATGACATTCCTTGGTATTCTTGTTTCCAAATGAAGTGTTTCTAGGCTTGCTGTAGTAACACCGTGTTGAGTACAATTTTAATGATTTTAATGACCTTTACTTCCACTTGTGAGTGGTCAGTGAAGGGGCTGCACATGTTTTTCTAAACCATTTAAGGACTTACATGTACCTCAGTCCATTGTAAGTCTTCCTAAAAGCTCTTGTGTAATCATCTTCCACTGTATCCTACAATATGCACTGACAGAACTTGGTCAATATCCAGTAATAGCTCCAAGAGAAGGAGAAAACTTGCCTCAGACAGTATGGGTGTGGTTTATATACAGATATTTAAATAGTTCCCTTCTTTCTAAAATTTTCAAATTTTAATAGGTAGCTTCTAAGTGCAGTTCTATTTTACATTGGAATCAGCCACATTCCCCTGTCTCTCCTGAATCTCCTTCTTTGGTAGCCATGAATTTAAAGTGACAATATTCAAAGTAATTATGTTTCTCTATTTCAGTATTTTCTATGTACTCATAAACTGCTGTTAACTTTTTATGATCTCACAGTCCCACAATGGGCTGTAACAGGGTTCTTATACCTGAACAACCCCCTGTCTGATAGGTTTATTGCAACAATCCATTAGAAGCTATGGTTAAGACATTGGTTATTATTTCTTTAAGATTTTTAAAATTTATTTGAGAGAAAGAGTATAGGAGCTGGGAGAAGGGGCAGAAGGAGAGGGAAAGCAGACTCCCCGCTGAGCAGTGAACCTGAGGTGGGGCTCAATCCCAGGACCCTGAGATCATGACCTGAGCTGAAGGCAGATGTTTACCCACCTCAGCCACCCAGGCTCCCCAGTTATTCTTATTTTTTTTTTAATGAAGAACATGAATGTTCAATTTTCTGAATTCCTATTTTTTGTTCTCATCACACATTCATTCATCATTTTATTTGTTGATTAAACAAACATTTATTGACTTTTGGCTAAGTACCAAGGCATTATTTTAAGTACACCTGGAAAAAATCTGAGCTCAGGTCTTACTCCTTTGTGATTAATCTGTGATATTCAAGATGCATACTGACAAGCTCCCCCGCCCCATATCTTTGAAGGTGGTAAATATTTTTGTTAGTATGTGTCTAAAACTAGAGTTGTTGAAATCACTTTTGCCTGGTGCATGGGGAGCCCTTTCAATTTGCTTTTTGCATTTTTTTCTCTTAGTCATTTTTTTAAATCATCAGTTTTATTACTGATTCTATTCTGTTCCTTCTATTTCCAAAAAAGACTTGAATTCTTGAATTGGTTCTTCATTATTTATGTATTGTCAACTAGTTTAAACTTTTTTTTTTGCCTTTTGCAAGAACGTCCCAAATGTGCCCACTAATTTAATCAGCACCATTCCAGTAATTTGATTTTCAGAATGAATTCTGCTCTTCACTGCCTCCAGTGGGACTTAATTCTGTATTGTTTTTAATTTCAGTGTGATTCTCAGGTCATCCATTTCCCTTTATATATTATTCTGCTATCTTTTCTTCTTTGCCTGTACTCTTATGTGATTGATGCGGTCCTGTCTTATAATTTTTTAAGAATTTGAGCTTTGCCTTTCCTGAATTTTACAGATATGTTTTCCCTTATGTTTCATAAACAGCATGTTGTTTTGTATTTCTATTTGGCCTGCATTCACATAACTAAGGAAATACTCCGAGATAATGTGTATTTGTGAACTGGCAAGGTATATGAATGCCTCTGGCCTTCCTATTTGTCGAATTCTGTTTTTGTATTTGTAGCTAATACTTCTTGATATCTACAGACCAATTTGTAACACTTATCCTATTTTCTAACATGGGATTATTGGACTGATTCAGTACTAGATGAATTAACAGGTAATTTAAAAAATACTGTAATTCCCTTTCTGTACTCCCTTTGGACCCTCATTTTATCTATTTCTGCTTGTGGTGTCTATGTGTAAGTAAATTCTGTTTTAGAATTTAATATGCTTCTGAGAGTTTCCTATCTACTTTTGATTCCCTGGCCTTCTGGAAATTTCAGTCTCAAAGTGGTTGTAGCAAGATACATACCAGAGGCAGAAGGATTGGAGGCAGAAAGATGACTAGTCAGTGGAAGGATGGATACCCAGCTCTCTAGTTGGTACAAATATTACGTTTCCAAATAAAGAATTCAGAGGAACAAAGTGTCTTCCAGCTGCCTTTTAGAGGAGCTTAGCTTGGTTTCCAACAACAGTGTTTTCAGTCTTTCTACCAGCCTTGTCTCAGTTGAAATTTCTCTCATTCTAAAAACAGATTGACAGTAAGGCTAGTTTTTCATTCCTTTGAGTTGTCTTTTTTCATATCATCAAAGTTATTTTCAGTGTGGGTTAAGAGAAGTTTCAGTAGAGGCTTCTAGCCAGATTCTATTTTAAAATAGAAGCCCTACTATGCTGGAGGTAGGGAGGGAATAAGATAAATATGATGAATAGAAGCTAAGCTTTTCAGAATATTTCTTGTATATAGAGTTAACTTTTAAAAAACTATATAAAAATACAAGTAAACAAAAATTAAATAAAAAATTGCTTTGGCACACAAATGAATGAGCTTTCTGTTGTTTTATTTTTATTTATTTAATGTATTTTTTATTGTGTTATGATAGTCACCATAAAACACACCATTAGTTTTTGATGCAGTGTTCCAAGATTCATTGTTTATGAACAACACCAGTTCTCCATGCAATACATGCCCTCCTTAATGCCCACCACCAGGCTCACCCATCCCTCCACTCCCCGCCCCTCTAAAACCCTCAGTTTGTTTCTCAGAGTCCACAGTCTCTCATGGTTTGTCTCTCTCTGATTTACCTCAGTTCACTTTTCCTTTCCTTCTCTTAATGTCCTCCATGTTACTCCTTATGTTCCACCAGTAAGTGAAACTATATGATAATTGAATTTCTCTTCTTGACTTATTTCACTCAGTATAATCTTCTCCAGTCCTATCCATGTTGAAGCAAAAGTTGGGTCTTCTTCCTTTATGATAGAGGCATAATATTTCATTGTATATAGAGACCACATCTTTAACCATTCATCTGTTGAAGGGCATCTCTACTCTTTCCACAGTTTGACTATTGTGGACATTGCTGCTGTGAATATTGGGGTTTTAGGATGGAATGTTATGTATATATCTATGAAGTCCCTCTGGTACAATGTGTCATTCAAAGCTCTTGTTTCTTTGTTGATCTTCTGCTTAGATGATCTGCCCATTGCTGTGAGTAGAGTGTTGATGTCTCCTACTATTAATGTATTATTATCAATGTGGTTTTTTTTGGTTATTAATAGGTTTATATAATTGGCTGCTCCCACACTGGGGACATAGATATTTATAATTGTTAGATCTTTTTGTTGGGTAGGCCCTTTAAGTATGATATAGTGTCCCTCTACATCTCTTACTAAAGTCGTTGGTTTAAAGTCTAATTTGTCTGATATGAGGATTGCTATCCCAGCCTTCTTTTGAGGTCCATTAGTGTGGCAAATGGTCCTCCATGCCTTAACTTTTAATCTGGAGGTGTCTTTAGGTTCAAAACGAGTCTCTTGTAGACAGCATATGGATGGGTCCTGCTCTTTTATCCAGTCTGATACTCTGTATTTTTATTGGAGCATTCAGCCCATTTACCTTTAGAGTAACTATTGAAAGGTATAAATTTAAGACCATCATATTGCCTGTAAAGTCCCTGTTTCTGTAGATTGTCTATGTTACTTCTGGTCTATGTTACTCTTGAGGTCTCTCTTTGCTTACAGTATCCCCCTTACTATTTCTTGCAGGGCTGTCTTGGTGGTCACATATTCTTTCAGTTTTTTGTCTGTCCTGGAAACTCTTTATTTCCATTTCCATTCTGAATGATAGCCTTGTTGGATAAAGTATTCCTGGCTGTATGTTCTTCTTGTTTAGTACTGTGAATATTGCCAGCCCTTTCTAACCTGCCAGCTTTCTGTGGATAGGTCTGATGTTATTCTCACATTCCCCCCTCTGTATGTAAGCAATCTCTCTCCTGGATTCTCTCAGCATAGCTTCCTTGGCTCTAAGATTTACAAGCTTCACTGTTATATGTTGGGGTGTTGATCTATTTTTATTGGTTGGGGGAGGGGTCCTCTGTGTCTCTTGGACATGAATGTTTGTTTCCTTCCCCAGATTAGGGAATTTCTCATTGTGCACATGGAACTTTCTCCAGAACAGATCATAAAACTTATACCAAAAGATTGAGATTATTCCCTGCATATTTTTAGACCACAGTGCTTTAAAACTGGAACTCAATCACAAGAAGAAGTTTGGAAGGAACACAAACACTTGAATATTAAAAAACATCCTGTTAAAGAATGAATGGGCCAGGGTGCTTGGGTGGCTCAGTCGTTAAGTGTCTGTCTTCAGCTCAGGTCCTGATCTCAGGGTTCTGGGATTGAGCCCTGCATCAGGCTCCCTACTCGGCAGGTGGTCTGCTTCTTCCTCTCCCACTCCCTCTGCTTGTGTTCCCTCTCTCACTGTGTCTCTGTAAAATAAATAAATAAAATCTAAAAAAAGAATGGGTCAACTAGGGAAATTAAAGAACTTAAACAATTTATTGAAACCAATGAAAATGAAAACACATTGGTTCAAAACCTGTGGGGTACTGCCAAGGCGGTCCTAAGAGGGAAATACATAGCCATCCAAGCCTCTCTCAAAAAATTAGAAAAATTCCAAATGCACAAGCTTACCTTACACTTAAAGACCTGGAGTAGATAACATATAAAGCTTAAGCCAAACAGGAGAAGAGAAATAAGAAATATTAGAGCAGAAATCAGTGAAATAGAAACTAGAAGAACAGTAGAACAGATCACCAAAACTAGAAGCTGGTTCTTTGAAAGGATTATAAGATTGATAAACCTCTGGCCAGACTTATCCAAAAGAAAAGGGAAAGGAACAAAATCAATAAAATCATGGGTGAAAGGGGAGAGATCATGATTAATACCAAGGAAATGGAGACAATTGTTAGAACTTATTACCAGCAGCTATATGCCAAAAAATTAGGCAATCTGGAATAAATGGATGCATTCCTAGAAACTTGTAAACGGCCAAGACTGAAACAGGAAGAATTAGACAATCTGAACAGATCAGTAATCAGCAAGAAAATTGAAGCAGTGGTGGAAAACATCCCAAAACATGAGTCCTGGGCCATATGGCTTCCTAGAGGAATTCTACCAAACATTTAAAGAAGAAATAATACCTCTTCTACTGAAGCTGTTTCAAAAAAGAGAAACAGAAGGAAGACTTCCAAACTTCTTCCATGAGACCATCATTACCTGGATCCCCAAAACAGGCAAAGACCAGATCAAAAAGGAGAATTGCAGACCAATATCTCTGATGAAATATGGATGCCAAGATACTCACCAAGGTCCTAGCCAGTAGGATCCAACATTACCTTCAATGGATTATTCACCATGACCAGGTGGGATTTATTCCTTGGATGTAGGAAATTCACAAATCAATGAACGTGACAGAGCACATTAATAGAAGAAGAGACAAGAGCCATACAATCCTTTCAATTTATGCAGAAAAAAAAACATTTGACAAAATTCTTTGAAGTATAGGGATAGAGGGAACATACCTCAGAATCATAAAAGCAGTCTCCAAAAAGCCCACAGTGAATATTATTCTCAATGGGAAAGCTGAGAGCTTTTCCCTTAAGGTCAGGAACATGACAAGGATGCCCACTCTTGCCACTGTTGTTCAGCATTGTACTAGAAGTCCCAGCCTCAGCAGTCAGACAACAAAAAGAAATAAAAGGCATTCAAATTGTCAAAGAAAAGTCAAACTCTCTCTCTTCACAGACAACATGATACTTTACGTGGAAAACCCAAAAACTCCACCCCCAAATTAATAGAACTAATACAGCAATTCAGCAACACGGCAGGATATAAAATCAATGCACTGAAGGCAGTTGCAATTCTATACACTAACAATGTGACTGAAGAAAGAGAAATTAAGGAATCGATTCCATTTACAATCACACCCAACCCATAAGGTACCTAGGAATAAGCCTAACCAAGAGGTAAAGGATCTATAATCTAGAAACTGTAGACTACTTATGAAAGAAATTGAGGAAGACACAAAGGGATGGAAAAACTTTTCATGTTCATGTGTTAGAAGAATAAACATTGTTAAAATATCTATGCTGCCCAGAGCAATCTACACATTGAATGCAATCTCTGTCAAATTAACATTGACATTTTTCACAGGGCTGGAACAAATAATCCTAAAATTTGTATGGAACTGGAAATGACCTCAAATCGCCAGGGAAATGGTGAAAAAGAATTAGGCCATCTGGGGACATCACAGTGACTGACTTCAAGCCATAGTACAAAGCTGTGATCATCAAGACAGCATGGTATTGGCACAAAAACAGACACATAAACCACTGGAACAGAATAGAGAGCTCAGAAATGGAACTTCATCTGTATGGTCAACTAATCTTCAACCAAGCAGGAAAGAATATCCAATGGAAAAAAGACAGTCTCTTCAATAAATAGTGCTGGGGAAATTGGATAGCCATATGCAGAATAATGAAACAGGACCATTCTTTTATACTATGCACAAAGATAAACTCAAAATGGATGAAAGGCCTCAATGTGAGACAGGAATCCATCAACATCAGTAACTTCTTCGACCTTGGCCGCAGCAAATTCTTGTAAGACACATCTCTAAAGGCAACAGAAACCAAAGCAAAAATGAACTTCTGGGACTTCATCAAGATAAAATGCTTCTGCACAGCAAAGGAAACAGTCAACTAAAAGGCAACCCACGGAATGAGAGAGGATATTTGCAAATGACATATCAGATAAAGGTCTGGTATCCAAAATCTATGAAGAATTTATCAAACTCAACACCCACAAAGCAAATAATCCAGTCAAGAAGGTGTGAACAGACACCTCTTCAAAGAAGACATACAAATGACTAACAGACACATGAAAAAATGCTCAACCTCATTAGCCATCAGGGAAATACAAATCAAAACCACAATGAGATACCACCTTAACACCAGTTAGAATGGCTAAAATTAATGAGACAGGGAACAACAAATACAGATGAGGGTGTGGAGAATGTAAGAACCCTCTTACACTCTTAGTGGGAATGCATTCTGGTACAGCCAGCCACTCTGGAAAAACAGTATAGAGGTTCCTCAAGACATTAAAAATAGAGCTAGGGGCGCCTGGGTGGCTCAGTTGATTAAGCGACTGCCTTTGGCTCAGGTCATGATCCTGGAGACACGGGATCGAGTCCCACATCGGGCTCCCTGTTTGGCGGGAAGCCTGCTTCTCCCTCTCTCACTCCCCCTGCTTGTGTTCCCTCTCTGGCTGTGTTTCTCTCTGTCAAATAAATAAAATTTTTTAAAAAAAATAGAGCTAGCTACCCTAAAACCCAGTAGTTGTGCTTCTAGGTTTACCCCAAAGATACGGATGTAGTGAAAAGAAGAAGCACACGCACCCCAATCCTCATAGCTGCAAGGTCCACAATAGCCAATCTGTTGAAGGAGCCGAGATGTCCTTCAAAAGATGAATGGATAAAGATGTGGTTCATATATACAATGGAATATTACTCAGCCATCAGAAAGGATGAATACCCACCATTTGCCTCGACATGAATGGAACTGGAGGGGATTATGCTAAGTGAAATAAGTCAATCAGAGAAAGACAACTATCCTGTGGTTTTACTCTTACGTGGAATGTAAGGAATAGCACAGAGAACCATAGGGGAAGGAAAAAGTGAATGGGAATAAATCAGAGAGGAAGACAAACCATGAGAGACTCTGGATTCTGGGAACCAAACTGAGGGTTACAGAAGGGAGGGGGGAAGAGGTGGGATAACTGGGTGATGGGTATTAAGGAGGGCATGTGATACGATGAGCACTGGGTATTGTAGGCAACTAATAAATCACTGACTACATTAAAAATGAGACACTGTATGTTGGCCAGTTGAACATAATTTTAAAAAACTTGAAAAAAATGCTTTGCTGTATGCCAGTATAGTCTTTCCTTCTACCTCCTTGTCCACAGTTGTGCATCCTTTACTTATCCCCGTCACACAGAGGTGTCCCATGATATGCTCAATCCAAGATGTCATAGGTCATTTCTCCTTATTTCCAACCCCTTTATCACTTAATATGTAGGTTCTCTCCTAACTATTCAAGGAGTTGATGCACCTTTTTTTTTTCTTCCTCACACCTTTATGGAGATGAAAGAGAAACAAGATGGAGAAGCAGCAGGCAGAAAGAAGAGTCGTCTAAGTTCTGTTTCTGCTTGTTGAGATATGATGGGTTTCTTGGTCCCAGCTGGAGATGATAGAAGCTTTTTGGGGTTCATATAACTTTGGGAAGTTATGAAGCATTAATTCACTATGTTTTCCAAGGACATTTTTACAAAGAGGCATTTTAACTCACATGTTCTAAGTTTTAAATCAGTAGTAAATTCAAGCTATTCAAGATTTTAAACTATAATACGTTTGTTCTAAGCATGAAAATGAAGCAATATTTTCCAGCCTCATTTATATTTCACATGATATTGAGGATTGTGAGGAACACTGATGAGGGATTCTGTCCTCTGCCCTTAAGGATAGGAAACACTAGTTGTTGAAGATAATGTTATACTTCAACAAGAAACATGATTAAAGCTAAAATATATGGTGTAGACTCAGTGTAGTATAAGAACCAAATTATGTGATTTACTAGGGTATTGAAATATGAGATCAATTAGGTCTTAGAAGTTCAGTGTACTTTAGTAGAACAGAGTGAAGGAGTGACTGTGGCAGAGTGATCCTGAAAATGGAGAGAGCTTGAACCTTTACTTCTGTTATTTAATTTTATTTTGACAACCTCTCCAATTCAATTTTTAAAGTCTTGGCCACAATTAGAAATAAGGGACCAAGTCTGTTGAACTTTGAAAGGGTTACATAAATAGTTTGGAGATAAATGTGTAAAATGTGCTTTATTATTTTTTTGCTGTTTTAGATTTACAGAAAACTCAAGCCCAAAAGACACAATTCCCATATACCCACATAACTGCTCCCTAACACAGTTTCCTATCTTATTAATATCTTGAATTAGTGTGGTACTTTTGTTAAAATTGATGAACCAGTATTAATACATTATTACTAATGAAAGTCCATAGTTTATATTAGGGTTTAGTTTTTGTGTTTTACATTGTATGGGTTTTGACAAATGTATTGTGACATTTGTCCACCATTACAATAACATACAGAATAGTTTAACTGATCTACAATTCCTTTATACGCCATTTATTCATCCTTTCCTTTTTCCTTCCCAAACCACTGGAAAACAGTGATCTTTTTGCTGTTTCCATAGTTTTGCCTTTTCCAGAATGTCATATAGCTAGAACTATATGGTATATAGCACTTTGTTTTTTTAAAGATTTTATTTATTTATTTCATATAGAGAGAGATCACAAGTAGGCAGAGAGGCAGGCAGAGAGAGAAGGGGAAGCAGACCCCCTGCTGAGCAGAGAGCCCGCTATGGGCCTCAATCCCAGGACCCTGAGATTATGACCTGAGCCAAAGGCAGAGGCTTTAACCCGCTGAGCCATCCAGGCGCCCAGTATATAGCACTTTCATATCAGCTTCTATCACTTGGTAATGTGCATTTAAGTTTTCTTCATATTTTTCTGTGACTTGATAGCTCATTTCTTTTTTGTGCTAAATAATATTCCATTATTAATTATTTGCACAGTTTTTATATCCATGTGCCTTTTGAAGAACATCTTATTTTGGTTGCTTAAAGTGGAAGTTGAGATAATTTATTTGAGAACTTTATTTTTTTCTAATATAGGCTTTTTATCTTGAATACAACTTGAGAAGAATCATAAACATTTTAATAAACTATGTTTTCATTTTCATTTAGTTCAAAAGACTTCTAATTTCAGTTTTCGTTTACTTCTAACATCCATGGGCTATTTAAAAACATTCTGTTTAGTTTACAGAAATCTTTTCATTACTGATTTGTTGATTTTATAAACAAAGACTGCCAGTTATTGTATTAGCAAAAGATGGGTTTATTCGGGAATAAAGTAGAATTGCAGTCTGGGCCAAAAAGGTGGCGCAAAGCCATAGACAAATCTGGGGGGACAAAGAAGAGGTGCACTTTTTTAAGGAGAAAAGAGATAACTTGGGAGGGCCGGTAGGAACTAAAAGTCTATTGGAATAAACTGGGAATTTGGAGTATGGTGGCTTTTCATTGGCCAAGCTCTTGTGGGGCTGAGGGATGCACACGGATGAGGAAAGCAGCTCTTCCTCCAGCTGGGGTAGTAGAGTAGTATCCACGTGCAAGGTCAAGTCCATGTAAGGTCAAGCATATCTCTTCCTGTTGGCTCTGCGATTGACTAAAAGTGGTAGAGCATGAAAGCTCACCTTGCCAAAATGTCCCAACTCCGTTTAGTGAGATTTCCCATTACTAATTCTGACAATTTCTAATGTAATTTCATAGTGTTCAAAGAATATATTTAATGTGGCTTGCATCCTTTTAATATTTTATAGACTTACATTAAGACACAGAATATGATCTATCTTTTTAGATGTTCCCTGTGTACTTCAAAAGAATATGTATTTCATTATTGGGCATTTAAAGAGGCTCACTCTATTTTGATCGCATTAGTGAAGCTGTCCATCCTCCTGGCTTACCTTGCCATGCCAATGGAGCTGGAGGGGCGTTAGGAGCACCCCAGGCAAAAATGCCACAGCCTTACTATTTCTACTCAATATTCAGCAGTTTTTCAAGCATAAAGGCTTCTTACATTGTTGAGTGCTTTTGGACTACTGCCATAGTGCTGAGATGGTTGTTTTTTGTCAGTTTTGTTCCACTTTATAGTTGCTTTTTGGGTAGAGGATTTGCCAAGCTCCTCACTTGGCCATAGCCAGGAGTCAGTTTTGGGCTACAGTATTTTAAACAATGAGTGGGTTAGTTTTGAGGCAATGCTCCTTGATAAAATTATTTTCTTCCTCCAAAATCAGGGTAATCTCTTCAAGTGTTGCACCAAGAGCTGAGAGAAAAACACATCTATCTATTCATAAAATGTAACTACAGTAAGCCTATTTTGTAAAGGGGGCATTGGAATTAAGGTATTCCTTGTTCATTAGAAGAGTTTTTACATTAATGCTGAGTAACTATTAGCAATTAGGCTACATTAAGTGTTTAAAATGCAATGGGCATAGGTTCTGTTAATTAGTCTCTACTTTGAGCATTTGCTTGCCATATAACTAAGAAGTCAGTGTGATTTTTCTATGAGGCAACTAAGATCTGTTTACTGTACAATGTCATGGATGGTAAACTGGGCTGCTACACAGAGATGGATCAGTGGGTAACAGTCAAAACAAGGATAGAAGCAAATCAGGTCATAGTATTTCCTTCAGCTAGTTATAGCTAAGGTTTTTTCTAGTACCCAACTAATCTAGATTAGAGTTAACATTTATACCACAGTAATGATTGATAATAATGATAGATCGTATGTTTGTATGAGTTATAGTTCATATATCAATACATACACTGACAAGGCTATTGACTAAAGATCCTAAATGTAGTGAGGTTACTGCTAAATTACAAAATATTTTAAAGATTTTATTTATGTATTTGACAGAGAGAGAGAGAGATCACAAGTAGGCAGAGAGGAAGGCAGAGAGAGAGGAGGGAGCAGGCTCCTTGCCGAGCAGAGAGCCCGATGTGGGCCTCGATCCCAGGACCCTGAGATCATGACCTGAGCCAAAGGCAGAGGCTTAACCCACTGAGCCACCCAGGCACCCTAATTTATAATTTTTTATATAGTAAAGATGCAAATGACTTCTCCCTGGTGGAAAGGATAGAGTTAGCTTATAATTTATTGCTCTGTAGACAATTACCAGGTTTGTATTTAACCCAGTCATCTTATCCTAATATTCTTCATTGAATTGCCTACATATATTTAGTTCCTCAAGTGTTCTTTGAATTGGTCTTAACATTTTACGGGTTCCTTCATTGGTTTTTTAAATACGATTTTTGATTTAAGAGTTACAATTTTAAGTTTTTAGAAACTATACTGGGTGGCTCACTTGTTAGGCGTCTGCCTTCGGCTCAGGTTATGATCCCAGGGTTCTGGGATGGAGCCCTACATTGGGTTCCCTGCTTGGCAGAAAACCTATTTCTTCCTCTCCCACTCCCCCTGCTTATGTTCCCTCTCTTTCTGTGTCTCTCTCTGCCAAATAAATAAAATCTTTAAAATAAAAAAACTATACTTGAGCAATAGGTGTATGTATGTAGATAGGTTGAGAGTGAGAGAAGGCACATTGCTTAGTATAATGTGTATAATTAATTCCATATGATAGGTTCCATTATGATTTTTCCTTTTATTTTGAAAACATTTTATTTTTAAGTGATTTCCACATCCAACATGGAGTTCAAACTCACAACCCTGAGCTCAAGAGTTGATGCTCTTCCAACTGAGCCAACGAGGCATCCCTATCATTTTTTTCATTTTAAGACCACATTTACAAGAAACCTTTCAGATATATTTGATTTGTATGTGTGTCTTGATGAGATGGAGTCGGTGAACAGTTCTTTTTAACATTTATTATTTTTAAAAATTTTAATTCCAGTGAAGTTAATATTGTTATTTTTGTTTCAGGTGTATAATATAGGGATTCTGTAGTTCCTGTGAATTGTCCTTCTTGATAGAACAGAAGGTTCATGTTATAATTAATTACCCAGGGAGCAATTTTAAACTCTACTTATTCATGTTCCCCCTCTCCCTCCACTTCTTTTTTTACCCCCTCCACTTCTTTATCATTGTTAGGTTGGGATTCAGCTGCGTGTATGAGAAACCAAACTATGTGATCTGCTAAATAGGAATTTACCTATTTTTTTCTCATTGACCAAGACTTTCAGATCTGCTAAGAGATGTCAGCTGGCCAAAGACGTCCCTGTAGGTCTGGCTCTTTTTTGCTTCCTGCTCCTCCAGTCTTACAGTGAGGCTTTGTTTCTCATAGTAGAAAGACATTGGCACTGCCTTTATTTTTTTAATAATTTATTTTATTTTATTTTATTTTATTTTATTATTTTATTTTATTTTATTTTATTTTATTTTTTAATACTTTATTTTATTTTTTCAGTGTTCCAAGATTCATTGTTTATACCCCACACCCAGTGCTCAATACAATACATGCCCTCAGTACCCACCACAAGGCTTGCCCATCCCTTTACCCCCACCCTTCCACAACCTTCAGTTTGTTTCGGAGTCCAAAGTCTCTCATGTTTCATCTACCCCAATTCACATTTCTATTCCTTCTCCTACGGTCCTCAATGTTACTCCTTATGCTCCACAAGTGAAACCATATGATATTTGACTTTCTCTGCTTGGCTTATTTCACTCAGCATAATATCCTCCGATCCAGTCCACGTTGCTGCAAAAGTTGGGTATTCATCCTTTCTGATGGAGGCATAATATTCCATTATATATATGGACCATATCTTCTCCATTCATCTGTTGAAGGGCACCTTGGCTCTTTCCACAGTTTGGCGACTGTGGCCATTGCTGCGATGAACATTGGGGTGCATATGGCCCTTCTTTTCACTACATCTGTATCTTTGGGGTAAATGCCCAGTAGTGCAATTGCAGGGTCATAGGGTAGCTCTGTTTTTAATTTTTTAAGGAATCTCCACACTGTTTTCCAAGCAGCTGCACCAACTTGCATTCCCACCAACAGTGTAAGAGGGTTCCCCTTTCTCTGCAGCCTCTCCAACACTGCCTTTAAAAGTCACCATTCCCCATTCCAGGCAGGAAGTAGAGAAAATAGTAAAGAGCAAAATGCATGTTAGCTAGAACTGTGTCTCTTTTCAGCAATACTATAGATTTCCTAGATGGTCCACCCAGTCGATTTCCACTTTTGTCCTATAAACTAGATTAAGTCACAGAATTCCCTTTAGCTATAGAAGTCTGAGAGGTGAGCGTTAGTGGATGCAGCACTTTCTCAGTAAAATCTATGTTCTTGAAAGAGGGGATTCCATTTTGAATAGGCAACTAGCTGTGATAACCACTGAACAGATATTTGAATCTGAAAGATGAGGTACTGCTATATATTTTGAAGAACTTTCCCTACTGATTCTTTTATGCCCTCACCTTACCAAACTGATCTTTGGTTGAATGAGGTGTTTGAGCAAAGCCTATTCTTGTCTGCAGAATTTCTGTTTTATACGTCTATTTAGTATTCATCATTACTCTTATAATTTTAAGTAGAAATGTTGGTCCCTTCTAACATTTAAAATTTATCTTTTTAAATTCAGGATTTTATTCTTTGCCACTCCCAGGTGGCCTTTTGTCTGGTGTTATTTTTTTTTAAGATTTTTTTAAAATTTATTTGACAGCGAGAAACACAGAGAGGGATCACAAGCAGGGGGGGTGAGAGAGGGAGAAGCAAGCTTCCCCCCGAGCAGGGAGCCCAATGTGGGGCTCGATTCCCGGTCTCCAGGATCATGACCTGAGCCGAAGGCAGTCGCTTAACCAACTGAGCCACCCAGGCGCCCCTGTCTGGTGTTATTTTTGACACTGCTTTCTGAAATGCAGACGTTTAAACCAATAAGAGAAATCATAATTTCATTGGCTTTTCATTAAACTGTCAATATTTCGGAAGATATATTTAACCTTTAACTTCTAAAATCCTTTTGTAGAGAGGATTTATTAAAGTTTGGTTCCTTAGCTTCAGTTTACCAGTGTTTTGTTTGTTTTCTCTCTCTTCATACAGATGCTGAGTAGGCATGGGCACGCAAAGGTAGGGACCCGGCTTGTTTGTATTGGTATTCCCTGAGTCCAACATATGTGTAGAGCTCAGTAAACCCTTGATGAATGAATACATGACATTAGCTAGATTGCTCTGAAGAAATTATATTACATAGCTATCATATGAATATTATCTGTCTACTTATTGGGAAGATTTCTTCTTTGCCGAACTTCACAAGTAAGATCATTGACTCATTAGCTTTCCTTTTAAAAGCAAATTTATATAGTTATTACATAATTTCCTGGTAGCTAGAATGAATCCTTGAAGGACAGATTCATTTCAGAAATGTGGAGTGATGTCCCTTGGTCTGCTTTAGAGAGAGGTGAGCACAGTGGGGGAGTACAGCTACTGATCTTATTCAAGTAGTACTTGTGAACAATTTTTGCCTTGTTATCAAGTTGTGAGATTTGTTATTTTCTTCTCTGGAATGAAATATTCTGCAACTGAGAAGCCATACAGCTTAGAATAACCTTTCCAACCTGCATTCGTGATGATAATATGAAATTTTATTCTTTTTAAACACTTTCTTTCTGTCTTTCTCTCTTTCCTTCTTTCTTGCCTCTATGCCCCACCTGAGACTCGAACTCATAACTCCCAGATAAAGAGCGATGTGCTCTACTGACTTAGCTAGCCAGGTGCGCCTCATACACATTTCTAACTATCAGAATACCTTCCGCCTGAAATAGTAATCTGGAAAAAAAATGACTAATGCATCCTCAAATTGAATATAAAGAGACTTAAGGAAACAATCTATATCTTGTTGTTTATATCTTAATTCCCAGTATTATTTTGTAATAAATAGTATCTTCCAATTAATATTTTTAACTTGTGCCTCATTAGGAAAATTATCCAAGATTTAGAAGCCCTAAGTTTACCAATCTTGTTAAATTACTAGCTATTCTTTCAGTGTAGTTCTGGGTTTGACTTTCTGTTGTCAGGGATTTCTTAACTCTCTGGAGGTACAGAAACTATTTTGTAAATTTTTATCCAGAAGAAATGCAAATCATTTCTGTCAAATGAAACAGATAATTCCACTGTAGCACTGCCGACTTGAGCAGAGGCAAAATATATGCAATATTCAGGACATAATTACAGTGAAATAATTACTCACTCTTTGTCCACCATTCCCATTTTACCCTGCATCCTCTATGTTCTCTGGTGATGGTACCCCCAAAAGTTCGAATTTATGGCCATGTAGGTCATGGCCAATTTTGTACCTAAGTAACCTCATTGTAACGTTGCCTATTAATATCTCTTTTATCAAATGTTGTTTCAATCAGTTTTATCATCTTACTGGTTCCCTAAGTAATGGGTCACAGGAAATATTTGACATATATTCATTTTATATATGCATAAGTGTCCTGACTTGGTCTCACAGAAAATTATGCCTCAACAGTTTTATAGGTCATCCACTGAGATAACACACATATTCTTACCACATAGAGACAGGTAAACTGCATTGGTGAGGAAATAAACCCCATGGATAGTTTCAGACCAGTTTAGTCTTTTCTTGGCTTTAGGAATAAATCCCAAGCAAGCAGCATAGGGCTTTAAATTTGTTTATTCTCAAATTTTGTTTACTTTTGGTTTTGCCTTTTCATTTTCCCTATTGATCTTTAATTTTTGTTTCTGGTTAATGTGTGGCCTGTGTATTATTCTTGTTGGTGACAGCAATAATTGGAACTTTGCTTTTATCATTTGATCATTTGATCTTTGAGTGATGAATAACGGATATCTGTTTTCTTTCGGAAATGCTTATATAAATAGAAATCTCCAAAATGCACAAGAAATGAAAAAATTGAACTGTAATAATATTTTAGAAATAACTAGTTTTGAAACATTTTTATAATCTAAGTTTACATAATAAAGATTAATCTTTTGACATATTAGACTAAATTATGATTTTGGTTTAAAAATTTGTGGTAGTTATACATCTTTTCCATGAGTTTTTAAAAATGTGGTATATGTACATTTTATGTTTTTAATATGATTTTGTTCCATTTTTACTAATAAAGAGAATACTTACTCTGAACTTTTTAAGCTTCTAATATGGACTTAAAAATGAAATAAGCTTCAGGGTGCCTGGGTGGCTCAGTTGGTTAAGCAACTGCCTTCGGCTCAGGTCATGATCCCGGAGACCTGAGATTGAGTCCCACATTGGGCTTCCTGCTCGGCGGGAAGCCTGCTTCTCCCTCTCTCACTCCCCCTGCTTGTGTTCCCTCTATGGCTGTGTTTCTCTCTGTCAAATAAATAAAATCTTTTTTAAAAAAAGAAATAAGTTTCCATGACTCCCACATAATATTTAAGATTATGAAAAATATGCATTGGTATTCAATTATTTCATTATTCCAACAAACTTTCCATATTAACAATAATTCTGTTTTAAAGTTTGAAAGCTTAAACACAATTTGAAACGTTCTTAGTTAATGTAAAATTTTGGACTAATCTTAAACTGAGTTAATTTATGGAAAGTTATTAAATGAAACAGTCTTTAAGAGTGATTGAATAGTGAAATATTGTTTACAGAGATTATATGCTTCTTTTTAGAAATGTTTCCTTCTATGCTCTGATGTAGCTATATCTTTGAGTCATTTTTTTTTCTTTGAGTCATGTTAAAGAACACGTTCCTTTTTGCTATGTTAACAAGATAGAGGTGTGAGTCACTGTAGAGTTGTTATTTGTACTGGTAAGCTTTCATAGTTGTCTAAATGCTTGCATATGATTGGATATGACAGAGTCTTCAAATGTCTCGCTGTTTTTTTTTCTCTAAAAGTAGAATTTACTTGCTTTTGTTATATGTGCTTTGGACTATACGAGGAGCAATACTGTCAGAAATACAAGTGCTTATTTGTTGTGAATTAGGTTTCCTGTGAGAGTAGTTTTATTGTATTCTGAATGGATAAAAAATGTATATATAAAGATGAAAATTTTACAAAATGATAATTTTAATTGTCCTTGTTTATAATACTGCAAATACTTAGTCTGAAAAGAAACAACAAAACATATTGAAATTTTGACAGAATTAGCTTAGTTTTGGTAGGTTTAGTCATAAAGAAAAAAGCCTGTGAAATCTTTACTGCTAAATATATTCTTAATACAAATGGAGCTTTTTAGTATTTCTAGAGTTTGACTTTCTCGCTATTAAAATGATAACTTTGTCTTTGAACTCTTTTTTAAATATTTTTTTATTTATTTGAGAGAGAGAGAAAACATGCACAAAGGGAGAGGGAGAAGCCGACGCTCCACTGAGCAGGGAGTATGACAGGGGGCTTCATCCCAGGACCCTGGGATCATGACCTGAGCCGAGGGCAGCCCCTTAACTGACTGAGCCACTCAGGTGCCCCTGTCTTAGAACTTTTAACAAGGATGTTACCAGATGTTATTCTTTACCTTTTTCATAATCTTCCCAGATAGCACAGTTACAAATTCCACCTTAATTGCTCTTTCTGATTTTTGATGACTTGATTTTTTATTATTACTTTTCATAATACTTCTTTTATGAAAGAAGGGGAGTGAGGAGAAACAGACAGACTGACAGTAGTCTGTCATTCCCTTCCCAGAGAAACCTGGCTTCCCCCCATGTTAACTGTAAAAGTAGTCAAAGTAGATTACTTGGCACAAAGGTATTTTTTTTTTACTTTAAATATGGTTTTTGACAGTGGAAATGATTATTATGTTTTAAACAAAAAACAAAGATTCCTCACTCATGAAAGAGCTAAGCTTCCTTATAGTTGTGTTATCTTTTTTTCTTTTTTTTAAAGGATTTTATTTATTTATTTGACAGGGAGAGAGACAGCTAGAGAGGCAACACAAGCAGGGGGAGTGAGAGAGGGAGAAGCAGGCTTCCCATCCTGCAGGGAGCCTGATGCGGGACCAGGGGATAATGACTTGAGCCGAAGGCAGACGCTTAATGACTGAGCCACCCAGGCACTCCTATCTTTTTCTTTTTTAAATTAATTACTATTTGAGGTGTTTTATTAATAGGCATTTTTTTTCAGAAACCCATGATTTTATCTTATTAAGATTACTAGTTATCCTCTTAAAACTCTTTCTGTTATGCCTTCCCAAGATCAAAACCTACATTAAAAAATAAATAGGATATCTTAGGCTGTGTTTAATACCTAAAACTGTCTTTGAGATTTCCCAGGTGTCCCATGAAAAAGCACAAAGTTCTATTATTTCATCTTATCAAAAACAGATGCCAGAGATAATTAGGGTTTTATTGATAGCTCCATATATCTTAAATAGTTTGACGTTATTATAGAAGTTTCTTGGGAAGAATTTCCAAATCAGAAGAGATGCTCAGCCTTCCCAAGGTTAAGTTTGTATAAGTAGATTTTATTAATACAACTATTTCAGAGATTATAAGCTTTACAGCAAGGCCCTGGGGATTTGTCAGTGCCTTCATAGTCAACAATATAGTATTACCTTCAGGAGAAGACTTGATCAGTTCTTTATGAAATGGTTATTTCCTATACTCTAGTAAAGAATTTTCCTCTGATACATTCTTTATACTATTGGTTACTGTGATAAATTTACCACAGTCATCCAGTCTTAGTGTCAAATAGTTTTATCTTTCCCCCTGATGTTTTCATGAAAGTTCTACTATAAGCTTCAGGATATAATTTGTAAAAACAAAGAAAGCAATTAAGAAAAAAGAGTCTCAAGGCTTTGTGGGAAGGACTTTACCATATACCATGAACTACTGATACTTCAGGGAATAGATTCTTAGATAAAAGCTGACTGTGGCTTGTTAGGAATTAGAGAAATTCTTTTGGTCTCCAAGCAGTTACATTTCAGAAATGCAGATTGCTAATCAAAATTAGAAAAACGAAGGACACAGCACCAACTAAACTGATGAAAATATGACTTTTGTTAGTTGTTTATGATAATGTTGCTGCTATTTTGTTTTATTTTTTTTCTGATATAAAGAAGCCCTTTTTAAATTAAACTGTTTTTAACTCTAAATTTAATAGTTTATGGTTTTGTAAACTGAAACATTTTTTAGTTCAATTAGACAGCATAGATACACCATGCAGATACACCATTCAGATGCAATGTTCAGCAATTCATTAGTTGCATATAACACCTAGTGCTCATCACATCTTGTGCCCTTCTTAATGCCCATCACCCAGTTACCCCATTCCCCCCATCCACCTCCCCTTCAGCAGCCCTCAATTTATTTCCCATAGTGAAGACTCTTTGATGGTTTGTCTCCCTCTCTGATTTCTTCCCATCCAGTTTTTCCTCCTTTTCCTTATGGTCTTCTGTACTTTCTTATGTTCCACATATCAGTGAAACCATAGGAAAATTGTCTTTCTCTGATTGACTTCCTTCACTTAGCATAATACCCTCCTGTTCCATCCACATGGATGTAAATGGTAAGTATTCCTGATTTGTGAGGGTTGAGTAATATAACTGGAAACATTTTTAAAGGAATTTGAGTCTCATTGAAGCCCCCTCTCAATTCAGAAAACATTTTTACTGAGACTTCTTAGTTTTCATGGAAATAAAATTATTTACATAGGTTCAAAGAGAATTCTCATTTTTACCAAGATGTAATTGGATATATTAATCGTCCAACCAAGGTCATACCATACCTTGAGTGTCGCACTCAAGGACAATGGAAAGACCATTATTAAGTAACAAAGATTGATTCCATATGTAGAATCAATGCTTACAAAATCCTTCCAAGAAAACTGGCTTGGTACCTTGCTTATAGGGCTTCAGTCTCACAGGAGCTGGAGAAGGTCAGTTTCTGTCAGACAGGAGACCTTAGCAAATTTTGGGCACATCAAGATAGAAAGCATAATCCAAATTTATAGATACAGCAGGTAAAATTTAGGAGAAGATGTGTTAGGCTTGGCTTCCTAGTCTTAGGATATAATGACAAAGGATAGATATTTTTACAAGTGCAATCCAAGATCCCTCATGAAAATTTCATGACAGAAGTTCTTTGGACTTAATTCACTAAATAGTATATGCTCAGGGAGACTTAGGGTTAATTATTACTCTTGTTGCACCTACATTAAAAAGTAGGCCAAACATAACGAGACCAGGGTTTTTTTTGGGGGGGGGGGGTTTGTGTGTGTGTGTGTAATCAAGAATAATCAGAATAATCTTTGGAAAAATTCACACATATGTAGAAATTAACCCCATTCTCAAATAAGTAAAAGGGGAAAGAAGAAATCAAAAGGGAAATTGGGAAGTGTTTTGAGATGATTGCAAATAAAAACACAACATACCAAATCATATGGGATACACCTAAGGCAATACTTAGAAGAAAATGTATGACTTTAAATGCTTATATTAAAAAAAGAAGAAATATTTCAAATCAATAACATAAATTCCCACCTTAAGAAAATAGCAAAAGAAGAACAAAGTAAACACAAAGCAAACGAAAGGAAGGCTGAGATGAGAGTGTAAATAGAGAATAGAAAAGCAGTGGAGAACATAAAACTTCAGCTTCGTTCTTTGAAATATCAAAAAATTGACAAACCTTAACTAGACTAAGAAAAATAGAAGATTCACATTCTAAGTCAGGACTGAAAGATGTAATTACCAATCTTATAGGAATAAAAGGTATTATAAGGGAATACTATGAACAATTATATGACAAAAAATTAGATAACCTAGAGGAAATGAAAGAATTCCTAGAAAGGCACAACTTCCTATATCCGACTCCAAAAAAAATGATATATCTGAATAGACCTATATCAAAGAAATTGAATTAGTAATCAAAACGTTCTCACAAGGGAATGCTCATGATTAGAATTGTACAAAATATCTGAAGAATTAATGCCAGTCCTTGGCAAACTTCGAAAGAATGGAAGAGGAGAGAATGCTTGCCAACTCATTTCATGAAATCACTTGAGAAGAAAAATATAGAAAAATAGCCCTTACTAATATAGGTACAATGATTTGCAACTAAATCCTAGCAAACTGAATCCAGCAATATATATATATAATTGTACACTGGAATTTATCCCAGGAATGCAAGGTTTGTTCAATATATGAAACCAATCAATTCAACTTATCATATTAATACAGTAAAGGACAAAAATGCATTACCATCTCAATAGATGCAGAATGATCATTGATATAATTTAACACCATTCCCTGATAAAAGTATTCAGCAAAGTAGAAATAGAAGGTAATTCCCTCAACCTGATAAAAGGCATCTATAAGAAACCTACAGCTAACACATTTAATGGAAAAGGTAGCTAATATAAGGAACAAAATCAGGATGTTCACTCTTGTCACTTCTATTCCACATAATACTGGAGGTTGTTCCAATCAGTGCAATTAGGGAAGAAAAATAAACAAAAGACATTGAGTTAACTGACATATTGGCTTTAGTATACAAGACCAATTATAAAAACATATCTGGGGTGTCTGGGTGGTTCAGTCATTAAGCATCTGCCTCTGGCTCAAGTCATGATCCTGGAGTCCTGGGATGGAGCTCTGTGTCAGACTCCCTGCTTAGTGGGAAACCTGCTTCTCCCTCTCTCACTCCCCCTGCTTGTGTTCCCTCTCTCTCTGTGTTTCTCTCTGTCAAATAAATAAATTTTTTTTTAAAAAAAATATCTATTATATCTTTATACTTAAAATGAATGGTCCAAAATGAAATTATGAAAACAGTTTTATTTTCAACAGCATTAAAATAATAAAGTACTTGGAGATAAATTTTATAAAATAAGTACAAAATTCATTATCTGAAAATTATAGAGATAGTTGAAATAAATTACAAACATCTAAGAAAATGCAAAGGTCTCCAGTGTTCGTGCATTGGAAGACTAAATATTTTCACAGTGTCAGTACTCCCAAAATTGATCTGCAGATTCAACACAATACTAATCAAAATCCCATCTGCATTTTTAGGAATTAACATACTGATCCTACAATTCTTTCTTTAAAGATTTTATTCATTTATTTGAGGAGGGAGAGAGAGAGAGTGCTAGCATGAGATGGGGGTTGCAGAGGGAGGAGAAACAGACTGCCTCCGATGTGGGGCTCAATCCCAGGACCCTGGGATCATGTCCTGAGCTGAAGACAGACCCTTAACCAACTGAGCCACCCAGGCGCCCCTGATCCTACAATTCTAATGTACATATAAGAGATCTAGAGTAGTCAAAAATAATCTTAAAAAGAATAACATAATTGGAGGACTCATCTTTCTCAATTTCAAGATGTATTAAAAATCTATGATAACCAATACTGTGTGATACTGAAATAAGGTAGAAACAAACACACCAAAGGAATAGAATTGAGAGTAAATAAATACACCTATATAATTATAAACAACTGAGTTTTAAAGTGATGTCAGGACAATTTCTTGGAGGCACAAATAGTCTTTCCAACAAATGGTACTGTTGGAACAGGATAGTAGCATTCCAAAGAATAAATTTTATGTCTGTCTCACACTATATATCAAACTAAGGTCAAAATGGACATGCCAGTAAACTACAGGAGCTCAAGCTGTAAAATTTTGGTAAAAGATAGTTATAAAACCTTTTGACCTTGGATTAAGCAATGATTTTCTTAGACATGACATCAAAATTGTAAGTAAGAAAAGTGGGGAAAATGCTAAATTGGGCTTAATCAAAATTATGTACTCTTGTGCTCCAAAGGATACTATCAAGAAACTGAAAAGAGCCCATACAATGGGAGACTATATCTGCAAACCATAGCTAATAAAAAGGTATAGTAATCATAATAGGTAAATAACTCTTTTTTTTTTTTTTTTTTTTTTTTTTTTTTTTTTTTTTTTTTTTTTTTTTTTTATTTTTTTTTTTTTTTTTTTTTTTTTTTTTTTTTTTTTTTTTCTTTTTCCAGTGTTTCAAGATTCATTCCCCATTCCCCACACCCAGTGCTCCCCACTTTAGGTGTCCCCAGTACCCACCACCAGGCTCTCCCATCCCTCCCTCCAAGTCCCTCAGTTTGTTTCTGTGTTCAAAGTCTCTGTTGTTTCGTTTCCCTCCCTAGATTACCCTAGTTCCCATTTGCTTTCCTTCTGCCACTGTCCTCCAGTTTGCCCCTCATGCACCGCAAGTAAGTGAGACCATGCGATACTTGACTTTCTCTTCTTGGCTTATTTCACTCAGCATAATCTCTTC
>PITA01000735.1:0-241713 GCA_004023965.1 Spilogale gracilis
CAATCGCCAAACTGTGGAAAGAGCCAAGGTGCCCATCAACAGATGAATGGATAAAGAAGATGTGGTACATATATACAATGGAATACTACGCCTCCGTCAGAAAGGATGAATACCCAACTTTTGTAGCAACATGGACTGGACTGGAAGAGATTATGCTGAGTGAAATAAGCCAAGAAGAGAAAGTCAAGTATCGCATGGTTTCACTTACTTGCGTTGCATGAGGGGCAAACTGGAGGACAGTGGCAGAAGGAAAGCAAATGGGAACTAGGGTAATCTCGGGAGGGAAATGAAACAACAGAGACTTTGAACACAGAAACAATCTGAGGGACTTGGAGGGAGGGGGGTGGATGGAGGGGAGAGCCTGGTGGTGGGTACTGGGGACACCTAAAGTGTGGAGCACTGGGTGTGGGGAATGGGGAATGAATCTTGAAACACTGGAAAAAAAAATTTTAGTAACAATAAAAAAAAAAAAGAAGAAGGAAAGAAAAAAAAAGAAATGGAGGGGGGATAGAGATAGTAACAAATAACAGTAGGATACTTCAATATTCTACTTTAAATAATGTGTACCTCAGTCATACAGATCAATAAAGAAATAAGATTTGAACTATAAAAAAAAAAAAGAGTAATAGGAGGTCATAAGTAGTATAAGTACTTCTTCCAAACGTTTGACTTTGAACGGGAGAAACAAAACAAGATGGCAGCAAGAGAAGGAAGTAAAGTTGAAGGACAGGTTTCTTAACAGGTTGAAGAGACAGAAGAGACTTAGTGCTCTGACCTGTCATTTCCCTGAGTTCCATCAAGTGAACCCAAATAAAACTAACGAGAACATCATATTTTAATACAGATAAGGCATATGTTCTTTAAATGTTACATAAAAATGTAAAAATGTCTCCCGAAACACTGCTGTTTATATTGGCCTCTCACGTATAAACTAAGTAAAGATTTGCTGCGCCAGCAAGCACAACTTAGCGACGGAGGGCGCCATGCAGTGTATGAGTTCTAAGCCTTCCCTGGAGAGAGCGCAGGGAGGCAAGATCCGTGGAGGTCAGGGCAACCCTGGCCGTCCTCTTCATTCCCTGCCTCTGCCCGGCTCCACTCCCCCTCAGCACAAGAGGAACAGTAGCCACACTCACATATGAAGCCTAGCTGTCACCAGAACAAGTGTGCGCTCGGAGCCTGCGTGGACACCAAGTAGAGCCCGGATGTTGAAATCTCCCGGAGAGGTTGCTTGGAGGAGGGTCCAGGTAAACACAAAGCGACTGTGAGCAGTCTCAGCCTGTTAGTCTGTTCATTTTGAAGCTGGTAAACTGGTAGGGGTTTTCCATGTATTGCTTATAGTTTGGGGACTATTAAATATATATTCATTGAACCAGGACTTGAGCACAATGCTATGCCAGGTGTGGACTATGGGCCAGTATTGGCCAAGAAACCGTTTGCTGCTCGTGTGTGATGGAAATTGGTAATTGAAGGGAGCAATTTGACAGAGTAACTTTATACCTTTTGAACTGAATCCTAAAATAGTTGAGTCTATATGTTATATCTTCTTGGTTTTTAAAAAATTTCGTTTTCCTAGTAATTTTTTTTAAACAAATGCATCATCACAACAGTGACAAATCAGAATTTTGAAAGGTCCATCACAATGGATCTTTCGAGAAGCGCTACTTTAGAAGGCCTCCTCTAGGACTTGAGAGGACTTGGGTTCTAGTTCCCCACTTGATGGCCAGAAAACTTGGGTAAGCCTTTTAGCTTCTCTTAAGACTTCATGACCTCAGGTGCCTGGGTGCCTCAGTGGGTTCAAGCCTCTGCCTTCAGCTCAGGTCATGATCTCAGGGTCCTGGGATGGAGGCCCACATCGGGCTCTCTGCTCAGCAGGGATCCTGCTTCCCCCTCTCTCTCTGCCTGCCTCTCTGCCTACTTGTGATCTCTCTCTCTTTTGAATAAATAAATAAAATCTTAAAAAAAAAGACTTCATGACCTCATCTTTCACACGAGGGCAATAATTTATGTCTCAGAGAGCTGCTTTGGGGGTGAAATGTAATAAAGCATTAGGCATTGACTGGTGCTGGTAAAGAGGGAACAATTCCAGGAGGACCAGAGTGCCATAGCTTTCCTGTACATGATTCAAGAAAGCATCTCTGTAATTTCTGTGTCTTCACTCATTTTCAGTTTCTTTGACAAAGAATCTCGGTGCGATGTGGTTTGTGTTGAGCTGTGCTGGGACAGGTTTCTTTTTTAGAGTGGTTAGTGAACTAGCAGCCCTGCTCCAGTTTTTATCTCCTTTGCATTGTCTTGCTGCTTGTTGGCAGCACCTCATATGGTTCATTTAGTGGATAATGAATGAAACACGGTTGGCAAACCCTATAATGTTGAATTATATTGTCATTAATCTTTCATATCTCTTCCGCTGATCTTATGCCAGCTGAGTGGACCTGGCTTACCTTCAGAGACTCATCCCAAAACCTGTGGGAATGCAATTCCTCTAGGATCTCTTGTCTGTTCTATTTTTATAGATTCTTGCATTTCAGTAACGGACTGGATTGAGATCCATGAGAGAGGTTTACAGAATTTGTGTCCAATTAGTAAGGACAGCTTTATCCTCTGTAGTTAGAGATGTATTTGTTGAAACAGTCAACTCTAACTTTGTATAAATTCATTATTTCTTAACTCTCTTTTTCAAACTTTGTGTCCGGGATAGAAAGTGCCATTTTTCAAGAAATTTTACCTCTCTGAGTATAAATATGTACTATCTTGGCCATAAAATAGCCCTAGAGGAATAATTTTGTACAACCATTTCAATCTTTATACCAATTAAATTGGTATGATCTATCTCACCGACGTCACACAACACAGATTTCTAGGCCATTAGCCTAGAAAAAGCCACCAGTTTATTTGGTCCTACTCAGATTTAAGATCATATATCCTTTTTTTTTTTTTTTTTCAGAGCTTTATGGCTTCTACTAAAAATAAAAAGGCCTGACACAAACTTATTTTTGTGATTGTCTTTCAATCAATTTGGAACACACTTTCTGTTTTGTCTTTGCTAGACATAAATTGTACTTTAAATCTCTGCTCTCCTTAAATATGTCAAATATGTGAGATATGATATCATCTCTAAAGTGGAAGCTTCTTGAGATGGCATTGTTAGGAAGGCTTCAAAAAAAGTATTTTGCAAGCCCTTAACATCATTCTAGAGCAGGTTTTATTGCCTCAGAAGATAGTGGCATCCTCCTGAGATTAAGAAATTGCTGTAATTGCTGTGTGAAAGAGCAGACAGAGAGATGCTTTTTGCTGATAAACTTTAAGATGCTTTCGCAAAGAAAGGCAGAGTAGCTTTAGATATATAACCTCTTTTCATCATTCCTAACTGCCCAAATCCTATTCCTCCACATCTTTGCACCTCATCCCCTCTACTAATGGTTTCAGTTCATGTCAGCTCTTTGTGACATAACTTTAAAAATATTCCTGCAACTGAGTCACTTGGAGAGACAACCAGCTACATTCACAAGGAAACAAGCTGTCATAAACAGGGCTGAATTTATAGATTTAGAAGGCCACAGGGTTTTGGATATCAGTGTCTAGGGACAAAAGAAGCATGAAGTGTGTCTATAATTTATACTATGCCATACATTTCCCACTCTACACTTAATGTTTAATTAATTGCTTTTATCAATTATACTCACTGGCAGCATTTTACCTTTTTTTAATAGCTGCTCATTTTCCTTACTCTTCCCTTAGTTTTCTTTAGCACTCTCCAAAGGGTATTATCCTTCTTATGTGGCAGATGGACATAACTTTATAAGACGGTGATGTAGTCATTAATATCCATGTACACAGACTTCTCTTGCTAAGAGAACACCTTAAGTAAGGACATAAGGGCAGTCTGGATTTTGAGAGAAACCATATCTCATAAGTGGAAATGGAAAAATGATTTTCTTTAGAATTTTTGTGAAGGGCAAAGTTCTAGAAGCAGAAGATAGGTCATAGCATAAGGATTTTTCCATTATGACCTTTCAGAGTCTAGAAGTGGTAACTGGTGGTGACAGAATGGAGCAGAGGAGTCAGGAATGGGAAGCGGAGAAAAAAACCAAACAAACAAACAAACCAAAACAGTGGCAATGCATCCTGAAAATACTGGCTCACCACAAACAAGTTCTCATTTCTCTCTCCGGTAGACATGACTGCTTCTGATGTAGAATTGACCAGTGTCAGCTGGCCTTATTGACTAGGCGTGTCCTGCATTCCTCCTATTCCAGGTCAGACCTCATCCCTTCCATCTTTGAAAAGAAGTAGACGTACACCCTCAGTCTCACGAAGGACATCACTAAATTTTTTCACACAGAACATCATACTCTTTTTTGTGTACCCACATGCATATTTCTATCATTCCATTCTAGGTCATTAAGTATGCATTCATCTCTTTACTGTAGAAATATTTATCGAGGGGCTACTAGTGCCACAGACTGAATTAGGTGCCGGAGAAAGCTCCATGCCTGATCTCAGAAAGTTTACAATCTATTCTGCTAGTGTGAGAAATTTAGGCATAAAACGAGAAATGAATTAAAAACTTGGGGGCACCTGACTGGCTCAGTCAGTAAAGCATATGACTCTTGGTTTTGGCTCTGGTCACAATCTCAGGTGGTGAGTTGAAGCCAGTGAGAGTCTTCTTGAAGATTCTATCCCTCTGCACCCACACCCACACTCTCGTTTTCTTTCTAAAATAAATAAATAAATAAATAAATAAATAAATAAATCTTTAAAAAAAAACACCTTAAAATGGGAACTACTATCACAGAAATAAACTAATGTACCTTTAAGTAAGTCTCTGCTGTGGGGCCATGTGTTTTCTTTTGAAGCACTTCTCTTTCATAATGTGGCTTTTTTCTGTCAATGCAGAAGTGAAGTTTTCAATCTTGCAGGTAATGACACTAAGGCACAAAAGATTAGGTGGTATCCCAAAGTCTCAATTGTACACACTCATTGTTCTCTGTCCTTAAGGTGCATATTTCCTTATTATCACTTTACATAGTAATTTGTTGATGTTAAACTAAATGATTAATCCTATTTTCTCCTTTGTAATTCATGGTGGCATTCCATTTCTTATTATTCAGATAGTGGTTAACATTATGTGCATATGCTGTTCTAAAATTACAAAAATTTTTTGTATTTATTTGACAAAGACACAGTGAGAGAGGGAACACAAGCAGGGGGAGTGAAAGAGGGAGAAGCAGGCTTCCTGCAGAGGAGGGAGCCGTGCAGGGCTGATCCTGGATCAGAACTCCAGGATCATGACCTGAGCTGAAGGCGGATGCCTAATGACTGAGCCACCTAGGGGCCCCTAAACTTTTTTTTAATGTCAGTTGTTAACAGAATATTTCAGAAATATAAAATTATAGAGGACGCCTGTGTGGCTCAGTGGATTAAAGCCTCTGACTTCGGCTCAGGTCATGATCTCAGGGTCCTGGGATCGGAATCGAGGCCCTCATTGGGCTCTCTACTCGGTGGGAAGCCTGCTTCCTCCTCTCTCTCTGCCTGCCTCTCTGCCTACTTGTGATCTCTCTCTGTCAAATAAATAAATAAAATCTTTAAAAAATATATATATATAATTATAGGAAGTTATGAGTAGCACAATACATAATACGAAATATAGAAATCCATAAAAAAGTTAATTAAGGTGATTGGTAATTAGGCAATTAAGATGATAGGAAGGAGGAGTTAAGGTTTTCTAATTAGGGTGAAGGAATTTGGAAAACAGTTCAGAGATGAATTGTTTTGTAATCCCATGTTGACCCTTTAAAATGCCTCTAAATCATACCACGTTTCCAATTGCCTAACAACTGCCTCGCAAATTTCTCAAAATTTTAACAATAAGTTGCAAGTTTGTAAGTGCTGACGGGACACAGCTCTGCATGGCTGGCATGTATATTCTGTTAGCAAAACCTTTTAATATCTTTTATTCTTCCTTTTTCTTTTGTTTCATGAAGGGAAAGATAAAAGCTATTTAAGGACAAATATTAGAGTGATATAGATAAGCTTATTTCATTGCTAATAAAGGTTTATTTTTTTTACTTTTAAAGATTTTATTATTTATTTGACAGAGAGAGAGAGAGCACAGGTGGAGGGGCAGAGGGAGAGGGAGAAGCAGACTCCCAGCTGAGCAGGGAGCCCAACTCGGGGCTCGATCCCAGGACCCTGAGATCATGACCTGAGCCAAAGGCAGATGCTTAACTAACTGAGCCACCCAGGAACCCCATTAATGAAAATTTATTATCCATAATCAGACACTTTTTTCAGTGACTTTTTCCTATTAGGTCATCTCTCATTTGTGTTTGAAGATCTAAGGAACCTAGGGCAATCACTGACATCTATATCATTTTTGGAGGTTATGTGAAGTTATAAATTTGAAGCTCATGCTCAGGACCAGGTGTAGTAGTGTTATCAACAGATGTGGATTGGGATGCCAGCTCTACCAGTCAACAGATTGAGAATTTGGAGCTACTTTATTAACTTCTCTGAGGCTGTTTCCTCCTCTGCAAAGCAGAATCCACAATGTTCATTTCACAGGGTTGTGAAAGTGTTCTATAAGATTTCTAGATCCTTTTGGTGGTGGGACACAAGCCAATGACAGGCAGATAGGTGAAAGGCAGAACTACAAGTTACTTACAACCCCACAATGGAGCACAGGTTTGTTCCCCCAAGAGGAGGAGGGGAGAGAAGCTTTTGTATGGAAAAACGGGTGAGTTAGGTTTCATAGGCTCTCTGCAGATTGACTAATTTGAATAATTTTTCTTGGGCTTCAGGTCTTAAGGTTTGTCCTTGCTATGGTATCTGATGCAGGGGGGATGAGGATGGATGAAGAGCGACCTGGACTATGGGAGCTTAAAGGGGGTGGTTGGGGTGTGGGCTAAATCAGGGCCTTGGGACTGATGGAACCTTTAGTCCCGGGCTCACAACTGGACCATCGCAGCACCAAATACTACAGAGAGAGGAAGAGAGAAAGAGAATGTCTGCTATAATGGGTGTGCTGTGCTGACCGGACACCTGGCCCCAAGCTTACTTCTCTTCCTCTTGCACCTTCATTTTAAAGAGTCTCACAGAACAGTTCATCTATAAATTGAATGTTGGGGTAACAGTGGTTCTTAAATTCAGGCATCAAAGGCGCACTGAGAATCCTTTGAAAACTATTGACAGCCTCCTCTGAAATGTATAAGGTTTAGACACAGAAATTTTTGCTACAGTTCATGTTTTTGCTTTAGAACCTGCTCTTTATAGAAGGATTTATTTTGATATTAGATAGCTCAGAGCACCCTGCCTCCACTTTTTCTATTGAAACCTCTTGGTCAGAAGAGGTTACAGGCCTTCAGTAAAAGCATGTGAGTTACTTCAAGGCATTGAAATAGAACACTACCAGATTAGCATGGGTGAAATTATTCACCAAATACTCCAGGTCAGTAATGAGTCACTGCTTGTCAAAATGCTTAGAACAAGCTTTCTTTAATCCTCATTAAAACATAACTTCTTCCTCAGGGTCAAGGAAAGCATTGAGATTTGTCTTCTAGAAAATCATATATTTTTGCACATGACGAAAAAGAAATTTATATTATTTCCATTTCTTAGAAACTGCTTTAAGAAAATTCTGTTTTTCATGTAGGTGACATCATAGCAGTAGACAAGGTTTATTTCAAGATAATTAAAAAAAACTTTGATGCCAATACATTCTGATATATTCATGATAATTAATTTAATAAACATGTATTAAGTACAAGTGTATATCAGAAATTCTATTAGACTTCGGGATAAGGCAGGGAATAGTTAAGATAATTATTGCAATGAACTATGATGATGTATAGAGCTTCTATCTTCAGCCAAGAAAAAAGCCCAGATGTGCTGCCAAACATTTCCAATGTTCTACTTAAGTATCATGTCCAGACATTTTTTTTTCAGTCAAAGGCACTGTATTTTTCTATTTAACAATTCAGAGACATCAATTTCCTTAAAGTTTCCAGAATAGATCATAAAATAGGACTGTATTTTTGGTGACATCACAACTTACATATTCAACAAGTATATTAAGTACCTACTGTACTTAAGGACATTGTGGACACAACAGTAAACAGTAGAGACCGGATCCCATTCCCTCTAGTAAGCAGGGAAGGAAGAAACCTAGCAATTACCTGCACTTCCTGACATCAGTCATTCAATCCAGTTTATGCTGAGGGCAAGTGGCACATCTGTCAATTCCTCTAAGACCTCCTTCAAAATATTAAGTGAAATATCTGCATTTCTGGAGGGGATGATGTAGACAGAGGCACAAACCACAAACCATGGCACAAGCTACTTTTCTTATTTCTAAAGCATAGATTCCTTGAAGCCTTTCCAATTTATGTCACATCTCTACTTGGCAGTATAATTAAAAAAAAAAAACAACAACAACTCACAGAGACCTGTAGTTTTTGTGTTGGGACTTGGAGTGAGCATTTATAGATTTGTCTGTCTACCACATCTTTCTCAAAGTCCTTCTATAAACCTATAGTTGAACAGGACCTACCATGATTCTGTAAAATGAGCCTAGTCAGTGGCCACAACCATAGAACTAAGGGATGGGCACCTGATCCAGACTAGACAAAGAAATCTTTTCCATAGAAAAGTATAAATTTAAGAAAGGGATATCAGAATTACCTGATGAGAGTCTGTTATCTTTGGTTTAAAAATTTAAATCAGAACCTATTTCTCCAATGATTAAAATCACACAATGATTTGCCATTGCTCTTAAAATACAACCAATACCTTATCCATGTCTTTATGGCTTCTCCAGGACAGCCACTGCCTACCTTCTTGACTATGTTTTTTATCACTCTACACCCCGTTCAACCCCACTAGTCCTTCTAGCTCTGAAATATGGCATGCATTATTGAACTTGCATTATTCTTTTCCTTTTCTCCAGTATCCTTATTACTCTCTGATATTATACTATTTTAGTGGGTTTTATTTTTTTACTTCTTATCTCCTTTCCCCTCAGTTAGGATGCACTCTTCTAGTTGATTTGTATGGCCAGTTGCCTGCTATGGCCCCAAGGCCTTGAGAGTACCTGGCACCTGGTGACAATCAATAATCAAGGTCAGTGAATATTCATTAAACAAATAAGAGATTGAATTATCCTGTAACATGTGACACTTTAGGACTTCAGTCATCTGTGTTTTCTGCCATTTGGACCTGAGAAGTAGAGAAAGGTACAAAAGGAGAATGAAGCAGCTGTGCTAAGATTAGGTTTGGTGGTAGACTGAGTCCTGAGAGCACTTAAATCCCTGCTTCCAGTTCATTCCTTAAGCTCATACCCATTCCTCTTGTCTTCCCTGAAATTCTCACAAATCCCTATAATCAATTTCTTTTTTTTTCCTGTTGTAGCCAATTTGAGTAAGATTTGTTAACTCTACTGAAAATGATATTTTTTTATTAAGTTGAAGTGTGATTTATGTAGAATAAGATGCACAGATCTTAAATGTTCAGTGTGATACATTTTCACATTTGTAAGCCTAGGTGTATCAACTACCCAAAACAGAATTGCTTGTTTGCACCCTTAGGATTCCCCGAGTAAACTGGTAAATTGGTCCCCATACACAGAGGGCAAAGAGAGACCAAAGAAAAAGGCAGGTCATACCAGACTCGTAGGTGGCAAGTTCAATAAGCAAGGGAACTTAATATGAGGCTTGTCTTGGGTGGCCACTAGAGGAGTCGATTCTTCACCTACCCTCCAGAATTTTAAAAGTTTACATAAAGGCTTTACTAGGTTTAATCACAAATACCATGCAGGTGATCTCAACAACACATCACTCTCTTAAGCCTATGTCCTTGGAATAATTCATCATTTGGGAGCATTGGACAGAACATACAGTCCAAGGGCCAGGGGTTTTAGAAGAGATCCTCCCAAATTCCAACCTCAAATGAAGGTCCTGAAGAACGTTTGTCATATGAAACCCTCCCAATCAGTGGATGGAATAATCAAGGAATCCACTGCATTTTCAAAGAAGACAGTTAAAAAATGCACATCAAAGATATTTGCCCATTTTATAATTTGCTACATATCCTTTTCCATTAGGATATGTTGAGAATTAGCAACCAATATACACTCAACTTTTTCATTCTTTTTTTTTTTTTTAAGATTTTTATTTATTTATTTCACAGAGAGAGAGAGATCACAAGTAGGCAGAGAGGCAGGCAGAGAGAGAGGAGGAAGCAGGCTCCCGCTGAGCGGAGAGCCTGAGATCATGACCTGAGCCGAAGGCAGAGGTCTTTAACCCACTGAGCCATCCAGGCACCCAACTTTTTCATTCTTTTAACCAAATATAAATTCTATTATAATTATGTTGCTTTTCTGGGATATATTATATGTTATAAAGGACTGCATAAATAAATGATTGATACTGAATAAAATAGGATTAAGCTGCACTCATAAAGCCCGGCCACAGAGAATCACTGTTGCCTAGGTCATTACATCCGAATGCAAGGCAAGTATGATTTGGGGCCAAAAAACAGAGTTCACCTAAGAAAGTTGGACAACTTTAGGCAGGACACACTTGCAGTTGAGTATAGAGAAGAACACCATACATGTACACTGGGGGGCAAAGAGTACCCAATACATTTCTGTGTGTTAATACCAATTCCTTTCTAAGGGCTTACAGGACACCTTTCATCCACTGGTGACAGCAGGAAGAGCTGTGTTGCTATGTTAACCCTGGTCATGATTGATCAGCCTATGGATATACACCTGTACCTATCGGTCAGCTGGATCCATGCCTGGGAGTTTTCAGACTGGCACTGTACAAAAAACAAAAACAAGACAAAACAAAACAAAACAGATCCTTTCTGGATTGCTGAACTTACTCATTTTATGAAAAATATAGCTACATTGGGGGCCTTATTTTCCTATTATGTAAACCCTAGACCAGAAAAATGGTGGAAGCTGATCTTCAGAGAGTGTAGAATAAAACAAATGGACAGAAATGAACACAATAAGGAAGAAAAGTGTTCAAATAGTTAATGTCTATTGTTCTAGTTGTTTTCTGGGGTCTAAGTAGTTCTTGACTGCAGTTCAGTGAAATAACCTAATACAAAGGTTATAAATGTTTTTGTGCCTGAACTAGTTGCAGTTAAGTTTCTGATGGTGGTAAATGAAAAAGTGTGATTTTTTTTTTTAAGATTTTATTTATTTGACAGAGAGAAACACAGCCAGAGAGGGAACACAAGCAGGAGGAGTGAGAGAGGGAGAAGCAGGCTTCCTGCCGAGCAGGGAGCCCGATGTGGGACTCGATCCCGGGTCTCCGGGATCATGACCTGAGCTGAAGGCAGTGGCTTAACCAGCTGAGCCACCCAGGCACCCCAGAAGTGTGATTTTTTAAATTGAGCTTTCCTCCCCCTAAACCCCACATTATTTAACATACATTATAAGCATGCTTAGTTGACTCTATGCTTCTTTTGGCAAGAACACAACTATACAAGAAGCACTGTTTATGTCCCATAATTTTTGGCAATGAAAATAAAAGCAAGGCATCTGTAAGTTTCATTGTACCATTTTTTTCTTTGACATTTTCTAACTTGAGCTGTGCCTTATATGAGAGGTCTGCACTGAGATATTTTTAGTCACCATGGTTGGGTACATTTTTTCCTAATGTTTATCAAAGACAAATTATTCTGGACATCATAACATGGCAACAATGGCAAACATATGTCATTTAGCTCTCTCCAGTTAACTGTACAAGCTACTGTGCAGCTGCTGTAATATACACGTTAATAATTGGACTTTAATAATTTGACAGTGGTTTGTCCAAAGGATAATTTTAAATGCAATCAAAACTAAATAAAAGAAAATTGGTTTAGAACCACCTGAATCCTATCCTTGGACCTCTTTGGAGGCCCACGTTCCAGGCCCCTAGAGGATGTGTTTTCCTTTCATTATCCAAGCAATCATTTTAGATACTGACTCCTTCCCAGCTCAGAAATTGACTTGCCTTCTCCAAGGCAGACAGAGTGGTCTCCCACTGATCTGGAATATTAGTAAGAACTGGGGTCTGTGGCATGAAGGAAAAGGTTGGCCTTGTGAATCATACTCTCTCTTTCTTGGGGCCAGATACACTGGGACAATAGGATCTAGTTTGCACTGGGACCTCTCCCATCACCATGGCTGTGGCTTGGTTCCTTCTCTAATGCAGCATATTAGCTTCACTATGTTCCAGGGTTTCATTTTCAAATGCACCATTGCTTATTCTAGTCTAGGGTGTGCAGAAGAAGCCACCCCAGTTTTTCTCATGTGAGTCCACATATCTCCAAGCACAGTTCTGCCTTTCTTTTTCTCAGTTAATTTGTGTTTAATCTAAAATATAATGCATTATCCCAGACCATTAAAGCCAGCAGGGTCCTTACTGATTATCAAAGGCCTTTTGTCATTTTTTAGATCACATGATTGAGTTTCAGAGAGGTGAATGAATTTGTCCAATGAGCTAGCAGTGACCTCGCAGTGGAAATGAGGTCTTGTGACAAGGACTCCTGACTCTCAAATCATTGCTTTTTCAGGATACCAGGTTTTTTGCAGATAGTACGGGCAGAAAGATTTCCAAGTTTCTCCATAATGTCAGAAATCAGCTATGTAATATTTTTCTAGGCAGCAAGGTCTTACCCATGACTTTTTTTCCTGAAATTTTAAAGTAATTCTCATGAATTATTCTAAGCACATGGAAATCAGGCATCAAAAGAGAAAAGCAGGAATAATAGAACACAAAGCTGCAAGCAGGTACCTCTCCTTTATACAGGGAATATCTATTTAATTTCCAATTACTGGTCTGCAAGAAGACATCCAAAATGTCTCAACTAGTTACCATCCAATATGAAATCTTCCCTGCTGCTTCTGCTATTCAACATTTCATTTCTTCTTATAACCACCCCTGCATTTATTTAAAAAAAAAAAAACATTCAGGGAGATAATCCTTGTCTTGATACTCAATTCTTGGTATTGTCACAGCAAGCAAAAACGTATGTATCCTGTCCCTGGAACATTATTTTCTTGCTTGTACTCTTTTTCATTTCTTTGGCTTGAGTTGAGGTATTGGAAATTTCAATCACTGTAAAATGGGCCGTAAACACTGTTCTCATGCTAAAAAAAAGATAGAAACATGAAGCAGATCCCTGAGGCTACATTAGAAAGCCCCAAATGAGCAGACTATTATACAGTTATCATGTTTTCAGGACCATACCATTTCTCCATCTTCCAAGAATTAGACTTGGATGCTTCCTATTTGTCCCAAAGGATCTTTATATTCATAAATAACATTGCCCTGATAAATTCCTGGTACTAACCTGCTACATATTTTAACACAAGATGCAAAATGACATTCAAAGTTAATACTCATGGAAGTACAGCTGTTGGGTTTATCACGTATAACTGGCTTTACCCTCAGCCTTAAGGATGGAGGAGTTTGGAGTCAGGGAGGATAACTCCAGGTCCTCTCTAAAGATATCCCCTGCTGGCATCATCAAACTGAGGACGAGGCTAAAGGAATCTTCAGTCCTGTTAACATGGCTTTCTCACATACATATTGCCATTTTCCATTTTAATAAGGTGTTGTTATTCCACAAGGGAATAGTAAGTTATTACACTTCTTGCTAATAAGAATTGGTATGTCCCACCGAATTATGTTTGCATTGGCAAGGTCAATCTGAGCTCACCTCAAAACTGAGGAAATGTAAGCCTTCTCTGTATCCATTAATCTTCATGTTAATCCTGGAAAATAATCCCTGGAAAGAAAGAGTAACCAGCAATTATGATAAGGTGGTAGGGCAGATAAAAAGAGATGCGGCTAAAGCAGCAGAAAAACTCTAAAAAAAAAAAAAAAGACTTATTTCTGACTTAAATGTTGCCAGGGAAGCAGATTCCTCAATGTATCTGGGGCCTGCAGCTGCCAGGAATGTCTTCTGGGTGGTCAAAGAGCTCATTAATCACTTCTCTGTGCTCACTAGCCTGGTGGCACAGTGATGTGCAGAAGCCTGGAGGAGTGGGTAAACCTGGCAAATCTCATCATTTCATTGGATTGCCCAAATCCCTTCAAAGCCCAAACCCCGTCTGCATGGCATATGAGGTATTTCCTGATGTAACTCTAAACCTCTCTTCCATACAATCTCCAACTGTTGCCTTTGTCCCATCTTAAACTTTTGGTTATGCTTCTGTGCTTCTGTAAATTGTGCTCCCTCGGTTGTAATACCCCACCTCCTCTTGCCAACCTGGTGAACAATACAGCTTTCAAAACTAAGCTCAAGCTTCACTGACCACAGGCAGTTGAGGACTTCCCAGTTCTATCCTTAGCAGGGGAGTTTTGTCACTTGTTTATTTTAACCATCCTTTGCTAATGTAACCACTGCTTACTCTTGCAACTATTGTTTACTAGTGTAACTATTCTGTAAGCATAGAAACGAACTCATTCATGGTTTTATCTCAGCACACAGCAAGATGCCTGTGTTTAATGCATGTTTGCTGAATAAAGGGGTAAATGATCCGGCCAAAGGATGTCTACATGGTTTCCAAAAATGCCAAAGCTAATCATATGTCTGTTGTAGAATCAAAGCGTCCACCAAATTTGGTGTTCTAAGTGTCAAGAATTCAGGTTTAGAAATAAGGTCATATCAGATCCAAAACCCAAGCTAAGCGTGAATTGGAAGAAAGTTTCCAAGCCAGAGAGACTGGCCTTCCCAGAGAGAGAGAGAGAGAGAGAGAGAAATAGACGAGAACATAAATCTGAAGTCAGAACTGAAAATGGAGTAGCACTAGGAGAACGGAAAGAAGATAATCATGGACAACAAATGGTCCAAATTATGTTCAGGTCTCAAATGTCCGACTATGCAGAGCAGGGTTAGAGATAGCACTTTGGGCTGAAGAACAGAAAATTCAGTCATGGAAGGCAAAATAGGAATTCAGTGTACAAATATTTCAGGAACAAGGAAGAAAATCTGAGAAAAACTAAAGAATAGATCAACAAGAATGTTCTTTTGCCAAGCCATTTACTTGTTTGCTTCCTACTTAATTTTTTTTTCTGCTGTGAATAAGCCCCAACCACAGATTTCTAAGACTGTCCATACCTATGGAGTGGTGAGAGCAGTATCCAATAGCTAAGCCTGGAGTCAGACTGCCTGGGCTAGAAGCCAGAGTCCTTCAAGTGCTAGCTTCCGGGCATTAGTCAATTACTTCACCTCCCTGAGCTGTACAATGGGGCTGAAAATAGCACCTCTTTCAAAGAGCCCTTGGGAGGATGAGTGAGTGCCTGGGAAGAACTTAACTCAGAGACCAGAATATTCACAGCCCAGAGCTAGGCAGTTAATTACACGTTTAGGGAAGTTCAGGGTAAGAAACTCATATTTTACTCTTTTATGTAGAACTCTAATGAGTTCTTTTTCTATTTATTTGCTTTTATCAAAAAATTATCACAATGTTCTTCTTCAGAAGAAAAATATACTTTCTAAAAAGACAGTATTTGAAAAAAGATTTTATTTATTTACTTGATAGAGAGAGTGAAAGAGAGTGAGAGCGTGAGCATGAGCGGGAGAGGGTCAGAGGGAGAGAGAGAGAGAATCTCAAGCAGACTCCTCATTGAGCAGGAAGTCAGATGCAGGACTCCATCCCAGGACCCTGGCACCCCAAAAAGAGACTCTTTTGGGTGGGAATAAGAACATAGAAATGTATAACCAATCTGAAACTTTACAAAGGCAGTAGAGTTTTATTTCCTAGTTGATAACATTAATTCTAATAAAGGTATGGTTACACTTATGTTTAAGTCACTTAAAAAATCATATAAAATATCATAAAATTTTGTTTACCACGGCGATTAAGAGTTGGACCCACATTTTGCCATCTTCTGGACCCCAGGCTGCTTCCAGCTTTTTGTTCCACCATCCCTAAAGTGAGCCATCATCGTTCTTAGAATTCAAGTTAGAGCTCTAGTCATCGCATATACATTGCAAGAAGCAAAACAAGAGGAAGAAAGAGGTACTCTTTCCCTTTAAGAATACATCCCAGAAATTACCATTCCCCTTCCCTTCCCTTGTTACTAGCCAGAACTTATTCTATCATGACTAGTAACAGAGAAAACTGGGAAATAAAATCTGTCTTCAGGTGATGTTATACCCAATCAAAATTAGGGGTTTTATTGGTGTAGAAGAGGAAATGCTGGGAAAACTGACAACCCTTGCCAGGGCTGACTCTCCTATTCTCCATGGAGACTGGGGTGTTAGTCTCATAACTCAGCTACAGTAACAGCATCTATGCAAAGGGAATTTGTTTGCCCGTCAGTAACTTGTTAAAACTGAACTTGCATGTGCTTCTCCGTATCTTTGTACTTGTTTCAAGGTAATAGGCATTTGTCAGTTATTTCTGACTGAATGACTTTTTTCTTATTGTGGAACTATTTCTCAGGCTAAAAGTCCAATATCTCAATCAGAAGCAATATTTGAGGGGTGTTTACTCCTAGACTGAAGTCACAGAAATCTGGAGTATTTAAAACTGCTTAGGGCGCCTGGGTGGCTCAGTGGGTTAAGCCTCTGCCTTCGGCTCAGGTCATGATCTCAGGGTCCTGGGATCGAGACTCTCTGCTCGGCAGGGAACCTGTTTCCTCCTCTCTCTCTGCCTGCCTCTCTGCCTACTTGTGATCTCTCTGTCAAATAAATAAAATCTTAACAAACAAACAAAAAAAACAACTGCTTAGCAAGTGTATTTTTTTCTTGATCAATGACCCTTTATCCATGCTGTTCCCACTATCTGGAATTACCTCCTTTCCATCCAGCAAACTCACACTCATTCTTCAAAACCCACCTTATACTCCCTATTTTTATGAAGTCTCCTCTAATTCTCCTGGGCACATTTATCTTTGCCTTCTCTATGCTCCCACAACACATTGTTGTTGTTTTTTTAATGTTTTTTTATTGTTTCTTTTGTTTCTTTTGTTTTATTTTATTTTTATCTCTGGTGTCATGATTGGTACATTGCATTGTGACTATTTGTATTATTGCCCTCTTGAGTCAACTGTGAGTTTGGGGAGGCACATAGGCCCTCATAAATATTTGGCTGGGGCACCTGGGCGGCTCAGTGGGTTAAAGCTTCTGCCTTGGCTCAGGTCATGATCTCAGGGTCCTGGGATTGAGGCCCGCATTGGGCTCTCTGCTCAGCAGGGGGCCTGCTTCCTCCTCTCTCTCTGCCTGCCTTTCTGCCTACATGTGATCTCTCTCTCTCTGTCAAATAAATAAATAAAATCTTAAAAAAAAAAAAAGAAATATTTGGCTGTTGAATAAAGAAAATGACCCCACCCCACTAGGTGATGATTTCTATAGTGTTATTTTGGGAAAAGTTCCTTTGATTAACATAAATGCAACATGCATACTAATAACCATATTGATAATTGTAGTTCTGGTAGCACTGGTAAATACTGCTATTTTTCTTGAATGTTACAATAGTGACTGAATCAGCTTTACTAATCATCAGGAAAATACAAATTAAAACCACAGTGGCTATTACCTTACACCAGTCAGAATGGCTAGTATCAAAAAGTCAAGAAATAACAAGTATTAGTGAGGATGTGGAGAAAAGGGAACCCCCATACACTATTGGTAGAAATGCAAATTGGTGCAGCCACTGTGGAAAACAGTATGGAGTTTTCACAAAAAATTAAAACTAGAACTACCCTATGATCCAGTAATTCTATTACTGAGCATTTACCCAAAGAAACAAAAATGCTAATGTGAAAAGATATATGGACCGCTATGTTATTTGCAGCAGTATTCACAATAACCAAGATACAGAAGCAACCTAAGTGTCCCCTGAGAGAGGATGAATAAAGATGTGGTGTGTATAATCACAATGGAATATTATGCAGCCATCACGAAGAATGGGATCTTGCCATTCATGACAATGGAGGGACCTAGATGGTATAATTCTAAGTGAAGTAAGTAGACATAGAAAGATAAATACCATATGATTTCACTTGCATGTGGAATCTGAAAAACCAAAACAACCCAAACAGAAACAGACTTATAAATACAGAGAATAAACTGGTGGTCCCCAGAGAATATGTACCAAGGGGCATGGGTGAAATTGATAACGGGTATTAAGAGGGACACATTTTCAGTTATAAAACAAATAGGTCATGGGGATAAAAAGTACAGCATAGGGAATACGGTTAATAATATTGTAATAAGACTGTACGGTAACAGATGGTGGCTACACCCATCTTAATGAACAGTGATACACTGATTAATGTATAGAATTGTTGAATCACCATGTTGTATACCTGAAACTAATATAACATTGTATGTCAACTATACTTCAGTAATAATAATAAGAAAAAGGGGTGCCTGGGTGGCTTAGCCAGTTAAGCGTCTGCCTTCAGCTCAGGTCATGATCCCAGGGTCCGGGGATTTAGTCCTGCATCGGGATCCTTGCTCAGTGGGGAGCTTCTCTGCTTCTCCCTCTGCTTACTGCCCCCCCTGCTTGTGTTCACTCTCTGGCAAATAAATAAATAAGATCTGTAAAAAAAAAATAAGAAGAAAAATAAGAGTGCTCTAGTGTCCAGAACTTGGTATGTATCATGCCATATCTCTACAAAACCTTTTAAATGAACTATTATTGACATTTTACACCTGAGAAGGTTGAGGCCTAAATAAATTGCATAGCCTGCAAGTGGTAGAGCTATTTACTCCAAACTCAGCTTCAAACTCTATGTCTTTATCAGCACTTCACTCTCCCTCTGGACATCTTCTTTGTAAATGCAAGCCCTCCTAAGAGGGACTATCAGTCAAGTTCCTGGTGCATAGGTGAGCTTCCTTTTTTAGTTCCTTTTGTTATTATCAAAGGAACAGGAGAGGCATAAAAGCACTGAAGAAGGAGAAAGGGTTAGAAATGAGATGCAATGGCCTCTGTTCCAGTTTCACAGTCTAGCCTGGGATTAACTTTCTCCAAAGGATGAGGCTATATCAGTGAAATATTTTATTAATTTCTTCCTGAGCCAGCTTTCTTGAAGTCCTACCAACAACTCCTTTCCTGTGTCTTCTCTTCGCTGGCAGTCCACATACACACTCACATGCAGGTGCATAGATGCATAACCTCTCTTCCACATTCATGGCAAAATAAAACCAACAGGCCAAGAAAGACTTCACTTTCCTGCCATCAAATCTACAATCTCTTCTGCAGCCTTACATCTCATCTCTTTTGCTTCTGTTCTTTCTCATTACAGCTCAGAGCATACCCCTGACATTTGTGTTATACTTCCCACAACCCACACACTTTTTCTAGAACCTCAGGTTATTTGTTATTGTTATTATTTTTTATTTCTTGTTCTTTTCATTTATTTCTATTGCACCCTTTCCGTCATCATTGGTAAGACCAACCCACTTACAAGACGTGTGCATTCAGGAGAGAATGAATACCTGCGGCGGGATCATTGATGGCCATCTTCGACACTGCCTACCACAACATGCCCCAGTCACCTTCGGTTGGCCGGAAGTCAGACCACACAGAACTGTACTCTGGTCTTGAGAGAAGATAACTTCTGGATCTCCACTTTGAGCAACTGGATAGATTGTAATGTCATTTATTAAGCAAGAAAACACTGTGAAAGACTGGGTTGGAAAAACAGACCATGAGTTCTGCTATAGGTCTGGTTAAGTTGGTTAAATCTGTGGTTGATTTGAGACTTCCAGCTGGAGATGCTGAGTTGGCAGTTGATTAGGTGTGCTGGAGCTCAGAGGCAATCTGGAATGGAGATACACACCTGAAAACATTTACAGATAGGGCCATGGATAAAATCGTAAGGGAGAAAATAGAAAGTAAGAGGAGGAGAGGAACAAATTTAAAGGCAATACCAAGATGAAAAGCCAGATCATGGGCAGTGGTATAGCAAAGGACCCCAAGAAGAATTAATTACAGAAGTAAAAGAGGATAGAGGAAGTCTGATGATACAGAAGCCCACCATGGAGTGTTTGGAAAGGTCAGAGTAGTCCACAATCTCAAGTGCTGCTGAGGGAGAAAAATGCCCATTGGCTTCATGACGGAGTGGGAGAGAAACACAGTCGGAAGTGAGGTGAGCAAAAGCAGGTGAGTGATCTGTGATACAGGCAATTTTTTAAGGCTTTGTGAAGGAAGGGAGAAATACAGCAACAATCAAAAGGGAAGTAGAGGGCGCCTGGGTGGCTCAGTGGGTTAAAGCCTCTGCCTTCAGCTCAGGTCATGATCTCAGGGTCCTGGGATCGAGGCCCGCATCGGGCTCTCTGCTCGGCGGGGAGCCTGCTTCCTCCTCTCTCTCTGCCTGCTAGTGATCTCTCTCTCTCTGTCAAATAAATAAATAAATTAATTAATTAAAAGGGAAGTAGAGTCCAAGATGGTGATTTCTTTTTAATATGAAGATGAATTACAAGGGGTGCCTGGGTGGCTCAGTCGGTTAAGCACCTGCCTTCAGCTCAGGTCCTGATCCCAGGGTCCTGGAATTTTGGATAACCGTCCCTCATCAGATATGTCTTTTGAAAATATTTTCTCCCAGCCTGTGGCTTGTCTTCTCATTCACTTAACAGGTCTTTCCCAGAGCCATGCCAATAATCTTATGAATGAAGTTGGAAGTCGTCAGTCTAATTAAGCCCTGTAATGATTGCGGACCTGATGGCTTGGTTGCAACCACATGAGAAACTCTGAACCAGCTAAACTGTTTGTTCTTTTAATTTACTAAGTCTGGCTAATTTGAAATATAGCAGAAGATAACTACTATACATTTGAAGGAGAACATGCTCTTCTGAACTTAGAGAAAGCAGATGGTTCCCTAACTGTAATAACTCTATCATTTTATAGAGATTGCAAAACACACTTATACTTATTTAGAGTATTGTGTAGGGAGTGACCCAATTAAAAAGACTTAATGCACATTTTCTTAGAACTTATAGCCAAAATTTGGTTTTAGTGCATTTTTTTTAAAGGCTATTTTTAGGGGCACCTGGGTGGCTCAGTCGGTTAAGTGTCTGGCTCTTGTTTTTGGCTCAGGTCATGATCTCAGGGTCCTGGGATAGAGCCCTGAGTTGGGCTCTGTACTCAGTGAGGTGTCTGCTTGAGAGTCTCTTCCACCCTCTTTATAAAATAAAAATAAAAAGAGATGATTTTAGAGCAATTTTAGGTTCATAGTAAAATCTTCTGTTAATTTAAGTATCTGGTTTTTTTAATGGGTACAGAGTGGGTAGAAACTGTATAGAAATAATTACTATGACTATATTAGTCAAGCATTGCTGGAGAGAGCATTATTGAGGAGAAATCATTAAAGCAAAATGAAAAAAAAGACTTCCTAGTACTGATGTAGTTTTTAAATATAGATAAGGTTTGGTGGGGTCTGGAGCCCATGGCCAAGAAAGAGTTCCTGAGACATTTTTGATGCAAAATCGTGGTTTTATTAAAGCCTGGGGACAGTTGCCTCCTGCAGCCCCCGTATTTTGAGGAATAGCTGAATAGCTGATTCTCTACCTTGGGGTTGGGGGAAGTAAAGATAAGGGAAGTTCCAAAAGGATTTTTATATGCTAAAGAAGACTCCTAGGATACAGGAGGCCTTGCTATTTATTGTCAAACTAAGGTTGCTTTTCCCTCTCACAGATATTAACATTAAGACAGGTAGGAGCTTCCTCAAGGAACTTCCTACTCCTCGGCCTGCCTCAGTATTCGCCAACGCGCTGCCAGTTATATGGACATTTAATTTTATTTATGTTTCCTTCCGCCTTTGTTTCCCACATCAATAAAACTCAGTCCTTTCAGGTAAAATGTTAGCAGTTACTACTCTTCACCACTCGTTTTTTTTATGAGCTCCTGGACCCCTGTGAATGTGGCACATGATGGGAAACATTGATCACAGATCTTTTAAAAAATGCCTGGAACCAAGAAGTCCCCTAGGCTTTGCTGAATGGCTCAGTGTCTCTTTTGGGACTGACTTTAAAAGCTCGGGCAGGCAGTTGACAGCTCTGTCTTGGTCTTCACTTCCAGATTGCATGGAGTCGCCTAGTCAGCCAGAGGTGAGATATTAAGGATTTCTCAGGTCCTTCCTGGGAAGATACAGGACCCAATTCATGTGTTGTTTTCTAGATTTTCAGGAATGCCTCAGAATTTTTTGACACCCTCCTCTGGACATTTCATTCTCCAGGCATCCCATTTGAGTGTTTTGTTCTCTTTGTTGTTTGGCCCAATAGCTAACACTGCTTTAAGCACTTGTGATGTTGAACAACTGCTCCTGATTGCTTTTGACGAATGCCCCAGGGAAAAAGTCTGCTCACACTAAAACGGCTCTGAATCAGCTCAAATAAAGACAAGTTTGGTGAAAGGAATTTTTACGGGTGTGAAAGAGTCCAAATAATAGTTATCTGGCTAGGTGGCCTTGGAGGAGATCCAATGCTCTTTTTGTCTCCTATGTCTCCTAGGCTGCTGCCTTCCACATGATTATAGGGTTGTTGGTTAAGACTTTTTTTTTTTTAAGATTTTATTCATTTATTTATTTACCTGAGAGATGGAGAAAGAATGAGCAAATGGGGAGAGGAATGGAGAGAGAGGGACAAGCAGACCCCACACAGACCATGGAGCTTGATATGGTGCTCAATCCCAACACCCTGAGATCATGACTTGAGTAAAAATCAAGACACTCAACTGACTGGGCCACCCAGTCCCCTGTTGGTTAATACTCTTAAAGAACTGGGGAAGGTGGGTGGGACTAGGACAAGGTAAGTGTCACAAGGTTTTTCTTACTTAGATTTAGCCATTGTTCCTGAATAAATGTCCCCTTGGTTGTTGCAAACCTTGATTAATTTCCAGAGTTCTTCAAAAGTTAACTTGGGCCATTTAGAGGGGGCAGTGTTCTTATTGTTTTTATGAAAGAGGGTAGTTTTAGAAGTTCTTATTCTGTCATTCCCATTGCCATTCAGTATCAATTCTTGAGAGACATTCTTCTTAATCATTTTCAACTCAAGTATAGTCAGTGGATAATAACATACCAAATATTTTTTATAGCAAACTTGTATTTGTAGTTGCTTCCTTATTCTTAAAGCAAATATTTTGAAATTTAAGACTTAAAAAAATACAACTTATGTTAATATAATTCAAATGAGTTAACTTTAGATATGATATCTTGGCACACAGAGGTTTCCAAATGATAAATAGGTTTGAAACCTATAGGTTGAGAAGAAAATTATAATCAAAGCCACCATTATTATTATTATGATTATTTGTATTGATTATAGCAATGATATATTGAGCTTTTATTATGTGAAAGGCCTGGTTATTATATTTTGAGAGGAGAAATACAAAGCAAATAAAATTATACTTACAATTTAATAAAACAAATTCCATTACATTATTCATCATTATAGTCATCAATTAGCAGTGTTTAAACATGAGATTTATTACTACAGATAACTCAATAAATCTGGTGTCTTTCTTTGCTTAAAGTCGTAAAAAAAAGATGACAGGTCTTCATGATTAAGAAAGATTTTTCTGCATTATAGCTTTCCTTTTCTAATATAGACTACATAATTTTTATAATAGCAAAAGAAATGTAGTCTTTCCATTGATGTTTATTTACTGCTTTTATTTATTTCCATACTTCCTAGCATTTCTTCATGAATACAAATAGCAGATTTTTTTGACTAATATGTTCATAATTTTATATTGTGGGCTTAGAAAAGAGTATTCAAACCAAACATAAGCAGGAAAGCATTTGCTGATTCCTTTAATAATATGCAAACTATCAGATGGCAATTAGTTTGGTGATTCTTTCCATTACAGTTGTGTGTGGGTGTGGGGGGGCAGGAATGCAGCCTAAGTTTTCATTCCTTTTTCTGGTTCTTGTCATGTTGGTTTTAGACTCTGGCTATTAGATCCAGATGAAATGCTTCTCCCAGTGGGTGGGCCTGGGGATGTTTTCTCTCCATTTCCTTTTTAATCCTGTTCCCCCATTGGTGGTAAGCATCTTTACTTTCACCCAACTAAGAATCGATTTGCTTTCTGGCTTTTATTGTAAGATGAATATTTGACCAATAAAAATTAAAAAAAATACTTTATAGCTAGAGAAATTTTGGTGTAAAATAGTGGATTGACATACTGTAATCCTTTCAAAAGCCTTTTGTGCTGTGTTAGATTTGAATGCTCCTTCCCAACCATAAATGGGCAATTCTTAAAAAATTAAAGTAGAGGGGCACCTGGGTGGCTCAGTTGGTTGGGCGACTGCCTTCGGCTCAGGTCATGATCCCGGAGATCCGGGATCGAGTCCCACATCAGGCTCCCTGCTCGGCGGGAAGCCTGCTTCTCCCTCTCACTCCCTCTGCTTGTGTTCCCTCTCTCGCTGTGTTTCTCTCTGTCAAATAAAATAAAATCTTTAAAAAAAAAGTTAAAGTAGAATCTTAAATTTGAGTGCTGGTCCAAACTATTTATAGTCTTTGGGTCCTTATGACTGAGTTGAACAAAACACTAAAAATTTTCTTTCCTTGATAATTCTGAAAGTGACCTTTGTGGTAGGTAAGAAGGTTCTCTGAGAAACCATACAAATAGAACTATAGCCACCATGATAAAGAAGAAAACTATTACAACTAAGTTTCCAGTCTTGATTTATTCAGTACAAATTCCCCATTTACATACTGGATCTGGAAAATAGTGGCATAATGGACTAGTGAACTTACTGTTCACTTCTTTTCACTTCCCTTGTTCTTATGGTATAAACGCTGAAAAGAAAAGGTGTATTTAATGAAGAAAACCTAAATTGAATGTCAGAAAACTGAAGTTCCAGATTTGTATTTCTAATCTAATAGTTTCCATAATGCTAATCTAAATTATTAGTTGTCCCATTAAGTAAGGATAATAATACCTACCCCTCAAATTTCAGAGAAATGTGGGAAAAAATGAATATCAAAGCACTTCTACATGCCAAGCATTATTACAGGTATTTGGTTGTAAAGGAAAGAGATAGGCAAAAGTTAAAACCTTATTGGAGGCAGAGAATAAGAAACAAGGAAACAAACTCATCTAATACATCTCTCTAAATATATTGGGAGAAAATCTGAAGTATGTGTATCATTTTCTTCACTTTCCAACCTGATATTTTCATGGATCTATTCAATCCTGGTCATTTCCACTGCTATCCCAACTGCCTGAACAAGGAAGATATAAGACCCATGTTTATGTGGTACTACTGGGGGCAAATAGCCCTAAGCATTTACCAGACTAGTTTCCTTTGCTGTAGGGTACACAGACCCATAGGCCACATTTCTCAGCTGCCTTGCAATTAAGGGATACATGTGGCTTGATTCTAGATAATAGAATGCGTGCAGAAGTGACGTAATGCCTTTCCAGGTTTGGACTTTAAATTGCACCCATGTGAAATTCTTGTGCTCTTTCCTTATCTTCCAATTAAATAGAGAGGAGCCCATGGACCCAGAGAAGGGAAGCCTTAGAAGACAGGAGCCGGGTCCTTTTTTTTTTTTTAGATTTATTTCATTTATTTTTAGAGAGAGAGAGAGCATGAGTAGGATGGGCAGAGATAGAGGAAGGGAAATCCCAAGCAGACTCCCCACTGAGCGTAGAACATAACATGGTGCTCAGTCTCAGGACCCTGAAATCATGACCTGAGCTGAAACCAAGAGTCAGGTACTCAACCAACTGAGCCACCCAGGCGGCCCCTGCATCCTTTTTGTTCACTGTACTAAATTACTGAGATTTGAGGATTGTTTTCTCTATCAGTTAACATATTTTACTGATGTTCTCTCCTAGGATTTTATAGTAGTTTATTTTAAAATGTTGTCTATATACATTAAGAAAAAAACTGTCCATGTAGTCAATTTTAATTGAATATTTGCCATGATTATTTGAAAGGCTATGAACTAAACAACTGGTTATTGGATCAAATCCTTAAAAACTAACTTGCTAGGGATGCATCAGTCAGTTAAGCATCCAACTCTTGATTTTGGCTTGGGTCATGATCTCAGGTCATGAGCTCGAGCTCTGCTCCAGGATCTGTGCTGGGCATGAAGCCTGCTTAAGATTCTCTCCTTCCTTCTCCCTCTGCCACTCTCCCCCAAAATGTTAAAAATTAACTTGCTGTTTTGAGTGTTGTATTTGTAAATATAGCCAAAGCGCCTACTCTCTGGGAGTCAATGTAAAACACAGTTTCTATATTGGTACATTAATGAGATGTAAAGAATGGCTGAGTGTCTGCGCATCCTTTGTGTGACAGACTTCTAAGCCTCATGGAGGAACAGTAACTAGGTAGAGTGTCAGTAGCTGGCATTACCTCTTTCAAGTCTAGAGAACAAGTGAAAAACAAGAGGAAGAATTGCTGACATATTTAGCCAAGAAAAATAATTTGAACAGAATTTCTACCAGCTTGAACAAATGTTGACTTGGATGACAAAGTTAAACAAAAAGAAATCAAAAAGATAGGTTGCACTTAAATGCTGAAAATAATTAGCTGAAGCTTTCTTGAAGTGAAGAGATAGGCACTGGAGCCACAGCCCATAATGAATCATACCTTATCCAATCCCCAGAATAAGCTTAAACTAGATAAGGACTATCAAGTAGTTTGAAAGAATCAATAGCAATCTTCTAATATGAAGTCAAAGCTCATTCATGAGAAAAAAGAAGTCCCATTGTCATCAATCAAATGCATTTGTTTTTATCATAAAGGAAAAGACCATTAACAATATTGTAATCATGAATTTAGGGCATTCGAGTTGCTGAATATTATAGGTGAAAAGTGACTATACAGATGGCTATACTGAGAGATTAAATGAACACTATGCCAGCATTCAATATTCCAGTAGATATGAAGAAAAATACTCTCAAAGATTCTCTGAATCTTGGTGTGAAAGTAGAGAGAAGTTCAAATATCACAGCATATGTAGCAATATGGAAGCATACAGCAGGAGCACGAGAATTAAGATGTTCAAAATGAAAGAGGCCATCAGAAGGACAGATCCGTTAGTCTGGTGAGACTCCAGTCTAAATCACAGAATTATGGTACACATAGTGAAGTTCAGGTTACAGTGTGTAAAGAGTAGCAAGGTGGACTGCAATGACATGGATGGAGCGAGAGAGTATAATGTTAAGTGAAGTGAGTCAGCCAGAGAAAGACAAATACCATATGATTTCACACGTACGTGGAACGTAAGAAATGTAACAAATGACAGGAAAAAAGAGAGAGACAAACCAAGAAACAGACTCCAACTATAGAGAATAAACTGATGGTTATCAGAGGGGAGGAGGAGGGGCGATGGGCTAAACAGGTGATGGGGATAAAGGGGGGCAATTGTTGTGAGCACTAAGCATTGTGTGGAAGTGTTGAATCACTATATTGTACACCTGAAACTAATATAACACTGTATGTCAACTGTATTGAAATTCAAATTAAAAAAGAAAAAGCAACAATTTAAAAATGAGTCAAATTTTTAAAATGTATTGTTTAAAAAAAGGATAGTAATGTAGGGTTTCTTTAGTCTGAAGGAAAACAGAGAGAGGTCTATCTACAATGTGACAACTTCATAAGCATTGCACATGCTTGCTTTCATGCTATTGTCCATGAAATCAGTGATGGCTCTGAAGAGCCCGAGATTGAAACACTTAATTGTTAGGAAGGGTCAATTTGAGTAAGAGAGTAAAGATCCTATAACTTAATAATTTCATCCTGTCACTGAAGAGAGGCAATTTTAGTTTGAAAATGTTGGATCCTTTTCTCTGGGATATTCCCACCATTCAGAAGCCCTGGCTTTCTGGAAATGTTAAGAGATGCCTATGTAGTTTTTTTTGTTTTTTTTTTTTAAAGATTAGAGATGCCTATGTTAAAGACTTTTCAAAACTGTGACTTTCACTGAGGTCACTACCAGCTAATATTCATATATAGAGATATAGATATGGATATTGTGCTCATGAGGAACTACCCCGTTTGTTGACTTAAATATTCACTAGTTAAGAGAAATAATGAACAGCAAACATCTTACAAATAATAACATTCAATAAATGTGTACATTTTGAAGTAACTAAATGCCAAGACTTTATCTTGCAGAATAGGGTAAAAATAGGAGGCAATTGGCTAGATAATTCAGGAGAATAATTATATTCTATATGTATATGTATCTACTATATATGTTTTATTAATTGTTTTGTAAATGGCAAAGGGACTCTTATGTGAATATTTTCCAAGAAAATATTCCAATGATTATTTATTAATGCTTGCAAATAATTCTTGAAAAAAGTTAGCTTTTATTACTAACACCTCTCTTTTAAAAAGAGAGAGGTTATGTCAGGTTTTAAAAGACCTGATGTGAGAACATGGTGTTTTTATTTCCAGAGTTTCCATGTTGTTTCCAGATTTTATTCAAATGGTTTTCAGAAAATTATGGTACATAAAAGAGGATTCGAGTGGGAAGAAAAATCAGATGAAGTTTGCTAAAGAGGTGTGGCACTAATGAAGACCAGGTATTTGTAATCTACCTTTGGCAAATGCATGTAAATTCCTAGACAAAAGCCTACTGTCCCTCTTCTCAGAGACCATTGTTCTTAGTGGTGTTTTATAGGTAATTACCTGTATATTGGCCTTCTGCAGCAATAAGGAAGAGGTGCCTCTTGGTTTCCTTTATCCCATTCAGCTTCCTCAGCTGAACGTCCACATTCAAGCGTACTGAAGAATGGCACACGGAGGAGTATGTCCTATCAAAGGACAGCTTCCTACGGGAGAGAATGTTCATCTCCACAGCAACTGACAGTTGGGACTTCCACTGTGTTTATGTCTGTAGTCATGTCTGAAGATAGCTTAAATTCTTATTCTTGATGTGTTTCTTCAAAAATTATTTATTTAAAAACAGCAGAAGAAGTGAGAATTTTATGTTATTTTGCTATATAGTTAAACATGATTACATTTTTCTCTACCTATAACTAAGCTGACTGGGTTCAAGTGTTGGCTCTGTAACTTACTAGCCTTGAAGGTAAATCATTTAATCTCCCTGCACCTTTATTTTATGCATCATAAATGAAGATAAAAGTCTTATTGATCATTTAAGGTGAGGATTATATAAGAAGTATGTGGAAAGCAGTAGGTACTCTAGATGACACATAAAAATCATTCAATAACTGTTGGTCAAATTCTTATGTTGGTGGTTTTGGTATTAACCTATGCCTTGATGAAGCTCTGCCCCAGATGCAACTAAAGGAATTTACCCTACTTCATCTTCTATATGCACCTACCTACATAACCCATCGGCTCTCTGCTCCTTTAATGGCATGCTTATTATTTTTCAACCAGTTATTTCCTTGCTGTAGGATGTTTCAGATCAACGGTTGGAAATTTCTGAAACCACTCAAAGATTACACCTGCAAGTCTTCATCACACATATTTCTAAGGACCATTGGTTTTTCTTCAGTATGCTAAATAAAATAATGAACATAATTTCTTGTTACATAAAAAAGACTTCTTACTCAGCCAGCATTTCTTTCCTTCCCAGATATCCTTAATGTTCACTCACACCTGCTTCAGATTTTCTCTCAGGGAGGCCTTTCCAGATGCACCATATTAAAATCTTAACATCTGCCCCTTTCCTCCAACTCCCCAATCTCTGTCTTTCTTTGTCTGAATAGTTATACTCTATAGCATTTGTCATATTCTGACAACCTCTGTTTTGTTTATTTTTATTTATTAACTTTTTACTATCTTGTACAAGAATGTAAAATCTAAGTAGGCAAAATTTCATCTTCTTCACCCACTAGCCTATTAGAATAGAATAGAACAGCACTTGGCACATGGAAAACACTCTGCATTTGGTGTATGTATAAATAAATGTTGACCGGATGAACGAACAATCATGTGGGGGTTTTGTCTCTTTCCTTCTCTCTCTCTCTCTCTCTAACCCAGATGTTACTTTATTTGTCACATCTTATTTCCTGTGCCTCTGTTTGGCTGCAATATGTGGGGCATGGTTTCACAACCAAGTTTTTTTAGAGGGATAAGTCATTTCCAAAATGTTTTGAAAAAAAGAAGCCACCCTAATTTTATGGTCATGGATACCTTTATGTCACCAAGGTAACATCATTAGGTATTCCCTCTGGTTGTATAAGTTTCAAATCTTAACTGTTCCATAACCCCTTCATGTCACCCACCTGAGCTCTGAGTGAATCCTCCTGGAACAATAGCAACTCTGTTTAAATATAGGCATGATCTGAGTTTTATGGTGTGACTAGGAGAAATAACATTTTGTGAATATGCAATGAAGGGCATGCCAAGGAAATGAAAGTTCCCAAGGCATATACCAACTTTCATTTAACTGTCAGGCTACTGTATTGTGCTAAAAGAAATCTTTCCTTTTAAATGAATTTCCCAAGCTGCTTCTGCAGTAGGCAAATGATATTGCCCAATTAAATAAATCAGCTTTTGAATCTTCAAAATCTCTCTAGCTAGTCATGATGCTTGTGTTACCTGGGATATGTACTCCGAATGGATTAAACAGACCTCGACATTAACCTACCTGCTAGGGATCAAATTACTGCCCAAGGGAGCAAATGGAACGATTTGAAGTGTTGACTGAGTCTGTGACACAGGATTCTCCAGACCATCACAAAGGACTACATTCTGTGTGTTATGGTTCCACCTGCAGATTTTCTCTTCTTCATCTCTTCCCCTCCCTCCCTCTCTCTCTCCCTCCCTTCTTTCCTCTGCCTATTTTTTTCTTCTTTGTCCTTTTCTCCTCCTCCCCCTCCTCTTCCTCCTCCTTCTCCCTTTCCTCCTCCTCTCCTCCTCTTCCTCCTCCTCCTTCTTCTTCTTCACCTTCATCTTCATCTTCTTCTTCATCATCATCTTTCTTCATCTTCTTCTGAAAATTTCCAAGGAGATATGGACATTTCTTTATGTTTTTTCCTACAGAATCTTAAGAATTTAGAACAAAAAATGGCCTTCAGAGACTATCTAGTCATTAATGTGGATACAGATCCATCAACCTTCATTTACTTATTTCATAGGTATTTATTGATTACTCAATATGTTCTAGACACAGGTGTTGAGTACTGGGGTTAGTTTCTAAGGTCAGTAGTCAAAGATTGCAAGATTTCTAGTAGAGGCCATGATATACTCTGGTTTCACTCAAAATTGACTTCTGTCTGCAAACAAAAGATAAAGCTCATTTTAAAGGTAAATAATGATATCTTGCTGAAATAATACATGATAACTTATTTGTAGATCAACTATTTCATCTTAGTAGAGCACATAGAAAATTCCAGAGGGTTATTAAAGGTTTGAAAGATGTAAAAATGGGGGGAAATTAGCAACCTTATGAAGATGACTTTCAAATTTGATGTGAAAGCTGTCTCTCTTCCAGACATGACCTAATCAGGTGCTTCTACCATAAGTAATGAATTGTGTAAGGTTTCCCAGAACAATTCTACATGGCTACTCTGTGGTTAGAGAAAGCTGGCAATACTCTGGAGTTCTGGGGCAGATATTAAATATAAGCATAGAGAATAGGCATTGACTTTTGAGTAAATGAATTATTAAAAACAATGGACCAGCAAGAATTGGTAGGTATGAAGTCTCGGCTGTGGTTGGGTGTCAAGTCAAACTAATAACAAGTGAGATTTTTCCGCAATAATAATTAATGCCAACTCATAACCATAAGGGATGCAGCAGCCATATAATATTTTGGTTATCTTCAAAACACACCAGAATTCAAATTTAGCAGGTTTGACTTATTGGAGGCTGTTTAAATGACTCTCTTGAAAACTATCCTGAATATTTGCAGTTCAGACAACATTCTATCTTGCGTGTCAATGTTTTTTATATCCCTTCCCTTTTATTTATAATCTTCACCCTGTCTTCAGTGTACTCTCCTGAGCCCTACTTGTTTGTTAGGACTTAGTATAGAGGCTCCCTTTTCTTGTCACGTGATTCCTTCTTAAATGCTTCACAAGCCATCAGTTCTTCACCTTTATCACAGCGATTGTCAGAACCATCTATAATTCCTTGTACCCTTGTCCATCTCCTCTAGGCTGAGAATGCCCTAAATATAGCAACTATTTTGACTTATTGCTAAAATCTCTGACATCTCACTAATTTACTGGTGCATCACCGGAGCCTGATAGTTAATTCTTTAATGTTGATTATTACTGAATAAAGATAAAAGAAGCTGAGATGAACATGAATTCAATGTTTACTTTATGTTCTTACTTCAAATGCAGCAGCCTAATCTTCATCTCATTCTTTAATAGATTGCAGTAATAATGTCTCTGGTGTTCCATCGTTAATTATAATATTTACTTTAGGCTTAGGAGAGATTTCTTTTCTATATTAAGAAAGGCCTTTCTCATTCCCCACTTACATGTGTGTTTTTTTAAAAAAATAAGAAAATAACATTGTGATCATAAGTTATTCATACTTCTCTAAAGTAAGTATTTTAAAAGCCAATTTTTGGTATGTTTTCATTTTATTCACATGTATGCTTGATTCATGTTCTAATAATTTTACTTATTATTATGTCTAGTTCCAGAGTTCTTAGAGAGCCCGTCTTGTTTTCCTGCACTCTGTTGACCATGAAAAGACATGTTTAACATGTGTTCTATTAGGAAATAAAATGGAAAACTAAGATTGTCTTCCAGATATTTGATGTGCTATGGCTCACTTTTTTCATGGTCGTCTTTATATTTCAGAAATGCTGATTTGCCATTTGAATGACAATATTTGGAAAATAGGTGTACTATTACACTCTTCCTCATAGTTTCAGATTTTTCTTAACCAGAACTGCTTCACTTTTTTGTTGGACACACTAGCTTATAAGGAATATCATGTGACAGACATTCCTGAGTTTTAATCCACCCCTAATACAAGAGACTTATGACTGATACTTTGTTCATTTCTGTATTATTTAAATATTTTCTAAGAATGTATTAATAATCAGAAAAATAAATATTACCTTATATTAAAAAAAACAAGCTGGCTTGGTGAATAGATTGATATAAACTAGTGATTATCCTATTGGATTGTTAATACAGGATAATGGTCAAGCACAGACAGGAGTAAAGGAAGTAAAACCCTACACAAAAGCAATTATAAGACACAAACTGTAGTCTTACACAATTATCTACTTGTGTCTTTTTGCATAGCCAGATTTCAGCTTTCCACAGTCTGTAAATAACTTTTGAGTAGTTCTAACATTGTTATTAGTAACAATGGTCCATTTCTCTCAATCTATATTGGTTATAAATGGTGATATCAATTGTTACTACTCTTTGGCATGAGGTCTGTTAGCGGCAATCATAAGCAGTGCTATATGGATTGTAGTAAGCTATGATTCTGTTCTGTTTTGGTTTAACTAATCTGAATATGCCTCAGTGGTAGAAAAGGGTAAGAATGCACATTGCTATAACTGCTCTTGCTTGATAATGTCATCTCTCTTTTATGTGTCATATGAAATATAATTATGTCCATTTTTTTCTAAATACAGATACAATGGTCAACTCATGGAGGATTGCTGATGAAATGCCCCAAGATAGCATCTCCCCCAATAGAAGTACCTGAAAAAAACATTTTTTTGCATAGAGAACACTTGTTCACATTCAGCAATCAGGTCATTGCATTCTTAAGTCAGCTTGGGAGGGTGTTTACAAAGTCTGTTCCAAAGCCTATAATATGGGGCAAACCTCAAATGCACAAGCACCCCTATTTTGCCTCATAGAATGTATCTCTCAATTATGTTATGATCGTCTTCAATTATCTTTTGAACTAATCTTACTCTGTTCTAATAATAATGGGTGGAAGTCAGCAAGTTAGAGAACAATAGATTTGCTATGGTATGATGGGAATTATCATTCACTCCCTTCATTTTACAAATGAAGAACTAAAGCCTGTAATGATTAAGTGGCATTTACGGGGTTACATGACCAACAAATGGCAGAGCTGCACTCAGACATAGATCTTCTGAATCCTAGCAAAGGGCTTTTTCCAAGACCTCACATTATAGTCACTAGGAAAGACACTAACCCCTAAAAGACGCTTGCCTAGAGGATTCAAAGTCCTATAGCTCAATCTTTTAAAAGTTCTAAGGTAAAGAGTATGGAAGAGTCAAGGACTTTTTCTTTCTTTTATTATAGTATCTCTTTAATGATTGTAGCTGTCACTTTTAGAAACAAAGTTAGCTTGACTATGGTTCTGTTTCATGTATTTTAACTTTCCTTTTTTAGCAATGTCACCTCCATAACAACCATCTCTTGGCTTTCTTCTTGAAAACATGTCTTCGGGCAGGGAAAATGATTTGTGGTCTCTGGAGTCAACTGCAGAAGAATAGGTTTCCATTACAATGGCCCTCTGACAAGTATAGTTGTGTTAATTTCACAAAGACACTCCGCTGACATAAATGATCTGGTCTTCAGTCCTTTTAGTTGGCAGTCTCTTGCTACTATACTACTCAGAGCATGAGGCTGGGGGCAGAAAAACAACTGCTGGGCAAAGATGACTGAATGTACTGTGATGGATAAAACCACCCACGACATGTTTTCTTATTTCTCTGAAAAGAAGACAACACTAAGTGATGCATTTTCAATGCCAGTGATTACAAACTTTGAAATATTCAGAAAATGTGTATTTGGATTCTTCTACATTATTATAATAGTGGCAACATAACCAGTTAAAATTAAGTGTTATGACTCTCAAATTATACTGCTGTTCTAATTAATTACATAGAAATTCCATAGATGTCTCGCAAAAATGCTACAGAAAGGAGAAAATATTACTATTATGTTTACAACATATGTCATATGAAAATCACCATGAAAGCTCTATCCAACTGACACAAATTTAAATATCAATAGTTAACTACAAAGCCATTTGACCAAATTTTTCCAATGAGGTAAGTCAAGGAAGCAGAGAAAAGCTGAAGTCTTAATAACCAATACAAATAATTAAAGAGTTAAGAAATAGAAACTATGGGACTATGTTAAGGGAAATCATATTATTTAGGAGAGGAAAGACAAGTCTGGAAGGTAATTTGATAATGACATTCATATAGTATTCATGTAGTTCCTCCCTGATAGGTATAATATCAGAGCACATGTAAAGTACAAAATTATTTCCAGGCTTTTGAACATATTCAAACATTTTTTTCACTTAGCTCAATTTAAGCCTTGCAGCATGAAAATGAAAGCAGGTAATGGTGTCTTCAGCTTTGGTGGTATAACACAAACTTCAGGCAGCTCCTTAAACTTTTCCACTCTTTGGAATCCACATTTTAGTGACTCTTTCACTTTTTGGAAGATTCTACCAATGCATTTGATATGGGAAATGTTTTTTAAGCCAGTGTATAATGGAATGTCTATGGAAGCACTCTGTCTACCAAACTGCTTTCTTGCAGTGCATCTTCAACTTGCCTCCAAATTACTGTTGAATGTCAGAAGATAAAGAACCTTGGTATCCTAGTAACAGGTGGGTTTTACTCTGGACTGCAGCCCATGGCATTGAGCAAATCTGACTCTGACTTGTGTGGAAGAGCAGCTTGAAGGAGAGTAAGGAGAGCATGTTGATGTGTGTGTGTGTGTGTGTGTGTGTGTGTGTGTGCACATGCATGTGGGCACACACTTGTTACAGGGAAAGGGCACTTAGCACCAATATCTTTGTTTTTATTAAAATGTTATGATTTCCCAGACTTTCAAATTTATTTTTTGAGGCAAAGAAAGTTTCAGAGTGGCTATACAAAGCTGCCAGTCAATCTGATGTTTATTTCTAATTGTTGCATGGATGCCTCCCAAAATAGCGTGCAGGAATGTGACACATTTCTCTATTGTTTGATTGCCAGGTTCATGCAAGGAGTAGTTTAAATTTTTCAGTTGTCTGGTTTATTCACAATTGTCACTATCTTGCCTGCAAAATAAGCTACATTAAAAGTTAAAAAAATCATTTTCTATACTCTAACTTTTTGAACTTTGGAAACTCATATGGAACTTCTATAAGGAAGAAACTTCACACATATTTATAACCAGATGTACTTGACAACTTCTTTGCTCTATGAAAATTGTTCTGCAATGAATTTTTCCATTTGTTTTTCTTCACATGGTTTACACAGCTCATTGTTGCTATTTCAGAAATATGTGATCTCTGATTATTTTTCATATTAAGAGGGCATATCAAAAGATTTCCAATGCCTGACAACAATTTATTTTGCAATTGCTAGAGCAAAAGGAATCCATGTGGATTGTTTACGTGACAACATAATCATACCAATCCGAAGGCGTGGAGTAGTTCCAAGGTATGAGTTGCACCTCTATGTACTTGATGCCAAGAAGGTTTGCGTTGAATTTTTCCTGTGATATGTACTTTGGCTTTGCAGGAATATAATTTCACCTCTGAAAATGAGACATCTATATGTCATTTAAATGGATGACCTGTGCAATTTATTTGAAACTATGTGTTTCATAAGCTGAAAAAAAATGAGAAAGCTAGAACTGACAGTTTAATGTTCCAGCAACTTGAAACAAAAATATTCTTGTTTCTTTTAAAAAAAAAAATGAGGAATAGAAGATAGTTCTTTAAAACTGAAAATGTAAAAAAATGAGGTACTAAATAAATGAACTCTAGGTTTCCAACATATCATCTCTAATTCCAAAAAAATGGAGGTAGAGAAAAATGTTGGTGTTCACTGAGATTCATTATAGTTCTAAGAAGTTGAAATTTTGGAAACTTGAATAACAAGCCAATGTTGATCAGATTCCTGTTGTGCCTCTGTGAGTTCTCAGAATGCTTTACCAAGTCTAAATTAGGAGACCATTCCTGTTATCAAACAAACAGGTGAAGAAACAACAAAAGAGGAAACAAACACACCTTTTCTAATTTTGGAGCTCACCAACGAATTCTTCCTTTTGATGCAATTTAATCCTTTCTTCATAGGAAACAATACTGAGTTTTATAACAAAGCTGACATCCCAAATCTGCCATGAGATTCCAGAGTGAGCTCATGCCAGCTTGCTTTCCCTTTAATGGTTCTGGTAGCTCCCTCGTTACTGACAGTCAGGCAGTGGCCAGGGAAATTTCCAGAACTTTCATTCAGAACATTAACGATCTCATACCTGCTATTGGATCGTCTGTGTCCAGCTTACTTGATCACATTTTTAAATCTATTCCTGACTTCCTCCTGAGGAGTACAAGTAAAATGCTCTAATGTCTTAATTTTAAAGATGGGGGACAAAAAAAAATATCAAAATTTGTAGTTTGAAGTTAGCTTTTCTGCATTACTGTTATTATGTGTGAATTTGTAACAATAGTAAGTTTTTATTAAGGTTTTCTGTTATAGGCTCGATCTGGTTGTGCCTAGCTTCTAGTCTTGCCTCTCATAAATGCCCTGTGACTTCTTTTTCTATGCCCCAACCCCTTCACCCCCGCTCACTGTGCTACATTGATCATGAGCTCCTACTGTGCTGCTCATACAACTAGGATTTATGCTAACTTGTCTTTTTTGTCTCTGCTAGCTACATTTTGTTTGTTTTTCTTTTGCTAGCTATATTTTGAATGCCATTTCACTGTGATTCCCACCCCAAAACTTGATCATCTTTCAAAATTGAGCAAAAATAGGCCTGCCAAATAAAGTATTTTTTTTATACATTCACAAGAAAAGTTAATTATCCTTCTTCTTTGCTCCAAATTATCTCAATACTCATCCATTGGAGTACGTATCACATTTTATCGCACATCTTAATTCTTGTATCAATATTATTTAATATAGATTCTCATTCTTCGGGATTGCAACAATATCTAATTTATCAGTGTATCCTACCTGGTACATAGTAAGCATTCAATAAATGCTTGTTAAATTTATTTACATGTTGTTCTGACAGTTGACAAATAGATGAGAAAATATGAATTTAGTAAATTAAAGTATATGCCAAACAAATTCAACAGCACACATCACAGGTAATGTTTAGACTATTGGATATTAAGTCATATGTAAGTAATAGTCCTTCAAAATTTTAGACAAACTTTTTAAAAATTGTTTTTTGGAAGAATAATTCCATTTTGTGCACATATGATGTTATTTATTGACAGGATGCTAGCAGGTTAGAAACTTTATTACAGTAGTATTCTACTTACGTAAATATAGACCCAAATATGGTTACTTTTCAGTGAGCAGATTTCAAATGATTTTTATCTCATTTTTTCTAATATTATACAGTTAAACATTATATTTGAATATAAAAGTAATAATTTATTTTAAAATATTCAATCTCATGGTATTTTAAGTCAATGATATGAAGTGCATATTTTTAATTTATTAAGATAATGCAACCACCAAGCAAATTTTTAAAATGATTGATTCATTTCATCTAGTCTCTTTTTTCTTTTATCTTCACCAAAAAATTTAAAAGTAAATTGTAGATATTATGTTCTTTTACCCCAACATCCTCCATCATACATCTAAATATTTGTCACTTAAAAAAATTTAACTGCAAAGCAATTGTCATTTGTAAGAAATAAAAATTCCTTGAGATCATCTAATGTCCATAAATAAATTTTCTGTTATATTAAAAGTGTGTTTTGGGGCACATGGGTGGCTCAGTCACTTAAGACTAAGAATCTGCCTTTAGCTCAGATCATAATCTCAGAGTCCTGGGATTGAGTCACAGCATTGGGCTGCTTGCTCAGTGGGGAGCCTGCTTCTCCCCTGCCTGCCACTCCTCCTGCTTGTGCTTTCTCTCTCCTTCTAGCTCTCTCTGTCAATCTAGTAAGTAAATAAAATCTTTTTAAAAAAGCTATAAAAATTGTGTATTTATAGTTGGCTTGTTTGAAATAATTTCCAAACAAGATTCATACATTACATTGAATTGATGTGTCCCTTAAATCCACTTTAATGTATCACTTCCTACTCAACATCCGCCCCCCCACCCCCAAGCTTCATTGGATCTACTTTTGTGAAAACAAGGTTATTGCTTTGTAGACTGTTCCACACTCTGGATTAGCCTGCTTCACTACTCCAGCTCACTTAATTTGTTCCTTCATCCCCCATATTTTCTCTAAATGGAAGTCATTTCTAGAGTCTTGCTTAGTGTTAGGTTTAACATTTCTGGCAAGAATGTTTTTTGTCTTTATTTTTGACATTGCAGTGTGCTTCAATTTGCATCATAAGAGAGACCTGAAATATTTTAATGAGGGTGAGTTTGAACAGTGATTTCAGGTGGTGACAATCTGTTCCCTTTATTGTGATGGTCCACATCAGTGTTTTGTTTTGTTTTTTTTAAGATTGTATTTATTTATTTGACAGAGAGAGAGATCACAAATAGGCAGAGAGGCAGGCAGAGAGAGGGGGAAGCAAGCTCTCTGCTGAGCAGAGAGCCCAATGTGGGACTTGATTCCAGGATCCTGAGATCATGACCTGAGTGGAAGGCAGAGGTTTAATCCTCTGAGCCACCCAGGTGCCCCTCCACATCAGTTTTTTATCTAATATCTATACCCATGAATGATAGTTGCCTGTATTCATTTCTTCATTAGAGAGTTGCAAAGATGGGAATTTTTTAATTCTTTTATGTTTAAAAAAAAATCATTAGCTGAAATTCTCCAGTAAAGACTTTCTCCCATCAACTAGGAGTCTTCAGTTCTTTTGAAATATAGTTTATACTCAAGACAAGATAAACGTATACATAAATAAATAATAAATTTTTAAAGTAAGATTGATCTATAGCATCCAATAAGTTTAGATGTACAACATTGTAATTCAGCATTTGTATACACTGAAAAATGATTGCTACCATGTCTAGTTACCATTCATTACCACAGAAGTGATCTCCTTCAGCCATTTGTCTATACCTCAACCCCTTCCCCTCTGGTAACCACCAATATATTCTCTGTATCTATGAGTCTCGTTTTATTATTTGTTTGTTTTGTTTTTTAGATTTCACATGTAAGTGAAATCATACAGTATTATCTTTCTCCATCTGAATTATTTCACTTCAGTGTAATGCCTTCAGGATCCATCCATATTGTTGCAAATGACAAAATTTCCTCTTTTTTTTGTGGTTGGGTATATATGTACCACATCTTCTTTATCCACGCATCCACTGATATACACTTAGGTTGTCTCCATGTCTTAAGTATTATAAATAATGCTGCAATTAACACAGAATACATGTATCTTTTTGAAATAATGTTTTCCTTTTTTGGGATAAAATCCCAGAACTGGAAATCTAAATCATATGGTAGTTCCATTTTAATTGTTTTGAGGAATCTCCACACTGTTTTCTATGGTGGCTGCACCAATTAATAGTCGCTGATAATTAGTGATGTAGAACATTTTTTCATGTGCCTATTGGCTATCTGCCTATTGGCTATGTCTTCTTTGAAAAATGTCTGTTCAGATCTTCTGCCCATTTTAAAATCAGATAGTTTTTTGGTTTTGTTGAGTTTTATAAATTCTTTACCTATTTTAGATATTAATCCCTTTTTCAATATGTAATTTACAGATATCTTCTCTCATTTAATAGATTGACTTTTCATTTTGTTGATAATTTCTTCCACTGTTCAGAAGATTTTTAGTTTAGCATGGTGACATTTGTTTGTTTTTGCTTTTGTTTCCCTTGCCTTTGACATTGGAACCAAAGAAACACTGCTAAGACCAACATCAAGGAGTTTACCACTTATGTTATTTTCTAGGAATTTTATGGTTTTATGTCTTACATTCAAGTATTTAATCCATTTGAGTTAATTTTGGGATACGGTGTTAGTGGTCCAGTTTCATTCTTTTGCATGTGACTGTCCAGTTTTTCCAACACCATTTATCAAAGGGACTGTCCCCTTTTCATTGCACACTCTTGGCTCCTTTGTCATAAATTAATTAACCATATATGTGTGACTTTATTTCTGAACTATATATTCTGTTCCATTGATCTGTGTGTCTGTCTTTATGCTAATACCATACTGTTTGATCACAGTTGGGAGAAAAGTGGGTGAACACAGTGAGAACCTCAACAAAGAGATAAAAAACATAAGGAAGTAACAAGTAGATATCACAATGTTGAAAAATACAACAACTGAACCGAAAAATGCACTAGAGCACTTCAACAGCAAACTAGATGAAGTAGAAGAATAGATCAGTGACCTGGAAGACAGGGCAGTGGAACTCACACAAATAGAGCCACAAAAAGAAAAAAAGAAAATAATCTTGAGAAGTACCGTTAGCTTAAGGGACCTGTGGGACATCATCAAGCAGAATAACACCTGCATTATAGGGGTCCCAGAGGAGAAGAGAGGAAGGGGTAGAACACTCATATGAAGAAATAAAGGCCATGGAATTCAGACATCAATGTCTTTGTGCTGGGTGTATTCATTTTCATTGGGTTTTTATTGTTTCTAGGCCTTTTCAACAGACAGAGCTAGAAAACACATACTTTGAAAAAGAAAGAAGTTAGGTGGGTATTAAAGGTATAGGTAATTCATATGAATATATAATATATATCATACAATTTTTAAATAGCAGTACAATTCTGTTTATAGATATTAACTATTTAAAATATATTTGAAGTACTGCAAGGAAACATACTAAAATTTTGGCAGTGGTTCTCTCTAAAGGATGTGATCAAAGTGCAATTTTGTATCATTTGCATGTATTACTTACAAAATCAAGGGGAAGTTATTTTTAAAAGATAATTTTACCTTGAATTTTTCCATTCAAGAATATATTCTTGTACTTACTGAAATAATTACCTCTAAAAGTAGTATTTAAAGTAATTTTCTAAGAATGGTCTTTCAAAAAAAGACCTCTATGGTATGATTTATTTCTCTGTACAAGTTTCAATCTACACCTAACCCAATGCTGATTTGCCATGAACAAATAAAGCTTAAGCTTCAAGGCATTGCTGAAAGGATGCTAGTATTGCATTCACATGGCCTTGTGATTTGGTAAATTTGCAAATGCTGAGCAAGGCCCCCATGATTTAGGGGTTAGGATGCTGGCCTGTCTTCACCCTGACTTCTGTTGTTACCTTTGTCAGGTAGCACTAGAGTGGCCTCAGGCATTTCTGGGATCAGATTTAAGGTGGTACCTTTCCTTTGAATTTGTAGAATGTATTTAGGCACTTTGCTGTCATTTTCAACTTCTTACCATCAGTCCCAAGAAAGAACAGCTTCCAAGAATGCTACTAGTCCCTGCTGTGCCGACTCAATCGCACATTGTGAGCCAGGCTTGGGCCAGGGGCCACATCGTGATATGAACAGAAACAAGGGCACCCAGGCCTAGAAGTATGGGAGGGTAATGGTAGAAAAATCAAGTCCGAGATGTAACGGGCAACATGCCAATCTGGGAGAAAATGTTGCAAATCTTTGGCTATATAACACTCTTAAACTGAACATTTACTTTTCATCAAATGCCAGTCAAAAATACATTCTCTTCTGTCAAAAATATACTACACGGTGCCCAATATCATGTTATAAAAAGTACCATTTTTAATGGGAAGCATATATTTGATCAGCTGAACAAGTATTGTTAATTAAAATTTGAAAAGACATTTTGGAGCATTGTAATAAAATAAGTGAGAAGTTGCATATTACTGTAACATACATGGACATCCTTCATGTATTATCTTTAAATTTAAAAGCACCAAGAGGAAAAAATCACAGAATTAATGGAATATGAAACAAAAGTGATAAAGATGAATAATGAAATCAATGGAAAGTACTCTTACATTAAGAAGCAATTTATAACAAAAATTTTTGCACAGTTGCAAAAGCAATCATCCATTATGAGGAGGATATAAATTTCAAATTAAAGTAGGGACTCTGCCTGTTTATTAGTTGAATTAATGAAAATGTTTGAATTAATGAACACATTAGAAGATTATTTAATTTCAGGTTGATTGAATATGAAATACTGACACTGATACAAAATATTACAATATACGACTACAAAGAGTGTTTAAAGAACAAACTGTTCAAGATGTGTCAAAATCCCCAAAGTATTAAGACTAGTCCCTACACTAGAAAAAAAAATCCCCTGAAATCATGTTTTATATGTTGATATTTACTGGTCATTGATACTTCCTCAATTTAACAATCATCCTAAAAGTTGAAATGGCATTCCTAATAATAAGTATGCAAACAAAATTTGTAGGAAAATGAGCATTATACAGGAATGTCTGGCACTTTAATAATAATATTATTTTTTCCTCAGATTTTGTTGTGTCTGTGGTATTTGTCAGGTTTTTTTTAAACTATGTATTGTTATGATGTCTCATTCTAAGTAAACTTCACTTTAATTCTTAGGTGTGCATTTAGTAAAGAAGGATCCCCAATGTTGTATGAGCTTTAAGTCCCATAAAACCTGGATCCTAATGTGTCCTAAATATAAGGCACAATGGCCATAATTAAAGATCTAAGGACTTGGTTGGGAGAGTAAGGGAAAGGAGAATGGAGAAAATATACAGAAACTTTGAAAGGAGTGACACCTGAGTGGCTGAGTTTGTTAAGCATCTGCCTGCGATTGGGTCCCATACCACGCTCCTTGCTTGGCAGGGAGTCGGCTTCTCCCTCTGCCCACCGCATCCCCTGCTTGTGCTCTCTCTCTCTCTCTCTCTAATACACATGCACATACAAAGAAATAAATCAAATCTAAAAAAAAAAAAAACAGAAAGAAAAAGAAAGAAGGAAAGAAAGGGAAAGGAAGAAAGAAAGAAAGAAAGAAAGAAAGGAAGGAAGGAAGGAAGGAAGGAAGGAAGGAAGGAAGGAAGGAAGGAAGGAAAGAAAAGAAGGAAAGAAAGAAACTTTAAAAGAGAATAGGAACTTGGCCAGGTTAGATAAAAGGTAGGTAAGAGTTCCGTGAAAAAACTGAAGTTGAACATGTATCTTTCAGAATCATGAACATACTGTTTATTGAATTACTTTCTCATTTATTTATGGTCTACCGATTTATACATAGTTCATTCTGGTAACAATGAGGGCATATAGAATAAAATATCAAATATAAAAGAGAAATTTAAAAGTCAAAATCTAAGAAATAAAAAGTAAATTAAGAAAGTGAGATGAAAAAAAAAAGTGAGATGAAACACCAAAAAAGACAGTATTTTCCAGGCTGTGAAGAACAATATACACATTATCTGACCCATAAATTTGACTTTAAGCTTCCTAGTACTAACTGAAGGGGAGAACATTTTCACGCACATAGTTTTTCTGTCAAAATCAAAATTAGATCACTACTTAAGGGGAACCAAAGCTTTTCTGAGTATCTGGCTCTAAATAAAGTATTTTAAGGGACACTTTATATAGGGAGTGATGTACTGGATAAAATCCTCAGAATATTCTTAGACAAAACACAGTAATAAGTTTAAATTGCCTGTTTCTATAAAAACTGTGAAATATATTTGCTACCCCATGAAAGCTGTACTGAACATTTGTTGCTTTGGCTGCCCAGAATGGATTCCACTGTTGTGGGTGGTTCTAGTGTCCCAATTCCTTTTAAGGACAGTCAGCTAACCTAGTGTCTTACCCTCCCTAGGACAGCTACAGTCATGTTAAAGTATAAGCAGATGTAACAAAGAAGGTTCTAAATAAATGAGGCAAGAGTTTATTTCTCTCTCCCCTAGTAGTGGTCATTTTATGTTAGCAGGTCAGCTCTGTGGCAGAACATCATTCCAGGGTTTCAATCTTTCCTTCTGCCTCCCTGCCCTCCTAATCTGTAAGGGCTAATATCCCACATGCCCATATTTCTGAACCTGGAGATAGGAAAAGCAAGCTCGAGGGAAAGTGGCTTTATCTTGAAGGCAACCTGAATCGTGAAAATCATTTCTGTTCACATTGCATTGACCAAGACTAACTCAAGGTCACACCTGGCTGCAAAGGAAATGTGGTTTCTAGCTGGTTAGTCTGTGCCCAGATGAAACCAGGAGTTCTGTTACAGAAAGGAGGAAGGCGAAATGAATGCTTAGAAACAGTTATCACTCTTTGCCACATCAAGGGATTAGCAAATTAACCTGAGATAAACCAATTAGATGCTTTCTCTCTGAAATATGCAAATTCATAAAGCAACGCAAAATGGTTGGATTTAATTCAATGTCTGGGAGACTTTATCAGTACTGCTACCAAGATTCTGTGGAACAGTTCCAAGTCTGATTCTTCCATCTGCTCTTTGATCTGAGTGAGTCTCCCACACAGTCCAATAAATCCCTTTATCCTGCAATAAGACTCCTTCAAAGGATCAGAATACCTGTCAGTGAAGGCAATTTGGTTAGGGACAAATATTAAATAGGTGCAAGTGTGTCTTTTTTTTTCTTTCTTTCTTTCTTTTTATCCCATCCTTTGACAAAGGACTAATTTATTTCATTCTAAAAGTCCACCTGCTATATTTTATTTTATTAGAGGGATAACATGTCAATTTTTGATTCTGCAATATTCAGAGATTCTAACAGAGATCCTAACACCTCTGCTCCATTACACACACACACACACACACACACACACACACACACACACAATATCAGGAAAAATATTTTTTAATTATTCTTTTAAATAAATGGATGAACCTTCTGCAACACAAGTTGAAATAGTAGGGAGTGGTGATGAAGCTGCTTGTTTCCCCAGACGTCATGTGAGAATCCAGTTAGTTTAGCACTTCTACATTCATAAGAGGAAAGAGGAAAAACGTTGCACCTAACTAAGGTTGAGAGCAATCATAGCCCCCTTTAGAAAGTCGGGAAAATTTTTTCTACATGTGCTTTTTCTACTCCCCCCAAATTTATTAAGGTATAATTGACAAATAAAAAGTGTATATATTTACAGTGTACAATGTGATGTTTTGATATGCATACACATTGTGAAATGACAGCAAAACTCATTGACATATCCATCACCTCACACAGTTACCTTGAAGGAGAATATTTAAGATCTACTCTCAGAAATTTTGAGCTTACAATACAGTATTATTAGGAATAATAACCACAGGGACCCTGGGTGACTCAGTTGGTTAAGTGTCTGCCTTTGGCTCAGGTCATGCTCCCAGGGTCCTGGGATTCAGTCCTGCATCAGGCTCCTTGCTCACTGGGGAGCCTGCTTCTCCCTCTGTCTAGTGATGCCCCTGCTTGTACTCTCTCTCTCTCTCTCTCTGACAAATAAATAAAATCTTTAAAAAAAGGTTAAAAGAAAAATCATTATACAAAAATCAGTTGTTTCTATACACTAACCATAAACTATCCAAAAAAGAAATTAAGAAAATAATCCCATTTACAGTTGCATTTTTAAAATACTTAGGAATAAATTTAACCAAGGAAGTGAAAGATCTGTATACTGAAAACTACAAAACATTCATGAAACAAATTGAGGAAGACACAAAGAAATATATTTCATATTCATGAACCAGAAGAATTGATATGGTTAAAACATCCATCTTGCCCAAAACAAGCTATAGATCTGGTGCAATTTTTATCAAAGTTCCCCTAACATTTTTATAGAAATGGAAAAAGTAATTCTGAAAATTCATATGGAACCACCTATCACTCCAAACAGCTAAAATGTATCTTTCTGAATAGCATATTTTCCTTTTATGCACTTATTTTCTTATATTTTTATAACTATATGAATTAAATGCATTACCTATATATTTCTCTCCCTTTTTCTTATCATATAGAGAGACTTTTGCTTCTTCCAATTGTGTTCCTTTTAACCAATGTTACATCAAATGTCCACCAACTTGTCCTCATTCATTGCTGTAAAGACAGTGTCTGGGAGCTGTGATAGATCATTTCATTCATTTGTTCATGCAACGAATATCCACAGAACAACTACACACATAGCACTATTCTGGGTGCTGAGGATACAAGTTTAAACAAAATAAACAAAGTAGAAGTCCCTGTTCCTATGGAATTTACATTCTTGTAAAGGAATAAATAAACAAATACAAAATGTATATGCAGGTAAGTTTCAAGGAGAAATATAGAGGAAAGGGTGAATAATAAATAGATAAGGAATATGATAAGCTTCTCTGAAAAAATAACATTTGAATAAGAACCTGAAGTGAGGGTAGTTAACCATGTAAAGGTGTAGGGAAAAGTCTGCCCCAAAAAGAAAGTGGCAAGCGCAGAGACCTTAGGGTGGGAATACAGATACGTGTTCAGGGACCACAAGGACAGTGGGGTGGGAACAGTTAAAAGGAGAGTGGGAGGACATGATATAGGAGCAGTAGGCAGGGGTCAGATCATGGAGGACCTTTTGGCCAGAGAAATGCTTGAAATGTTATTCTAAGTGCAATGGGAAACCATTGTGAGGTTTTAACATGATCTGATATACATTTTCCAGAACTACACTGACTACTTTGTAACAACTAGCCACTGCTGGGATGAGTAAGAATTGAAAAAGGATGATAGTTGGGAGGAACCAAATAAAGAGATGACAGGGCCTTGGACCATGATGATGAAACTGCCTATGTAGGAAGGTCAAGGAAAAATTGATCAGTAGTTCTATTTTTGACATACTGAGTTTGCTAAGCTGCTTAGCCATCCAAGCAGAGGTGTTGAGCAGGCAGGTTAGAAAGGCATCTGGAGCTCACGGGAGAGGCAAGGTGAGAGATGGATATGTGGGAGTTATCAACTGGTCAGTGGTATTGGAGGCTCTGAGATAACAGAAATCCCCTAGGATTGGAGCTGTGACAGAGAGGATGGAGTCCCCAGGGAAACAGTTGAGCTCAGGAAGTGGAGGAAGAGCCAGCAAGAGAGTCTGAGATGAAGTAACCAGTGGGCAAAGGGGGAAAGCAAGAAGTTGTGGAGTCCTGAAGACAAGTAACAGAGGGTTTTTAAGGATGAGAAAAAAGTCAGCAAACACTAGATGTTGCTGAGAGATATCAAAACAAGAGGAAGACTGAGGAGTGACCATTTGGCAACATTGAGGATTATGTCAAAGATTGTCCTATATAGATGTTTCAAGTAAAAGACATGAAAGTTTAAATTTACTATCATTCTACTTTACCTGAGGTAAGGGAGAAGGGAGGTGGAGCATTCTGGAATCAGAGCTTCTATGGAAAAGTACATTTTTTCTATAATTAAAAAAAAAAAAACTTTTTTGTGTCAGACATGAGCTGAGGCAGAGTCCTCATTTTCCCCTGACAAGATTGCCCTCGTTATCAGTGTGTGTGGGCAGGGTTCTGCCCTTTGTGTGATTAGAGCACACTCAGGCAAGTTGAAGTTGGAGCTACCGGCTGCCACGCGCATGTTGCCCGGAAAAGCTGATGGGATCCAGATGTGCCTCCTGACCACCTGACGTCCCATCCTCAGTCCCATGACTTGCCCCTCCGAGGAGTTATTGGTTTGGGGAGGAAGATTGTTTCATAGTTTTTCCCACTTACTTTCAAGGGGAAATGTGTAAAGTCATGGGTCAATCTGGAATTATCTGCGCTAAAAATAAATAACAAAAATTTCTTGAAATTCTTTTTCCTGCAAATTTGCAACTGATAACCAGCATTCAGGGATGTCATGGTTTCCACCTATTTTAATTATCTGTCATAAATTCAATGAGAATCTGAATGAGGAAGAATGATTCACTCATGTAATCTACCTTATTATCCAGATGTATGAGTTTGGAGCTCTCCAAACTGACAGTTTTGTTTGCACCAAAGAAAAGAGTCTGAGCACATAGAAGATGGATCCTTAACAAAGGGTCCATAAATGGACTTTTCAGTGTCTGTGGCCTCCCTTCAATCATGTCCTAGTGTGTATGTGTATGTGTGTGTTTGTGCATGCACAAAGGTGTGATTTCTTCGGACAAGGGTCCGTGCTTTCTTCATATTCTGGGAAGAGTGTGTGATGCAAAAAGGTGTCATGAACAGCAGAAAGTTTAAGATCATATCCTTTGGTGAGAACCCGTGGTAAAGGTATTCTGTGTTGTACTGGAAAATATGCACTCTGGAAATTAAATAAGTAGATTGCAAGGAGTATGTACTTTCAAATGTAACCAAGATTCTCACATGAATTCTCTATCTATAGAAGTAGTGCTAGTAGCTAAAGCAAAGCCCCTTTCCACCCATTATTTCCTAAGATATGCCTTAGTTGACATTTTTATTGAGAAAATTGTAGATTCACATGTGTTGTATGAAATAATACAGAGTTGTCCCATGTACACTCTCCTCCAACAGTGACATTTTGTAAAATGCCTAATATCATGACCAGGATACTGACATTGATAAAATGCACTCATCTTATTCATATTTCCCTACTCTTTACTTGTGCTCATCTCACTCTGTCTTCCTCCTTCTGCTTCCTCTTTGTCCTTCTCTGTCTTTGTGTATTTAGTGCTATGTAATTTTATCACATGTGCAACTTTGCATTTCCACACAAGACTTTAAACAGTTTTATAACCTCAAGGATACCCTTTGCCCATTTATAAGGACACTACCCTCCTTTCTTCTCTCTCTGTCCCTAACCTCTGGGAACCACTAATTTATCCATTTCTAAAAATATTTTCATTTCCAAAAGAGTTGTGTAAATGGAACCATACACTGTATAATCTTTGGAGATTTGCTTCTTTCACCCAGCACAATGCCTTTGAGAGGCATCCGAGTCATTGTATGAATCAGTGTTTAATTCCTTTTTGTTGCTATATTCCATAGCATGGATACACCACAGTTGATTTAACTTTTCAGCCTTTGAAGTACATCTGGATTGTTTCCAGTTTGGGCTATCATGAATAGAGCTGCTATGAACATTCATGTACAGGTCTTTGTGTAAACATTAATTTCTAAGTTCTCTGGCATGAAGGAGCAGGGGTGAAATTGCTGGGTCATATGGGAGTTGCATGTTTAATTCCACAAAAAAATTTCCAAACTGTTTCACAATGACTATACCATCTCACATTTCCACCAGTCGTGTATGGGTGATCCAGATTTTCTGCGTCCTTGCCGGCATTTGGTATTACCATCATTTTTGAATTTTAGCCATTGTGCTAAGTGTGTAGTGATATCTCATGGTAGTCTTACTTTGCGTTTCCCTGAAAATTAATCATGCTAAACATTGTTTCACGTGCGTATTTGACACCTGTATAATCCTTTTCAGTGAAATGTGTGTAAATGTCTTTTGCTCATGCTCTAATGGCATAGTTTGGCTTTGTTGAGTTATGCATTTTTGAGAATTGAGAATTTTGACATTCAAGTTCTAAGAGTTCTTTATATTTCTAGATACTATTCCTTTATCAAATATGTGGCTTGTAAATAATTTATTCAAAACTTTAGTTTGTCTTTTCATCCTCTTCACACAGAGTCTCACAGAGAAAATGGTTTTAATTTTGATGAGGTCTAATTTTTCCATTTTTTTCACCTATGGATCATGGTTCGGTATCAAATCTAAGAACTCTGCCTAACCCTAAAACCTAAAGATTTCCTCTATGCTTTTTTTTCTAAAAGTTTCATAGTTATAGACCTTACATACAGGCCCTTCATTAACCTTGAGTTTATTTTTGTATAAAATGTGATAGTTTGTGTATACACACACACACACACATTGCATACATGTACCCTGGATATATATATCCTCCACTGAATTGCTTTGACAACTCTGTCAAACATCAGTTGGACGTACTAATAGGAGTCTATCTCTGTGTTCTCCATTGTGTTCCATTGATCTATATGTCTTTCCCTCCACCACTACCAAAGTATCTTCATTACTGTAGTTATATAGTAAGCCTTAATATAAGATAAAGTGATTCTTTCCCATTCTATTCTTCTTTTCCAAGGTGGTTTTAGCTATTCTAAGGTCTGTACATTTCCATATAGATTTTAGGATAAGCTCGACAGAATAACGACAAAACTTCCTAGGATTTGATAGCAATTGCATTAAACCTATAGATCAATTTGGGAAGAATTAATATTTTTATTGGATTGAGCATTCCAATGCAGAAACAGGGTATTTCTAAAATGCATTTTTAATTATATAAGTAATACATAACTATTTTTCATTCTGAAAATTCAAATGATCAGGGCAAATTAGATCTCTTATCCTTCCCTCATTCCAGTGTTCTCTAAAATAACCATTCTTATCAGAATTTTCTATGCATTTATCTCATATGATTTGGTATTCCATAAGTGACCTTGTGCTATATTAATTTTTGGCAGCTTCCTTTCATCATTTAGCAATGTATCTTTTTTTTTTTTTTAAAGATTTTATTTATTTGACAGAGAGAAACACAGCCAGAGAGGGAACACAAGCAGGGGGAGTGAGAGAGGGAGAAGCAGGCTTCCCGCCGAGCAGGGAGCCCGATGTGCGACTCGATCCCGGGTCTCTGGGATCATGACCTGAGCCGAAGGCAGTCGCTCAACCAACTGAGCCACCCAGGCGCCCCAGCAATGTATCTTTGAGACCTTTCTATATCAGTACATATGGATCCATATCATTCAACAGTTGTGTGGTGTTCTACAGTATGGACATGCCATGGTTTATTTAGCAATTTCCTTTGTGATTGGCATTTATTATATTGGTAGAATCTCTGTAGACTGTGAGCTTAAGCAACAGTTAACAACTTCTTTATACAAAGCACATTTCTACCATCAGGTTGAAATGACCATTTTCAATATAGAAGAAAAAACATTATAGTCTCCTTATGGGATTCTTCTCCTTGAAGGCAGAGGATGTATCTCTCTTATTTTTACAGCATCTGTAGCATATCACAATCACTCAAGAAGTATTTGTTGATGTCAGAGAATCTAAAACCTTTGTGGTTGATGGAGATAATAGATACAAATTATAAATCATTTAAAACTAATTTATAAAAGTGAAATATTAATTATTATTATCAACCTGGATCATCTTTCTTGCCATGTGACCTTGATATCCATGAAAAGGTAAACATGTGTTTTCTCAAAATCATATTGGAACACATCTGATAGATAACTTAATTGAAATTATATCTCTACTACTGTGTGCACATCTCTGTGTGTGTGTCTATGCTACTGCATCCAGTCAGGAGACTGAGCTATTGCATTAAGTGGATTGGTAAATGGTAAATTAATAGAAGGGATGAGATTAGTACCATGAAATAACCAACAGTTGCTGGTATCTTCCGTGACAAAGGTAAAATAAAACAGAAATGATTTTGGAAGCCTATACCATGGTAGAGATGTTTACTGGTGCAGCTGAAGGAAAGATCCTGGCCAAAATGGCAGCAAGAAAAAGGGCATAAATCTCCACGTATGAATACATGGTTTATCTTAACGATAAAGATTTGCTTGCGAAGTTGAATTGTGTAGCATTTTTCCCTCAGGGTGTAACAGTCTCAATCAAAAATTGCAAGGCAACATTGCAAATGTTTTATCTGCCCATGACAGGATCATGTGGGAGACACAGATGAAAAGACTTGATTGTGGAAGTTCAAGTTACTTGAAAATCTCAGTTCACTTGACTATGATAAGAAAATTGCAGTATTAGAGATAAAGGACAATAATAGCAGACATATTTTTTCACTAAAATAGTTATTGAAGGAAACATTTGATGAGACACCAAAAGAGACTTACCAGTGGATCAGTTACCCTTTCAATTCTTGATATGGATTAGAGATGTGACCTCATAGCAAAAGGATTCAATTATCAAAATTGCCACCCAGTTGTGTCCTTAAATATTGCAACTTGCCGCCTATTTGTGACATTCTGGGACTCTCTTCTCACTGATAGCTGGCATGGCTGGCAAGAATGAATTTTTTTAAAGATTTTATTTGACAGAGAGGTGGAAGGGAGAAAGAGCACAAGCAGGGGGAGCAGCAGGCAGAGGGAGAGGGAGAAATAGGCTTTCCAGCTTCTCTGACTCTGGGTTAGATTCCAAAACCCTGAAGTCATGACCTGAGCCGAAGGTAGACGCCTAACCATCTGAGCCAACCAGGTGCCCCAGGAATGAAATTTTTAAAAAGCATGTTGCTACTAAGATCCATATATATCCAAAAATACTATGACACTGTGGTAGAGTATTTGCATGACATTGACTCATATATGTAGTGTTAGTTGCCTTTAATTCTTCAGTTTTGTTTTTCCAAAATCAATTACAATTTAGTCGAACAATAAATTTCCTGTAAGTCAATACCTTGAGCATGACTTTCATTTGGGGCCTATTTATTTGTTTCGTTTGGTAGTAATTGAAAATTGTTTAAAAATCAAAACACAAGCAGAAAAATGAATGTATATAAAATTTTAGGGTAACATGGAGATCTCAAAGATTTGTTTTTCCTATCCATGGCTGTTTTGAGCTATTATTTAGACCTGGACGAGATGTATTTGGTAGGCTGAGGTGACACAGATCCCCCAATCACGAGTGGCACATGGATGGATGGTCACTTGAGTATGATGTGTTTCTGAATACTCTCCACAGATTGTTGCATCTTCTCTGGAAAGCTGTTTGACGCTCACAAACAGCATCTGTGAAAGAACATTGATGAATTTAATTACATCTGTGGTTTCTATTTGCATGTGTCGTGATTCCAGCATCATGTTTCCTCTAGGAAACTTATATCCATAGAACACAGATGCCTGCAGGCTCCGTGTTGCCTTTATTGATAATGTAAGTTCCTTGAGGGATGGCAATGATATTTGATGTCCCTCTTGATAACTAAAATGCAGGGAGTGAGACCAAATTGTATTTGGGGAGCAAATGAATGACTCAGTGTCAAACTTAGTATGAAGAAGAGATTGCAAGAAGTCCTGTATTAGCTACTGTTATTGCTTGCAGCTGTTTTGTCATTGGTGTTGCTAAACATGTCATTGAAAAAAGAAAAAACAAATGCTGTATCCTAGCAGGTGGAGTTTCATCTTGTTGTCTGGGCCCTCATAAACAAGTCCCATACTTTGGAATTTAGATCTATGTCAGTCAATCCATGACACTTTGGGGAAGGCATGGGAAGCATGTGGTATAGAGGCTCTGAACCAAGACTTTGCGGTGAAATAGATCAAACTCTGCTGTTTCCAGCTGTGTGATCCAAGCGATGCGCCATCTCTCTGAGGTGGGCCCAGTTTCCTTAATTGCAAAACAAGGATCTTAATAGCATACACATCCCTAGGCACCTGTAAAAATTAAATTGGTTAATATATGGGAAGTGCTGAACACTGTATCTGGCAAAGACCAAGTGCTGAATAAATGACGTTACCTGGTAGTATAGCGAGACACTGTCGTAAGTTCTAAGAAGAACTGACCTTGGAGCTTGCCCTCAATGCTTTGTCATCTAGTTTGAGTAAGCAGAATGTGCACATAAGTAATCAAACACCCAAAACAGGGCGTCTGGGTGGCTTAGTCCTTAAGCGTCTGCCTTTGACTCAGGTCATGATCACGGAGACCCAGGATCGAGCCCCACATCGGGCTCCCTGCTCGGTGGGAAGCCTGCTTCTCCCTCTCTCACTTCCCCTGCTTGTGTTCCCTCTCTATCTGTGTTTCTCCCTGTCAAATAAATAAATAAAATCTTTTTAAAAAACAAAATAAACGTCAAAAACATAATGAGGAAGGCTATTGCACAGCATAGGGAATGGGTACTATGTAATATCAACAAGGAGAAAAATCAAAGGAAGTAGAAGTCAGACAAGGAATCAGAGAGAAGACAGAATGTGAAGTGGGCCCCAAAGAATGAACAAAACTTCAACAAACTGAGGGAGAAATCTGGGTGAAGGGAAAGGCACTGGGGAAGAGAGAACCATGTGAACAAGAGCACAGAACAGTATTGGGCGTGGTATGTGCAGGAGGCAGGGGTGGGATGCCCATTCTGGAAGCCATGGAAGATTTATTCAGCCTAAGGTGATTTTGAATAGGAAAAAAAAATTGAAAACAAGAAGAAATTTTGATTACCTTTACTGTGATATTAACAGTTATTATAGCAACTTGGGGTAGAACAATGGAAGAAAAATTATGTGTAAGGTAAAGTAATATATTTTTCATGTATTGATACCACTGATACTACAAAATGGCACCAAGAAGAGTGGAAGAAGTTGAGCACGATGTCATCTCAGCTGAGGACCAGTCAACCCTTCAGAGAGTTTTAAAGCTGGGATGACCCCTCAGAGTTGCCCCCAGTTGAATGATGGGACTGGCTTTTACACCCAACACTTATTAATCACTGGATATGGGTCCCTATGGGAATGGGGGCATGCTGGGTCAAGTGGCTCTCTGAACTGGGGCAGTCCCTGAAAGAAGCTGTCTTCCTGTTCTTTTTCCATCCTGGCACTCGTGCAAATAAAGCCTCCATTCCAAGAAACAACCAGACAGGGTTGCAAGGAAAAAGAGAGAAGACAATAGTTGAGCAAATAAAGTTGAGAAAAATAAATGATTTCTCTACCAAAGTTTCTTGTAAACACCAAATATGGTTTCAGCTCACAGACAGCAAAATCTTCTAAAATCCCTTTTCCCCATTTCTTTCCTCCTTCGTGTCTCATAGAACGTCAGCGGCCCTCAAGCACCTGCCCTGACTCCCATCACCAATATAAGAAACCCAGCCCTGCTGCTATGCTCTACTTTCCCTCTTTGCACATCTATTTGTGGCTTACCCGCTGGACTGTCTTTGCTGTCAGTAAACATCATCTCTGCTGGTTTGTGCTCCTCTCTGATCTCCACCCCACCATTAGCCTGAGTTTTCACAGCAAAGGTTCAAGAGCATGTGTGACAGACAACTTTATGCTGAAGGTTATTTGTTTCTTCCCTTACACTGTTATGCTTCTTAACACTCTCCCTATTATTGTAATGGCCTGTTTGTGTTTGTTTACTCCATGGTCTCGTTTGCTCTCAAGAGTTGTTAAATGAATGTATCCGGCACCTTTTAGACCACCACTTACTCTGGCCCTTGTGGGGGCAGCGAGTTTTGCACAGGTGTAACCTGACAGCAGCCTACTTCTGCTGTATCATGTGGCACTCGTCATCAGTTCTGGACTTCTCTAACTCTATGGCCTGGGACAGCCGGGGACACCTGTCTCAATATGTGGACAATACATGGAATAAGAGAATTTATGCTCTAAAAGGCAGCCCTGAACCAATGAAGGATGGAAACCAAGAAATAAATGCTCCCTTTCTCCAGTAGGCAATTCTAAGGCCCACTCTATATGGCTCACGAGAAAAGACATTGTGGGATTGAATTCCAGTTGTCTATAGCAGTGAACCATTTAAGAACACACATTCGGATCGGCTTTGTCTCTTTTCCTGTCTTCCTGTTCTTTTTCTGAGATTAATTCCCCAAAGCAATTATCTGCGCATAAATTTTTGTCTTAGTCCCTGCTTTCTGTAAGGAAACTCAGAGGCAGAAACAAAGATGATGAACGAATGAGTACAGAAGGGAACTCCATGGTGGGACAGTTTTCCTAGGTAACCAAGGAAACTAAGAAATTAATTCTCTGATTCTTTCAGAGACGCAAAAAGAGCTTCTTTACTCTGTTGTCTCATCGAACTCTTTAAACACTTTACAGTTGATGCAAATGGAGATAGCTAATCTAGAATTCCTTGTGTGTGTGCGTGTGTGTGTGTGCATGTGTGTGTGTGTTGTGTGTGTGTGTCTGTTTTAGTAAACTGGAATCCATTGGGCCTCAGAATAATTTCTTGGTATCATGACCGTTCTGTGGAATTCTGCTGAGGGAATGTGTGTGTGTGTTTGTGTAGACAAGAAGAAAAAGGGTTAATGTGCCTGACAGAGCTTCTGCAAACACTGAGTTAGAAGCAGAAATTAAATCATTGTCCATCTCTTTACAGGCCTTTAGATTAAAAAATAATGGTAGAGCAGAACACCTGGGACAATGTAAATTAACTCTTGGAAAATCTCAATAAAGTACCACCTGCTTTTGAGCATTTACATGGGAAACAAACTCTTTTTCAATAAAGAATGCTTATTAAAGGGGCGCCTGGGTGGCTCAGTTGGTTAAGCGACTGCTTTTGGCTCAGGTCATGATCCTGGAGACCCGGGATCGAGCCCCACATCGGGTTTCTTGCTCAGTGGGAGGCCTGCTTCTCCCTCTCTCAGTCCCTCTGCTTGTGTTCCCTCTCTGGCTGTGTTTCTCTCTGTCAAATAAATAAATAAAATCTTAAAAAAAAAAAGAATGCTTATTAAAAATTTTGCAGCCTCCTTTCAAAGTGCTCCTTTCAAATCAACCATTTACAGAAGCTTAATTTTCTTATGCTTTTGAAACTGGTGATGGAGTGAGCATAAACATGCCATTTTCAGCCAGAACTGGGCATTGGATGCAATGAGATTTGGTGCGATTTCCCTGGGTACCCACCTTCTTCTCCTCTCTCTGGGTATGAACTGTTTCATCTCCCACATTTACCAACCCTGCTACCTGGGTATGCATTTCAGTTCATGAATCAAAAAGGTTAAAACTACTTCTAAACTGCACGATCAACTCAGTTATTAGGACAGTGCCATATTGAAGGGGCTATTCAGCTGGAGAGAGAAAAACGGAACTATGTGATCCTATGAATGCTGATATGGAAAGGAGATATTATACCTGCCTTCTGGTTACTCCACAAGTATGTGACAATTGCTCTGTGCAAATCACTGTGTTAGATCTGTAGCAATTGCAAAGGCCTACAGTAATCCTTGCCCCATGGTGAATTTCTCTGATACAAAATTTAAGAATACTAAGACTTAATGAGATACCCCTGTTGTTTTTAGCTGGGACTGCATGGGGCCGGCATATGCTGTTGTCTGCATTCCCTGGAAAATAGAGAAAGTTATTTCCCTCTCTCCCTCCGTTTTCTCTCCTTTTGTTTCCTTTTCCCTCTCTTTGTCTCATTTTGCTATTAATAGTAAGGTCGTAGGAGGTGGGGTGCTGACAAACATAAGGGTTTCAGCAGAGATTGGTGTCTCATGAAACTTCTCCTACTGAGAAGCTGTTGGCTTCATGTATGCTGAAAGATCAGGGATAAAAGAAGCCTTACATCACCAGAGGGCTGGAGCAGCCCCATCTGCCAGGGCAGGGAGGGGAGGTCGAAAACAGGCTGTGGATGGGGGAGCTGCAGGGACAGGGAGCCCAGGAGACTTGTTCACAGCAGGTCTCATCATAGGCAGCACAGACCAGCAGGAAGCATAAACCAGAACCATTCCCATCTCCCTGTTCTTAATCCACCTGTTTCCGGGATGTATCCCAGCACCCCAAAGCTACTGCTGCTGATGTAAATGCAATCCCAGTTTTACATCAGAGGAAACGTGGAACAGCTGTACAATTTCTTGCATGGTAACAGTAATATAAGTCAATGGGAAACCTTACATGACTCACACTTGACATGACTTATGGGAGTTTTGGAATGAGATCATAACTGATTTTTCAGGTTTTATTCTGACAGACGAAAAAACATTTTTCAACTTCATAAAATGTTTGGTTGAAGAAGTCAATGGCTTTGACTATCTGAAATTATCAGACACTAGGCTTTAGCACTTGGACAGGAAACGAGTCAATATCAAAGGGTCAGTTGCATCTTCCAAGGATGCTGAAAAATAAAGGTGTTTGCAAACTTGTAAAAAGCAGATTCTAAAGGCAAGAATTTTTTTTGTGTACACTTTAAAATTTAAGGATGTTACAGTAAAAACTGATCTCTCTTCATAAATCAAATTTAATCTTGAATTTATGCAACAGTTCTCCTCTTTTGGGTTGTGGGGACCTCTTTCCCTAGCCATCAGGCGGGATTACTATAAGAGACCTTAGAGCAATACTTTATCACTAGCCACATGTGTCTGTTTAAACTTAAATTAGTTAAAACTAAATAAATTACATTTCAAGTGTTCAATAGCTAAACACAGTCAGTGGCAACCATATTGGACAGCAGAGATACAGAATATTTCCATTATCTAAGAAAGTTCTCTCCGGCTACTTAGTCTTAGAATGGCCTTTAGGGAACTTGTTATGAGCTACTTGGCAAAACTTAAGTTAGAGTCAACAATACCAGTGCTAGGTGGGTGATGATTGTAATTGGTACTTCATGAATCAGAAGAGACGAGATCGCTGTGAGTGAAGGGGTCAGGGGAAGCTTTGTTGGAAAAGGTGGGATTTGAGTTGAGTGCTGAAGGACTGTTAGAGTGTGAGCAAGCAGCAAGTGGCAAAGGGATTCTGGATGATGGACAAAACATAAATGCCAAATAATTTCTTTTAAAGATTTTATTTATTTGACAGAGAGAAACACAGCGAGAGAGGGAACACAAGCAGGGGGACTGAGAGAGGGAGAAGCAGGCTTCCCGCCGAGCAGGGAGCCCGATGTGGGGCTCGATCCCGGATGTCCGGGATCATGATCTGAGCCGAGGTAGTCGCTTAACCAACTGAGCCACCCAGGCGCCCAATGCCAAATAATTTAAGGTATATTTAGAGTAGTGAAGTGAAAGTGCATGTTTAGGAAAGTAATTTGAAATAATATTAAGTATGATCTTGGAGGCCAAGATGAGTGACATGGTAAAGCATAATTTTAGAAAGATGTTGAAAATTCTATTTTTTTTTTTACTTCGCTGAAACAATCTGTATTTGTTTTGTTTATATAACATTTACATATAAAGTGATAGAAACATTCTTTTTTCATTATTTATTGGGGTATAATTGACATTTAACATATTAGTTTCAGGTGCACAACATAATGATTTGATATTTGTATACATTGAAAAATGATCAGCACAATAAGTCTAGCCTGGTAACATGTTTCACCATACACAGCTAAAAAAATTTTTTTTCTGGTGATGAAGACTTTTAAGACTTACTCTTAGCAACTTTCAAATATGAAATGTGGTTTTATTGACTAGAGTCACCATGACATACATTACTTCCTTGTGGCTTATTTGTCTCATAACTACAAGTTTGTACATTTTAAACCTCTTCATTTATTTTTGCCCACTCCCAATACCCTACCCCACCCCACTCCATCCCACCCCAACTCCGCTAGCAACCAATAATCTATTTTCTGTATCTATGAGCTTATTTTGTCTCATTTTGTTTGTTTGTTTTGTTTCTTAGATTCCACATACAAGTGACATCACATAGTATTTGTCTCTCTCTGCCTCACTTACTTCATTTATCATAAGGCCTTCAATGTCCATCTATGTTGTAACAAATGGCAAAATTCCGTTCTTTTGATTGCATTGTGTATATATACCACACCTTCTTTATCCATTCATCTATCAGTACACTTAGGTTGTTTCCATGACAAATCTTTAAACTTTCTTGGGTTTATCTTCTATGGAGGATATATAAGCAGGAGTCCTGAGAGTCCAAACAGTACTCTAAATGTGAACAAGAAAAGGTTTCTTGAACTTAAGAATCTTAAAGTTAGGGGCGCCTGGGTAGCTCAGTTGGTTAAACGAATACTTTTGGCTCAGGTCATGATCCTGGAGACCCGGGATCAAGCCCCACATCGGGTTTCTTGCTCAGTGGGAGGCCTGCTTCTCCCTCTCTCAGTCCCTCTGCTTGTGTTCCCTCTCTCACTGTGTTTCTCTCTGTCAAATAAATAAATAAAATCTTAAAAAAAAAAAGAATCTTAAAGTTAGTATATTTAAATGTCTATACAAGTAATATAAATATAAAATTACTTTAGTATAAATTATACAAATCAAAGCAGTAAGCATAAAACCATAGAAAATTAAAATTTTAATCTCAATAATTAGGAACTCAGAGTTACAAGATATAATATAATTTACTATAAAATAATTACATGTCTCACTTTCATAAGAAATAAAACTATGACTGCTTCAATGCTCACTTGTGCTATTTCCATACAGAAATGGTTACTAGATTTAACAGTCTTCTTGTGGCACTGTTCTTAAAAACATACAAAGGGATTTGAGGTTCAAAAATTGGTATATACTAAGCTCCACTACAACCCACCAATTCTGAACTCACATGTCAAGATTTTATTTAAACCAACCAAACACTTTTCCTAGTGAAATTTTGTGGCTCTTGCTCTCATAAATACTGCCTAGTTTGTGTGTTTCCTTCCATATGAATAAATCCTCAGTGTTTCAAACACATTGTCTCAGAGTTATTCTTTGATGATGAATCCGAAGACCTCTTTCTACAGACCTAATCCTTCTGTGTTTGATCAGATTTTTACTGTTCTGTCAGGCAGAAACCACAGCAGAGGACTTGTTCTCTCTTAGTGTTATTTTTCCTTGATTAGTTCCATCATAATTCTTTAAATTAAATGTCCTAAGAATATTAAAAGGCCATGAAAATTTTTTACGGTCATAAATCTATTTTTCAAAATGATATTGTTATATGCAGAATTCTAAAAAACGAAACAACAGAGACTTTGGACACAGAAACAAACTGAGGGACTTAGAGGGAGGCGGGTGGAGGGATGGGAGAGCCTGGTGGTGGGTACTGGGGACGCCTAAAGCGTGGAGCACTGGGTGTGGGGAATGGGGAATGAATCTTGAAACACTGGAAAAAAAAATTTAGTAACAATAAAAAAAAAATCAATTTTGAACTTTTGTTTTAAATTGTGAACCAATCAGTAATGGGTTTGAGGTCAAAATAGTCTTCATTTTTCTAGTATTTCCTATTTTGGAGAAACTGGCTTCAGCATAATGATATTTGCCATTGTTTCTGGAATCAATGATAAAGACTTTGTAAAAAATTATCACTTCTAATTTTTCAAGACTTCTAAATCACTTTGACACTTTCAAGGACTTTATGTATATTGAATTTGGGTTTATGCATCATTTTACTTAAAACACTGAGCCAAGATATTACTTGGAAAATAAACATCAAAAAAGAAAAACTTTTGGCTTGTGTTCTAGAATTTACATTTTTATTGATATCACCATCAGTTTCTATAAGGACACACCCTTCATCTAATTTAGTTTCAATGGCCTAATGGAAATAACTTGAATTTCTCATTGTGGATTCTTCAGTGGTTTCAAATAGGTGTTTCTTAAATGTGTTTTCAAAATATTTCAATATTTTATTGAAAATTTTTCAATATTTTAGTCCTTGGATGAGGTTAAAAAAGAAAAAAAATACCCTAAGTGATACTAAAATAGTCTCTGCTTCATTTTTGGTTACAGAACAATAAATTTTGAATACTTAGAAGTATTTTCAAGGATCTTTTGTAGCAAATCATGTGTTTTCCAGGTTTTTAAATTAAGAATTTATAATCTGAGACTTCTAAAATATTTTGGCTAAGATTTATTCTTTTTATCAGGTCTTTTGAATATATTTGTTTAGCTACAATTTTTTACACATATATTATATATATACACACACACATATACACACACACACATATCTTTCTCTAGAATCCAGAATATATTTCATCCCCTAAATAATGTGCACTATTAATTTTTTTAAGATTTTATTTATTTCTTTTAGAGAGAGAGCATGAGTGGGAGGAGGGGCAGAGGTAGAGGGAGAGAGTATCTCAAGCAGACTCTACTGAGTGTGGAAACCAAGGGTCAGATGCTTAACTAACTGAGCCACACAGGCACCCTATGTGCACTATTATTTATGGTCAGTATTTGTATTCTGCATAAAAGCTCTGCCATAATGCTTTAAATTTTGGCTTTGGTTTCTGCTAAATGAAAATTCCTATTATCATGCACATAAAGTTTCTTGGATGATTCGCTGGATGGTGGTCATCACTTTGCCAAAATCTGAATCATGTTTTATGAGTTCAAAACAGCACATCAGGATTTTTATCATTAGTATATAATGTCTCCATCATGTCATTGATAATTATATCTGTAAAAGTGATTTCAATTTAAAACCACTACTTTTGTTGATGAATATTTCACTTTGTTCATGTTTACAAAAATGCTATAAATGCTGCCAATAACTGCAAAATCAGCCTCACTCTTCAGTTGGTTTCTCCATCCCCCAAGAGTCTCAAATATAAAAGGAATTACATGATCTTCAGAGATAATAAACTGAAGAGAATGCAATGGGTATTTTTTAACTGTTTTGAAAGATTCACATGTAATAAATTTCTGAAAACACTCTGTACTATCTTTTGGAAAACTAAAATTTCTCACATTTCCAGAATAAGCTCTCTACCTAGATCAGCAGACAGTGTGCTTGGTGTAATACACTCTTCATAATTTTCTATTCTTGTTTTTTCTTGACACTCTATAGTGATGGCTTTCATGGAGATATGCAGTAAATTTACCCAGGCATCATCGGAACCATAATTGTGGCCACATTCTGCTCACATTAGGAACTCTGAAGCACTTTTCATCTTTTTCTACCTTTTCTTCTATTTTCATCAAAATTTTATTGAAGCATTATAATAGTATTTTTTCTTTTATACTAGCTGGTTTTTGATTGCCACTATTAAAAAGAACTTTCTTAAATATCTAATAATAGTTTAGTATTTTATCATTTAAAACAAGATCAAATATATTGATATCAAATACTCAAATATATAATAGGTATGTAATAGGTATTGTTTTTTTTTTTTTTTGTAATAGGTATTGTTAAGAGTTAACTCTTACACTGGTGAATGTTTCATAACAACAAATAATCAACAACAAATTTCATAGCAACAAATTATTTAGTTTGTAGCAATTACATGCTAATCTCTAATTTGTATGTATAAAATATTTACTTTGGAGATTACTAATGATACATAGATATGGCAGATGGCATAGTGATTCATATGATGGAAATATTTCATATTTAAATCAAGAACTCAGTAATACTACCTGGTACAGTAAGTAAATGACAAATGAAATGAACTAAAATATAGAATGCCAAATTAAGTTATATACTCATATTCATAAAGAATTTTTAAAATTAGATATTTACTGATGACTGAATTTACCAGCTGTAAAAACAGCATCTTACTTAGCATCAAAGCATGTTTTAGATTTGGTCAGATCAAGAAGACCTTTTAATTATTAAACTTGTTCCTTTTTCATAAGTTATTGGGGCATGACATTATGTGTATATACAATTATACGATATATATTGTCTTAAGATAACACATTTTCTTCCCATTGGTAAAAAACTTGTCATAATATATTTTTGTAGAGCAAGACTCTACCACCACCAAAAAGTTGTCAGTATAAATATGGAAATATTCCATCATTGAAGTCAATAGTTATAATAACAAAACTGACATTGTTATAGTACAAAAAGGATATTTGTGATATGCATGGCATTCTGATATAATGTTCTTGAGCAGTGCACAACCTGAACGGTTGATGGGACACCTGGGTGGCTCAATCGGTTAAGAGTCTGCTTTGGCTCCAGTCATGATCTCAGGGTCGTGGGATCAAGTACCACATTGGGCTCTCTGTTCAGTGGGGAGCCTGTTTCTCCTTCTCCCTCTGTCTGCCACTCCCCGGCTTGTGCCTTGTACTTGCTCTCTTTCTCTGTCAAATAAATAAATAAACTCTTTAAAATAAAAAAAACTTAAAAGAAACCTGAACAGCTGAACATAACAGCCCTGGGAACTGAATCTGCCCCCTAATTAAAATGTGAATGACTGGCAACCATTTAATACTATGTGTCCTTGATTCTTTGACCATAATGATGAGCAACCAACTGAAGTAAGACTAATCACAGTCTCTACTGGGACTACTAAGAAGGGATTCATCCTTTTGGAGTAGGTAGACCAGAATCATTAAAAATCAGAAGTCAGTAGCCATGTCTCATAGAATGAACAGAAAAGCAAACAAAAAAACCTGGTCTGCAGAGAGGGTGGGGAAAATGCAAAAAGAATTTTGATGTCATTTAAAGGCCTGGTTCCTGGCACACCAGAAGCCTGGCTGTATCTCTGACTCTGGGTCACAGAAACCAACTCTCCCTTGGTAGAGGAGCACCTGGAAAGACAGAAACACACACACACACACACACACACACACACACACACACACACACGTTTGTTTGTTCCTTTGTTCCTTTCTAAATAAGAGGAACTGCCAGCCCTTACTCCTTTGTCTACTCAGACATAAGAGAATCACTTGGTGGTAGAATTTTTATTTTTTTCCAAAACACTGACTACTGTCTGTTAACTATGAAATTATAAGATGACAAGACACCTAAGGCCTGACAAAAAAAAGATGAAATAGCCTGTGGTCCAACCAAGGGAGCTCTTCCTAGATGCTATTACTGTGCAGAACTAAGCACTGTCTGGAAACAGGCTGGGGAGGCCAGGTGCCCCATGGGAGAAGAGATTGAGGTCGCAGTTTCTTGCCTTTTGAGGTCTAACGTAACTGGAACCTTTTTGATGGCTTGTGATGGTCCTCCATGAGGTCCATTGGCAGGAAAAAATGCCAAAGACCACTAAATAGAAGTCATCATGATGGAAGGGAGGGTCTGTACTATTGCCCAGGAAACAGTTCCACTTTCTTGAGCTCATAAGACATAACATTCTGGCATAGCATAGAGTGAGGCCAGATGCTTCCCTAGACCTGTATATTCCAGGATGTAACTTTGCCTGGGAGCCATGGCTAAGCATATAACTCAAAAATAAGTGTCTATCATGTTATTAAAAATTATTAATTTTTGCAACAGCCTGGAAAGTTTTTTAAAAATGTATTCAGTAATGATAATAATACAATATAAAAATGTAATATAACTAAGCCTTCTTGTAACCAGCTTTCCCCTCTAGCAAATCAAAATGATTGGAACCTCTCTTGTCAAAAACCAGAGGTGATTTCCCACCTCAAAAACATCTCCAAACACCTAGTTAGTATGGAGATGGGTAGATTAACTCAGAGCAGCATGTTGGTGTATAGAAGGAGGGCTAAAATCTACTCCTCAATGTATTCAATGATTTTACAATAAATCAACTACCTCTTCCTTGCTGTAAAATATTTCTGTCAAACAACAGGTCGATTGGCTAAGCGTTGCTATTTTGTTGTTCTCTGTAAAATATTATAGTGAGTAAAATTATATTTTTATGGTTGCGTTGCTTAAAGAACACTCGTCCAATAGCTTTGATTTACTAACCTAATTTATTTCCCCATGAACTGCCACTCTTAGCTGCATTTGTCTTCCTCTCCAGTCATCCCAATCATTTCTAAATACCATGGTCATAGCTCTCTTTAATACCATTATTTTTCTTTAATCTCGAAATAACACAGACTTCACAAATGAGTTTTTGTTACATACAAATTTCAATAGAAATCCAGTATATGAGTAAAGTTGGTTGTACATAACTTTAGGCTTCTCAGAATGTTATGTTCTTTTCTAAAATTAACTAGCAGATTTCTTCAATCTCAATTGTTTCACATAAAATTATATTCAAACAGCTTACATACTTTTAATTTCAAATGTTAGATAACCCTTTTCCCATTTGCTTGTTGAAGATGAAGCTGTTTGGAAGAACACTGTGAAGAAGTTGATTATTAATGTCCAGGAGTTGATATAAGAATATTTACCCCATCATTTTATTTCTGTTGAAAGATATGCTAATGCTTTCCAGACTGATATTAAAAAACAGTGACAGCACTAGCCATATATTAGATAATGCCTTGGCAAGTTCTGTTAAAAGGAGGAAATTGAACGACTCCAACTATACTGTTTCCTGGGTCAAGATATAGTTGATATTTTTCTAGAGTCCAAATACCATCTATTGGTGGGAGGTTTCTCTGCAAAGCGCATTTTTAAAAGAAAAAAAAAAAACACAGGGTAAGTGAAAATTGATGTAGCTATAAAATATAGGGATCATGCAACGTCTGAACTACAGATCTGGCAAGTATCTTATGGGTTGATTCTGAGAAAATGAATCTGACAAAAGAAAACTATACAGATGTATTGCTTCCATTTCCAATCTTGGAATTTAGCCCCCTAATATGTTCATAGAAATCACCATATTTCTTGAGATGATCTACATGTTTTAGACTTAGAACTGACTTTTGTTTAAATGATAGTAATGGACTAGACTTGAAAGGAGTTTCTGAAGAGGAAGCATTTTCAGAAACCACATTGAAAAAGAGTTTTCAGGTCTAAAAATTGGTCAGAATAAAGAACATGCCATAGTTATAAAATAACCCCAAAAGCAGTTGTATAAATTGTTTGAATGGAACAAAATATTCAAAGTCAAATTTAAAATTTGCAGAAGAAACTATCATCAACTAAATAAAACAAAGAAATTAATTCCAGAGGTGGGCGGGGAGAGGGAGGAAACTGTTCATAGGAATTCTGATTTCCACTTTCCTCATTTAGCTGGAATCTTCTCTTGAGTGAAGGTCTCCAGTCCACCCATGGGATTGAGCTACCCTCCTCTGACTCCCGAAGTAGTCTATGCATATTTCCCTTGCAGGACCTTTCCATCACACTGAAACTGTGTCTTCATATTGTTCCTCATTGACAGGGGGCTGGGAATCAAATCTTACTGGTCTCAGTAATTCAGTGGTTAGGCAGTGTCCAGACAAAATAGCTGCTCATGTTAGAAGAATGAATAAACTCCAAGTTTACAACTCTTACAAATCCCAAATGAGTGACCTTGGCTTTCAGGCAACAGAGTCTCTGGGGTTTTTCCTCTACCTTGTTGGTTGTTCTTTCTCTGTCTCCTGTGCTCATTTTTCCTCATCACTCAGGTCTCTTAAGATTGGAATGTTCCAAGACTTAGTCCTTGGATTGCCTCCTTCCCATTGATACACAAATCTTGAAGATCTCATTCAGTCTCTGGATTTTAAATATCACTAATGACTCACAAATGTATGACTTCAGCCCAGATCTTTCCCTGGAACTGCAGACACACATGTCCAACTGCCTATTGCACATCTGTACTTAAATGTCTAATGGCATCTTAAACGTAACATGTCCAAAACACAACTCCTGATTCCCAGCCCATCAAATGCTGCTCGGGCAGTGGCAACTCCCTGTAGCATTTATAGACCCAAATCCCAGAGTTATTCTTACTCCTGCCTCCCATAGCCAATACATCAGCAAATGCTATCATCTCTACTATGAAAATAAATCCAAGGTCTGACAACTTCTTCCTTCTTTCACCGCTATCACCCTGACAAGCCTCCTTATATGTGATTTTCCTGCTTCTGCCTTTTCCAGACTCTTATGTTTATTTCCAATGCCAGAGCCAGAGTGATTCTATTAAACACATCAGTTTCTGCTCAAATCCCTCCAATGGTGTCCCATTTCACTCAGTAAAAGCACGAGTGACTTCCCCATGATCTGGTCCCAGTCTGACGTCTCCTACCATCATCTCCCATCACACTTCTTAAAAGTCTTCTATTTTTTAAAAAAAGGGGAGGGGCGCCTGGGTGGCTCAGTTGGTTAAGTGACTGCCTTCGGCTCAGGTCATGATCCCGGAGACCCACTATGGAGACCCAGGATGAGCCCCGCGTTGGGCTCCCTGCTGGGCGGGAAGCCTTGCTTCTCCCTCTCTCACTCCCCCTGCTTGTGTTCCCTCTCTGGCTGTGTTTCGCTCTGTCAAATAAATAAATAAAATCTTAAAAAAAAAAAAAAAAAGTCTTAGCAGACCTTTCCTGACTTCCCTACTTAAAATTACAAACTCATTCCTCAAACTTTAGTGTTTTATTTTACTGTCTTAACTGAAAACCATCTATTTTTTTTTTTAATTTTAAGCTTTTATTTATTTATTTGACAGAGATAAACACAGCTAGAGAGGGAACACAAGCAGGGGAAGTGAGAGAGGGAGAAGCAGGCTTCCCGGCAAGCGAGCAGCCCAATGCAGGGGCTCGATCCCGGGACTCTGAGGTCATGACCTGAGCCAAAGGCAGACACTCAACGACTGAGCCACCCAGGTGCCCCCATCTAACATGTTTTATATTTAACCTACATTTTTAATTTTATTGTCTATTTACCTTTATCAGAATATAAAACCTATGAAGTCAAGAATTTCTATTTTGTCTAGAGCAAAGCTTGCCATATAATAGATGTTTCATGAACAATTTTCCAATAAATAAATAAATGAAAAATGCATTTATTTGCTTATTCAACCAATCTGCACTGGGGACCCACTATGTTGCAAGTGCCATTCTAGGCTATTTAATTCATTCTCACGACAATTCCCCACCCCTCAGTTTTTACCTAATGGTGATGACTTCTGGCTGGAGTTGCACATAATTTAATGAATCATCCCTTTCCCATACCCTATCCCCCTGTGCTCTTCCTCTGTATCATTATGCATGTGTTTCTTCTTCTATTCTCCTGGTTATTCCTTTATCTATTATATTTTATTCCTTCCCACTCTGATTTATCTTCCTCTCTTTTCAGAAGTGTGATAAAAATGACTAAAGCATTTTAAGTTCCGAAGAGAGCCATATGTTTTAAACTGACCTTGGATGTAATTTTAAAAAATAACAAAATGGGTTTTCCTTGGCTTCTAAAGCATGTGTGTGTCCAAGTCCTTATCCTGTTTTTAAAATGTTTTCATCCATCTCTTTTCCTTTTAACCTTATAAACATCTTCACCTAATATACATATATATTCAAATACCTCTCCTTACTCAATTACCTTTTCCATTTTGATAGATTATATTGTAATAGGACCATTTATTGTTTTACATTTTATATGTATGTGTGTAGGTATATGTGTATATATGTGATATATGAATATCATTTGTAGGTAGTTAATTCTATTATCACCCAAAGATAAACTTTTGTCATATACTTCCTAACTTCATTGTCATTTGAAGACCCTTCTACATTTTAAAAAATGATCTTAATTAAAATTTATTTTTCTAAACATTCTTAAGCTAAGTGGCAGATGAGATGTGTAAGCTACAAGAAGGCAATAATTTTTAAAGTTTTTTTAACTGGGGAATCTCCTGCTTCTAGAACAATACGAAGCGCATAGTGGGCACTCAAATTTCTGCATGCATGAATAAATGAGATCATGAGAATGAATAGTGAATACACTTTGGTAAAGGTAAAGATGACATTGATGAAGATGAGTGATCCAACTAAAGAATGTGTAGCTCAATTGGTATTAGAGGGTATTAATTTTTTTGCCTTTGATTTTTTTAAGTACAAATTTGTGGGACTCATAATTTTCTTTTGATTTCTTGGAAATGGGAAAATATGAACAGGATTTTAAATCCTAGCCAGGTTAGTACAAAGCTGAAGTTTTTCCTTCATCCTTTAGTGTTATTAAAGAAACAGAACTATGAGGGGTAGACTCCAGACTATTGAATCACAACATATTGAGTCTTTTGAGCCACAGTGGCATAGTTGGAGTGACTCTTGAATGGAACCATAGACCATGGTGGCTCAAATGTGCCAGTCTCAAATCTGAGGGCAGGATGAAAGTAAATATCAAATGGGTATCAAATTAGATACTAAGTTCATAGCAAGAGTTCAATAAAAGATAGCCATAGCCATTTTTGGTGAAAGTCTGGCTATTCCTTGATTCTGTATTATGCTTTTGGCTTTTCATGCATGTGGCATACACACAATTCTCTGATGAGGGCCTGGACACTCACCATGGCATATAGGCATTAACTTATGACTAGAATTACCTATGTCATATACAAGAGAGACACCTTTTAAAATTGAACTTAGAAAATCATTTTTCCACACCACACAAGATCTACCTCACAACCCACAAAGTAAATATGGATGATTTGAGATGGAAAAGGAAGTTTATATTCCAAAACAATAAGAAAATATCTACTTTTTTTTTTACAGTCAACGGCTTGAGCATTGTGGTAACAGAAATAGTTTAGGTAGCAGAGTATAATCATCTACATGCCTTTTGATCTTCCGAATGGTTACAGTCCCTGCGGAATGCTCAGTGGAAGCTCAGAGCAAAGGCCAGCCAGAGAATGCACCTCTTGGATTTGGATTTTTTTCTCTAGGACCTGTTAGAAAGCATCCAGAGGAGAAAGGAACATGACCATGAAAATAAGACTCCTCTGCCAGTGGGCCAATAAGAGGAAACAGAAACAAGCTCCAGGGTGGACAGCTGCTACTCATTTTCCTTAATCTCTGTCTCAGAAAGTACCTACAAGGGTGGTACTTCAAGCTGGTCTCTCCATTACTCATCACCATTCACGACAAGTTTCTTTAGTTGAAACTGGACCCATTTTCTCATATACTTTCAACCAGGAATTGTGTGATAATTAAAGGATATGTTGAATTTTAGATACCATAATTCTGCCCACATATCTAACTAGTAATTTACTAGCCACAGATGTATTTGGTCTATACTTTCTATCTCTAAACTCTTTGCTCTGACATTCTGTCTAAAACCATAATTCTAATGCCAACTGAGATATAATGGTAGAGTTTTCAATGAATCTACCTTAAAACCATTTAAAAATTGGGGAAAACTGACATTAATGCAAAGATGATGCCACTGATAAGAGTGGACTTCAAGGCGCCTAGGTGGCTCAGTGGGTTAAAGCCTCTGCCTTCAGCTCAGGTCATGATCTCAGGGTCCTGGGATGGAGGCCCGCATTGGGTTCTCTGCTCAGCAGGGAGCCTGCTTCCTCCTCTCTCTCTGCCTGCCTCTCTGCCTACTTGTAATCTCTCTCTGTCAAATAAATAAATAAAATCTTAAAAAAAAAAAGAGTGGACTTCAAATGGAATTGGTTAATGTCTGTAATTCTAAACATTAAATATTACATTCATAATGAACAGTGGAAATCAAGTGGCTACGGGAACTTGAAGCATCTTTAAAATTAGCACTTCATGTTTCTCTGAGGAAATAAAATATGAATAAAATAAAATAAATGTCAGAATCCAAACATTATTTCAAGTTTTTAATGCTATCGCTATTTAATATTTCACTTACTTAGAATATTTAAGCCAGTGATTGCTATCTGAATATGCATTGGTTTTGTCCTTTACAGAAGAATATCAGCCTTAAAATAAAGTTAATAGCAACTCCACATTAACCTTTGGGATTACTAATTACTAATTAAATTGGCAATGAGCTTCTGCCAGAAGATTTCATTCTAATTCCATAAAAAGTGAAGGCCTTTAAAAGCAGCTTGATCAAGTCAAGTGATTGGAAAAAAAATATTAGCTAGGTTTTATTATTTTGAAATTAACTTGCTCTCTCTATTCTTCCAATATCCCTCTTATGAATACATTATAATACGTTACATACTTTTTAGTTATCCTTGACATGTCCTTCTTCAGTGTTGGTTAGTTCATTCGCTCGTTCATTTGTTCGATCTCTGTACCTTTTCACTTTCCTTGGTTGCAGTCTATAAGAAAAGCTTCTGCACAGTGAAGGAAACAATCAACAAAACTTTAGGAAAACTATGGAATGGGAGTGACCAGCCAAGCAAAACTGAAGGAGTGAATAAATTATTGCACAGACACAGAAAGTTCAGAAAATCAGAGAAAAGATAATGAGCCACTCTATTATTATTATTATTATTATTATTATTATTATTATTATTACTAAGCCCAAACCAGATGCTCTCAAGTGATCTAAGAAGGAAAACAGGGCACCTGGATGGCTCAGTGGGTTAAAGCCTCTGCCTTCAGCTCAGGTCATGACCTCAGGGTCCTGGGATCGAGGCCCCCATCGGGCTCTCTGCTCAGCCAGGAGCCTATTTCCTCCTCTATCTCTGTCTGCCTTTCTGCCTACTTGTGATCTCTCTCTCTCTCTCTCTGTCAAATAAATAAATAAATAAAATCTTTTTTAAAAAAGAGGAAAACAGATGGAAGTTCTATTCTCTTTAGGGTACCATTGTAGTGGATGAATGTTCTCTGAATATTGTGCGTGCATGTGTGTGTGTGTGTGTGTGTGAGAGAGAGAGAGAGAGAGAGAGAGAGAGAGAGAGAGAGAGAGAGAGAGAAACTGGTCTATCTTGGGAAGCACACCCACGTCTTGGTCAGTGGTGGGCAGTCCCTGCATAGAAATGCTCATCCAGACCATATCCATTAGTGGAAAGGTAGTTTTTCAAAGCCAATCTGAAAGTACTGTTAACCAAAGGATGGATAATTGATGCTGGATAAATTAAAACAACTGATGACCACTACATTCACTCCCATTAATGCAAGTATTAAAAACTCCACATGCTGTACTCTATAAATACACATGCTGCAATCCCTCATTCTGTTATCTCTTATGCAGATGGAGGAAATTATTATATTTCTTTATAAAGACGTTCAGATTATTCTTATGGTTTTTTTTTCCTTGGCTATTATAAGCAAGGCTGTGATAGAGATACTGGCAATATATGTTTGCATACCTACAGGTTTTACTTGTGATAAATCTATAACTGGAACTCTTGAGTCAAAGGATATACAATTTTACTTATTAGAAATGTGTGTAGGAGCATAGAAAAATATCTGAAACAATATATATGAAAATGTATTTTTTGGGTTTGAGTTTGATAAGTTCTTTATAGATTTTGGATACTAACCTTTTACCCATTGTGTCATTTTCAAATATTTTCTCCCATTCCATAGCTTTCCTATAGTTTTGTTGATTGTTTCCTTCACTGTGCAGAAGCTTTTTATCTTGATGAGGTCCCAATAGTTCATTTTTGCTTTTGTTTCCATTGTCTCTGGAGATGTGTCTAGTAAGAGGTTGCTGCAGCTGAGGTCAAAGAGGTGGCTGCCTATTTTCTCCTCTAGGATTTTGATGTTTTCCTATCTTACATTTAGATCTTTCATCCATTTTGAATTTATTTTTGTGTGTTGTATAAGAAAATGGTCCAGTTTGGTTTTTCTGCATGTCGCTGTTTAGTTTTTACAACACCATTTGTTGAACCGACTGTTTTTTTTTTCTCCAGCCCTGCCGTTGAATATTCTTTCCTGCTTTGTTGAAGATTAGTTGACTATACAGTTGTGGGACCATTTCTGGGTTAATAAATGGGTAGAAGACATGAATAGACACTTTTCCAAAGAAGACATCCAGATGGCTAACAGACACACGAAAAGATGCTCAACATCACTCAGTATCAGGGAAATACAAATCAAAACCACAATGAGATATCACCTCACACCTATCAGAATGGCTAAGATAAACAAGTCAGGAAACAATAGCATTGGTGAGCATGCAGAAAAAGGGGAACCCTTTTGGTGGGAACTCTTGGTGGGAATGCAAACTGGTGCAGCCACTCTGGAAAACAGTAAGGAGTTCCTCAAAGAGTTAAAAATAAACCCAGCAATGTACTACTAAATATTTATCAAAAGGATACAAAGTTGCTCATTTAATGAGACATATGCACCCCAATGTTTATTGCAGCAATGTCCACACTAGCCAAATTATGGAAAGAACCCATATGTCCACCAACAGATGAATGGATAAAGATGTGGTGTATATATACAATGGAATATTACTCAGCCATCAAAAAGAATTAAATCTTTCCATTTGCAACCAAGTGGGTGGAATTAGAGTGTATTATGTTAAGCAAAATAAGTCAGAGAAAGAATTATTGTATGATTTCACTCATATGTGGGGTTTAAGAAGCAAAACTGATGAACATAAGGGAAGGGAAGGAAAAATAGAAACAGAGAGGGAGGCAAACCTTAAGTGACTCTTAACTACACAAAATGAACTGAGGGTTGTTGGAGGGGACGTGGGTGGAGTGATAGTTAAATGGGTGAAAGGTGTTAAGGAGAGCACTTGTGATGAGCACTGGGTGTTATATGTAAGTGATGAATCACTAAATTCTACTCTAAAACTAATAGTACACTATATGTTGACTAACTTGGATTTATATATAAAAAAAGAATATGTGTGAAAATGTAGTAGAAATCTACTACTGTGGTATATTTATAATCATGAGAAGGGTCTGTCTTTAAAATAGGTTTGGAAATTTACTCAGAAAAGAGAAAACTTCTAGAATGCTTCCTTGGCCTCATTGTTGCTTCTTCTTTACTAGGAATCTGAAATTTTCCTCCTAAGAAGAAAGTTTTAAGTGGCCTAATATTCCCTTAGTTAAAAAAAATTAATTTTGACATAATTTCAGACACAGGTTAATTATGGTTAAAAGTCCATCCTTCACCTGCAGAATGATCATGGCAAACCCTAAATATAATCTCTCACATAATCACAGTATAATGATTAAAGTCAGGACATTAACACTGATACACCTTTATTATATAATCTAATCTAGTCCTATTGATACCTCTACATTTGCCCTGATAATGTTTCTTAAAGCTAAAGATGTTGGATCATCTGATTAGTTATATGGCATGTATCTTTACCTCCTTTATCTGGAACAGTTTCAGAGTCTTTCCTTGTCCTTCATGACATTGGCATATTTGAAGAGTACCGCTTGGTTATTTTGTAGAATATTTCTCCATCTGGATTTAATGTTTCTTCATAATCAAATTCAGGCTCTGTGGTACTGGAAGTTCCTTTTGTTTCTGCTTTGTGTGCTCTTTGCCTATCAAAGGGCTTTTGGTATTCTTATTATTTCTTATACCTCTCTGGTAGGAAAAAATTCCATTGCAAATCCAGATTTAAGTCTTGAATATTCAAGGCTGCTGGACAGTGTTTTTGGTTGACCCTCTTCTTATGGATTGCAGGTGATAGAAGGGGAAAGGTGGTGGATGAAGCATTGTACTATTTGTGCTTTTGAACTTTATAGAAGTTCTCCTTTCTTGAGTTACGCTTGACTGAGATCTGACAGAAGAGATACCATGTTAAAGACTCCTTTTCAACCTCTTTCTGCCTCTTTTGTTAAAATTACCCTAGAAATTCAAAGAGCTACCAAAAACTAAAGTGGGGGAAGCATGGTTTTTAGTAATTGTAACACTGCTACTAGGTGTTGGACTAATCAATGGTCTTCACATTTTAATGTAGACCTTTTTGAATTATTTATAAGAAATATTTTTTTCACACCCAGAAAATAAAAAGGATGAGGTTTATTTCCACTAAAAAATCAAGGGTGCCTGGGTGGCTCAGTGGGTTAAAGCCTCTGCCTTCGGCTCAGGTCATGATCTCAGGGTCCTGGGATCGAGGCCCACATTGGGGGGGGGTCTCTGCTCAGCAGGGAGCCTGCTTCCTCCTCTCTCTGCCTGCCTCTCTGCCTACTTGTGATCTCTCTCTCTGTCAAATAAATAAATAAAATCTTAAAAAAAGAAACCAAACCTATCCCTCGGCAAAACTCCATTTCTTTCCTTCCCTTTGAAGATAAGTTCTTGAAAGAGTAATGGCCACATGATCCCCTACATCTTCATATCCTTTTTAAATCTGTAGCCTAGTCCTCTCTTCTAAACTCCAGGATCTTAGGCTCATCTCTTAGTGCAGTGGTCTACTCTAAACTCTCATAAGTACTTAAGCTCCAGTGGTTATCTCCTTCATGCCCTTGACTTGCTTATATATTCAATACTCCCCCAGACAATGATTCCAACATTCATCTCATCATCTAAGTCAGAAAGGAAGAGTTGTATTAGATCCCTCGCTTGTTCCCCATATCCAGTTCCTACATATTTCTCAGATTTCCTCTCTCCCTTCTTTTATATCCCCTCTACTATCTGACTATAATAAGAAAGTTGGTATTGATTCATAAAAACCCCATTCACTACATATTTTAGAAATTTCAATTCTATCCACATCTTTGTTTCTTCTATCAGTTTTCAAATACCTCCACAATTAAAAAAAAATCTCATTATCTTCATGACAACATTCATTATAAATATGTATAATATTTGGTAACATCTTCTGGAACTTCCTTTCTGCAAAAATCAGAGAAAATGGCTGAAAAATACAAACATTCACCTTATTTGATCTCCTGATTTAGAATGAAATGTCCACTTCTTACTTAAAACAATTGAGGGATTCAAGCATCACTCTTCTTATTGCTTCTGACAATGAACCACCATCATTTATTTTTTGGTCTTTTCTCCTGGCATTATTTTTCATATTTGATTCATTTTTCCTTATAAATATTCATTTTCTTACACTTAGTTGTTGTATAGGTGACTTCTCAATGTCTGGGTGCTATTCTTGAAGGGGCGACTCTAAAACGTGGAGTTTCACTGTTCATTGTTCAAGTCTGATTCTAGATGTTTGCAAATATGCTTTGTGTTTGATTAATTTTATTTAAAACTTCAAACAAGTAAAAAGATAACTGAGAAAAGACAAATCCCATTCATCAGAGAGCAAAATATAAGCTGATTTTCTTGGATCCATATTTCCTATTAGATCACATAGTACTTCAAAGGTTTTGATTAACTTTTAAAAATGTGTCTGTACTACATGACCAACCTCATAATGAGCATTCCAGCGTGGCTGGGAAAGTCTTTCCACTATTATACCTTCATCCTGCGGCATTTTCCAGTAATGAGGTGGGACTAAAAAGAATAAATAATCTTTCCTCAATACTTCAAAAATGACACACCTGGAGAAAAATACTCCCACCAGAATGATTTTTGCAAAGACTAAGATAATGGTTATTCATAAGGTTAAAAAAAAAAAGAAAAAACAAACCTCAGATTTAATTGTTGTTTTGTTTTGTTCTGTTCTGTTTTGTTTTGAAGTAGGCTCCATGCCCAGCATGGAGTCCAGTACAGGGCTTGAACTCACAACCCTGAGACCAAGACCTGAGCTGAAATTAAGAGTCAGACACTTAACCAACTGAGCCACCCATGTGCCATTCAGATTTCATTTTTCAGTATTTCACTAAACACCAGTGAAAGTACTACTCACTGTTACAATAACACTGTATTTTTCAATATTTTGTATAACTAACAAAAATTCTACAGAGATGCAAATTTATTTATCTAAAGGACCTATACATAAATAACACAAGAGTCAGAGTGGACTAAAAGAGAACAATGAATCATGTTCTATAAGCACTGACAATGAGGAAGAGAAAGAAAATGTTGGAAAGAATCACTATCAAGTATTTCTATCTATATGTACACACACATACATAGACATACAACAAACACACACACAGAGAAAAAGGCAAAGACAGACAGACAGACTCATAAAGACCATAACTTGATACAGAGGAGACAATTAATGATATTTTAATTTGTTCTGATATTGTTGCTTGGCCAGTACTGGTTCCAGATGATTTGAGAATTAATTTAGTTAAAAAAGGAAGTGAGCCTCTTTTGATTAAAGATGAACCTTTCCAGTTCAATGAGAAGGAAAAAATATAGCAGAAAATATGGTCAACACATAGCATGGTTTTATAGATATTTATCAAATGGCAAAAATATTGAGGACTTGGTTTATTCAAAATTAAAAATTTATTTGTTTTGTTTTTATGTTTCTGCAGATTGTTTGCAGATACTGAGACAAAACTGGAACATATAGCTTTATAACTAGCTTTAAAACACACTGGAAATTAAATTCTCAAATCCCTGAACTTCAGACACATGAACAGTTCTGTCACTTAGAAAAATGGAAAACAACAACAATGATACTGATACTCAAAAAAAGTTGTTAAAACTCATCACGTGGAAATGAATAAAGAGACAAAACATAGGGAGACATTTTGCATCATCTTTTTGACATAATTCTGTTTTTAGTTACATAATACCTTCCCTTCTGTGGCCCCAGAGAGTATGTCATCTACAAAGAAAATTTTTGAGGTTGATAGAGTTACTCTCAAACTGTCACCCAGTTTTGAAGGAATGTTTTGTTAAAATTAAACGCATTATTCCTTCTGAAAGGAAAATAATTGCATATTTGTCTCCAAAACTCATCTGGAAAATTACATCAATGAAAAAACAGCAAAGTCTATTAATATATATGTATATATGTATATATGTGAATAATCCATATACATATGAATTATTTCTGATGGCTGAGCTAATGCAATGGATAGATTGTCAGTTCCACTCTCAAGAGTCAGAGATTTTTACCCAGTATCAACTTTCACTAACAGCGTTTAAAGAAAGAGATAATCAAGAGACTCAGATGGACTGGAGAGGTCTGGAGCTTCTCACGTGTCTCCATGGGTCTACCTTTTTTACCACATTGGACATAAGAACAACAGACATGGTCCACATGAGGCTTTGTGGGATTCTTCACACTGCAAAGAACATTAAATTTATGAAATATTTCCCTGTTATACTTCAGAATGTGTGGTATATAACTTTGGTGAAATTCTAGGGAGTCATGTCTCATGGGTTATGGGTTCATTTATTATAAATAATCCTTCAGCCAGAGACATCCTGCTGATCAGACTCCACCCCCCCATGGTAAATATCATTTAAGTTTATTCACCTGGAGGTCCAGTTGACAAGGAGCACAGACTCGCCTTTTCTTCTTCTAGATGAGTGTTTCTTTCCTATTAAGGGAGGGGATGGAGCTGAGTCCAACTCCTATAATTCCTTCCTCCCAACAGCATTTAAGATTTTCACATTCTGAACAAATATTCAGAGTGAAAGGATATGTCCATACTGAAGACAATGAAGTTAAAATAAAGGAATCTTTCTTTGGCTTCTTTCTCATTCCTGGAAAGACAACTGCTGAACTAATAAGAGAGATTTTGAAACAATGGATAGTGATGGATGGGAAATAATTACAAGTTTGACAGAGATTCATTAAAGTCCCAATTCACTATAAATCTAGAAATTTCAGTACCGTCTTTATTTCTTCCAGCAGCTTTCTCAATTGTCTCCAGAGTTGAAAAACTTCTACTAAGTATCTTTACCAGAAAACTCATCATGAATTTCTGTTATATTTGATAAAATATTCTGGAGTTTTTCTTTTGGAAAAAATAAAAGGTAATGGCTGAGACATAGCAAATTTTGGTATTATTTAATCCAGTGCTTTAAAACAAGTGTCTGGTTCTTAGTGATCCTTGAATTGAGGCATTCAAATATTGCCTTTTTTCATTTGCTTTTTGAATTTTCTACTGTTTTGTGATCATCAGTGGACTGATGTTTCTTGTTGGTAAAAGTACCCTATTCCAGATCTCTTTTAAAAATTCAGAATGGGGAACTGGCCACCTCAGTCAGTAGAGCACGTGACTCAATCTCAGGGACATGAGTCCAGCCCCACAATGAGCATAGATCTTACATTTAAAAAGAAAAACTTCAGAATAACTAAGAACCAGTTGCTGGTTTTACGACTATCCTGCAAACAACAGATTTTCTTCAAGTTTCTGCAGGACCAAAAAAAAAAAAAAACAAACAAGTATTTTTATTCCATGCTATGTTTTATTCTTCTAAAAAGTTATGCTTTGATCTTTTAATTACACAGATAGAATGATAGTTATGAAAACATCACCTAGTAACAAGTGAGTTTTAATATTTGCAAAAGGTATGATCTCAGCAACTATTAAGTCATCACATTAATGTACTATTTTGTTTTCTTGATTTGTTCTTTGTTTTTTTTTTCAAATTTATTTATTTATTTGAGACAGAATGAAAGTGAGAAAGATCACAGAGGGAGAGGGAGGTGTAGACTTGCTGTTGAGCAAGGAGCCTGATGTGGGGCTCCATCTCAGGAGTCTGAGATCATGATCTGAGCTGAAGGCAGATGCTTATCTAACTGAGCCACTCAGTTGCCCCTTGTTATTTAGCTTTAAAACAAAAATGTTAAGATATATTTTAAAGATAAATTTCTTATGGGTAAAATATTTCTTATATGAACTAAAGTTGCACAAAAATGGTTAAACTGTCTCCATAATAATAGATATTTTGTTGCATGTACGTTCTTTTTTTCTTTTTTCTTTTTTTTTTTTTTAAAGATTTTCTTTATTTTGAGAAACACAGCTAGAGAGGGAACACAAGCAACGGGAGTGAGAGAGGGAGAATCAGGCTCCCCGCCGAGCAGGGAGCCCGATGCAGGGTTTGATCCTAGGACACGGGGATCATGACCTGAGCTGAAGGCAGAAGCTTAACCACTGAACCACCCAGGTGCCCCTGCATGTATGTTCTTACAAATTAAATGTAGTCATGCTATTGTCCAATATCTGTAAATATGTGACATAACCTATTAAGAATTGCCAGTAATACTCTTGTCTTCAAAATAGTTAGAATTTATTTGATGGGAAAATACACACAAAATGTGCCTTATAATGCATTTCTAATGGGCTGTGAATATACTCAGCCTAACCACAGACTATCCATTCATTCCCTGATGACTGCTATTTCAACTCAGTATGAGTTCAGGTGAATTATCTGACAGGACTTTCTGACTATTTTGAGTAACCATAGAATCTAAATATTACCTGCATGCTTCCAGGGTCACCACAGCATGAAGCGTTCCCGAGGAAGGCTCCTATGCCAGTTTGCTTCAGCTCTGGAGGCTGTAGGTCTCTTGGCACACCAAGGTTTGGTAGGTTGGCTGACTGCTGTGAGGAGAGGGAAAAGAGAGCCTGGAGTTGCTATGGTGATAATGATGGGAATCTGGTCGTAAAGCTAGCTAAGCATCACAGAGTTTGGGGGCATTCATTCAAATACCCAACTCATGCAACTTTTGGTTATGAGTTATATAATGCATAGACTATGCCAGTGAACATCTGGCTTATAAAAAGTAGTCAAGGAAGGGGAACTACTATAACTATTTTTATTTCTACCATCAACATCACCATCACCACCTTCCCTCAGGAAGGACAGTGTTCTGTCAGTCCTAGTTAATCCCAACTGAATCTACAAATTTAAATTTTGATTCTTAATTTTCCAGTTAAAATTATGCAAGCAAAAGAGAGACAGTAGCATTTACCAATGGCTTGAAGATTGTAAATGACAGGGAACTCCCTCCTCCTCCAAACTATACTAGCCCAAGACAAAGATGTCGGTGACCACAATCACACTGTTAAGCAGGTTCATCCCAAGATGCACTGGGGGCTGTTCTTTTTTATTTTTATTTTTAACCCTGGAGCATTGGGCTATTTAAATCAATTGGCTAACTTGCCCTCAAAAGGAAAAAAATCAAGTAGTGCACAGACAGTGGGTGGATCAGGATGTTGAGAAATAGTCATCATGTGGAGAAATGCTTAGACTTAGACATTTATAAATAATTAACTTATTGTTCTTTGTCTGCCTCTTTCTTCTCCCTTTCTCGACCTCCCACCCAAGTTGAAAGAAGGATTCTATTACCAAGCGAGGTTTGCTGTGAAATAAAGAGCCCAGGATCTGATGATGCCTTATTTCATCTTCTTTGAAACATGTTATGGCTCTGTAGAGGGATCCTGTAAGAATCACCTGTTAGATGCATTGAGATCCAAAGTAAAGATACCTTTTTGAAAATTTATCAAAATACATTTCAATAAAATGAAGGACTCAGAGAATAGGACAACCTAGGATCCAGTCAGTTACAATGTTAGAATTCTCATCACAGATTCAATTTTATATTTTAAAACTTTTGTATTATTCCAGCACATGTTTATATTAGGAATGAATTTATTTTTTATTCTTCATGTCCTATGATATAAAGTATTATTTTCATACTATAGAAGATACAGAAAAAGTGATGAAACTAGGAAAATTCACATATTTAGTAGACCTAGAAAGTTTTATTTTATTCACTCTTTAATTATTTACTAGCTGCCCAGTAATTATCAAGGGCTATTCCAGGCCCTGGGGTATTGAGGTGGGGGAAGGATCTGTTTCTGTTTGAATGGCCACTTCAGTGTGTTTATTAGAACTGAAAATTTTAAATGTCGTTTGTTCATCCATCATTTCAAGCAAGTTACTGCAAAAAGGCCCAAGAGTTTCAATATATGTTCAGACAGCTGTGCATACTAAAGGGGACAGATGTGGTTTCAACAATTCTCTGATTGTCCAAATTGTTTTTAACACCTGTGTTAGAGAATGCTGGCCCACCTTTATGAGCATGAGATCACCTTAACATTTTCTGCCCATAATTTTGAATAAAGGGCCAGCCAACTCCAGGTGGGTGGGAATTGACCTTTTTTTATGATCACCAGCACTTGAACTCATTCATCTCCATCAAGTTTAATAAGCTGAGGGAAAGGAAGAATCCGTTAATGGAACTGAAAGCCTTCTCTTCAAAAGGAACTTGTTAAGAAAACAAAGTGATTTTAAAACATACACACATGCCAGCAAGATTTGGCACAACATAAAAAATAATAAAACTGAAAAAAATTCAAACTCTTATACTTATTAAACATTTAAAATAAATCCAATGAAAATAGTTCAGGTGTGACTTTGTGGCAAAACCAAGAGATGTTTTCTTAAATTTATAACACAAAATATTGCCCAAGTATTTTTAATCCCACTTTATTATCTGAAAAGTGAGTATGATAATTATCCAAATAAAGTACATTTTGCTTTTTTAAAAAAAATATTTTTAAGTTACATACAGTAAAATTCACTTTTTGGGTGTACATTTCAATGATATTTGACATCAACCCCAAACTTTCCTCATACCACCCCTATTCTCGCCATCAACCCCTGGCAACTGCCATTTTTTAAAGAATGAAATGGACGTGTAATTATGCAATATATAGCCTTTGAGGTCCAGCATAATTCATTTGAGAGTCATGGTATTATTTCATTAGTATATTTATTTGCATTGTTGAGTAGCATTCCATTGGGTTCATTTATCACAGGCTTTTATGCATCTCCTGGTTGAAGAACATCTGGTTTTTTTTTTTTTTTTCCAGTTTGGTGTAATATGAACTAAGCTGTTATAAATATTTGCATATATTTATTTGTGTGAAACAAGTTTTTTATTCTCTTGAGTAAATTACTAAAGGGGAATTACTTGGTCAAATTTTAAGTGTATTTTTAACTCAGTAAGAAACTGCCGAGGCAGCTTCCAAAGTGGCTCTACCATTTGTGTTCCCTCAAGGAGTATGTGAAAAGTTCAAGTCTCTACATCTTCATCAGCATTGACATTATCATGTTTTCATTTTTTTTAAATTTTAGGCCTTCTAATATTTGTATAATGGTAGACTTTGCCTTAATCAAATATTTTTCTTAAAAAAACTCCTTAGTAAGTAGGAGTTACCAGCACTGATTGAGGTTCTCTCCCTGGAACTTGTATTTGACGCTGACTGTTGGCACTTTCTTTTTTTAAAAAATATTTTATTTATTTAACAGAGAGAGAGAGATCACAGATAGGTAGAGAGGCAGGCATAGAGAAGGGGAAGCAGGCTCCCCGCCAAACAGAGAGCCCGATTTAGGGCTCGATCCCAGGACCCTGATATCATGACCTGAGCCGAAGGCAGAGGCATAAGCCACTGAGCTACGCAGGCGTCCCTGTTGGCTCTTTCTAAATACACTCAACCTACCAGACTAGCTGACAGCCTCAAGTACATGCATTCAAAAGCCAAAATAACACAACACTTAAGGAATAAAATTAGCTAAAAGAAATCCAACATCTCAACAGTATATGCCATCTGAAGCACAAGTATTAGAACAAACCAACTAAAACTTTAAAATAACCAAAATAAATGTATTGATAGAGTTAAAAGCAGGTATTAGCAATGTGAAAAAAGAGATGATAAAAAGGAAGAAGCAGGAAATACTAGTTATCTCAAATATAATAATTGAAATAGACCCTCTAGTACATGGAATAAGAGTAAGGTGGATATAGCTGAAGAAGGAATCAGTGAGTTGAAAAGACAAAATAAAGATAATGATACAGTTCTATTTGTCAGGATTAGAGATAGGGCACAAAAAGTGCCAGGCTGGGAGTAGGAAATTAATATATGGTAAATTTTCATTTTTCCAGCTTAAATTTCAGATACTCTTTGACGACTTCACCAAGAATAGTATTTCCAAATGATCTAATAAATTTGACCTCATAACTTGTGTTATAGTTGTGCACAGATAAGTAATATTTTTTTCTTAAGATTTTATTTATTTATTTGACAGAGAGAGAGATCTCAAGTAGGGAGAGAGACAGGCAGAGAGAGAGGAGGAAGCAGGCTCCAGGCTGAGCAGAGAGCCCGATGTGGGGTTCGATCCCAGGACCCTGAGATCATGACCTGAGCTGAAGGCAGAGGCTTTAACCCACTGAGCCACCCAGGCGCCCCAGAAAGTAATGTATTATACTATTTCTCTTTTCCTCCATATTCTTGCTTTCTTTCCCAGTTCTCATTAGAATATGCGACCCACATCTTTATGTCCTTGTGGCCGTGTGGGATATAGAAAGGCAGGAGCTTATGGGTTTCTGAAGTCAGAAAGAACTGGGCTGAGTCCCATAAACTTGGGCAAATAAATTAACCACATTAAGTCTCAGTTTTCTTGTCTGTAAAAAGGGCTTAATTTTACCGATCTGATAGAATTATTCATCATGACTAAATTGAATAATGAATACCAAATATCAAGCATGGGGTCTGGGACACAATAGCTATTCAATAATTTCCTCTTCCATACTCTAAAACCTGCATCATTCCCAATCCGAGATACTGAAATTCATTTAACTTGGGGAAAATGCTCTAACGGCACAATTAGGGAAACACTCTATAAGGCAAATACACCTGGGGTAAGTTATGCTTGAGATAAGCAACCTATTCACAAATTCACACTGAGTTATAATTTATTAATACAAATCTCTTTTCAGAAAACAGGAGTTTCTTAGAGGAAAGAGAGAGAGAGCAAGTGAGCAATGAGAGTCCTGGATGTCTGAAGTAAAGAGTGAATGACTAGAAGGGAGACCCGAGTCCATCAAAAGTAAGCACTACTTAACTTTGTCCGAGAATGGCTGTGTTCTCCGAATCTGGCTTAGAAGGCAATTCCTGTGTGATCTTGGTCTTTGGGCAGCATATTATGCTCCTCAACCATATGATAAACGAATCTGTGCTATGTAATAAGGCTTTTCTCTTAATGCCAATAATAAACACAGGCTTTGTTTTGAAGGCTATGCTATGACAAGTTGTGTTGGAATAAAATTTCATTGTAGTGCCTGAAAACTTTCCCTTTCTGAACAATATAGTCCAAGTTCCTTTGAAGCAAATTGACACAATTCTTGGCCTGGTGTCAAATGATAAAGGGGAAATTTGCGTTCTCATTTGGTGAAAAGTGAAGCATTTGACTTGTCTGCCCATTCACCTGGGAGAGATATGAATCTGGTATGGACGTATCTGTGTATTGTGAGTCTGATAAGAACAGCCTGTCCAGTGCCCACTGTGGCATAGCCAGCGCTGCCCAGCCCCTTCATGGGAGGGAAATGTCATCAAAAAAGTCATTTTTTCCACATGTACTAAGCAGTGCATTTATTGACTTCTTAAATAATATCTAAAGATAATATTGATCTTAACTTTAAACTATGGCTTTTAAGATCAGAGTGGTGGAAATCTTAGTGGAATGTGTCCAAGCTGTGTTCTCTCCTCTGAATTTCCATATTCACATCTTTCTTGTTTAATCACTTAACCATTCTGTGCGTAGGACATTCATTTCTCATCATGTTAGAAATGAATTGGGGGAAAAAAAAACAACAGCCAGGTAAAGATTTCATCATGTTATGAGTTTCTGGAAGGCAGAAAGTACATCTTATTTATCATAACGTTCCTTTCATCACTGAGGGAGAGTTAGTCAACACCCAGCATGTTTCAGACATTGTATTATGTGTCCAAGATACAATGACAAGACAACTTTTTTGCCTGCCAAGAAGACACAGTGAGAACAGGATATATCTGAAACCGTTCTTATATCTGGCAGAATTGCAAATGTCTAGGCTGCCCCCCAATCTCCTGAATCAGAATCTGTGTTGAGTAGTCCTGGGAATTATACTACTTCTTGTGGGTTGGAGACTGTGACATGTTCTTCATTTTCTCCTCAGGGCTAAGAACAAAGTCTAAGACAGAGTAGACACATGATACCCATTTGTTAACTTCAATCATCCCACAAATATTTAATTGTTTTCTATGGGCCAGACATTGCTCCAGACAAAAAGCCCCATTTTTCTGCAGTTTACATGCAGGAAGAGGAAAGGGGAGACAATAAGCAATAAACAATACCATAATGGGGTAGGACAGTCAGCTGTGTTATGAAATCAGGTACCAGGAGAGGCCCCCTGGAGGTGACATGTGAGCAAGGACTTGGAGAAGGTGAGAACATGAGTCTAGTAGATACCTGGGGGAGAATCCCAGGAAGAAAGAAGAGCTAGGGCAAAGGGGTGTGCCCAGCACACTACAGCCACGGTGAGTACCCTCATGGGCCAGGATCAGAGCAAGCAGCAGGGAGAGGAGGTCAGAGAGGCAGGACGGGACAGATCATGTGCCATCTTGTAGGCTGCTCTAAGACTTGCAGTTAAATTACAAAAAGAATTAATGAGTGGATGAGCTAATGAAGGTGCTACAATGTCATGTGATCAGTACAAAGAAATTCAGAAGATGTTCAGTGGGGACCCCATTGTTAGAGCTGTTCAAATATTGATTTACTAGAAGATACTTTCTTTTGCAATTAGAAGATGCATTTTGGTATCATCGATCTTGCCATAAGCTGGTGAAAATTAATTACAGTTCTAGTAAAATCAATGCTCTTCCTATTTTCTTTTTTCTTAATCTGTCCACTACTTTTAAGGGGAAAAATTTTCTATTCTTACTTTTCCTAAGAAAACTAATTAACCAACATGCCAGAGGTAGAATAAAAGCCTATGTTCTGTCTTTTAATCGAGGGTTTTTTCCATTGACTAACCTTATCTCAAGATATCCAGAGGGTCCAACAAATCAGTTCTGTGATTCCAAGGGCCATAAGCACCATGGTGGCCCAAAGTGAGGGCCCTTATACTCACTATCTCCACCAAGTAAAAACATTTTAAAAGGACCCTACAGAGTGTTTCATGCATCATTGTTTCCTAAGGTTGTAATACAAATTCTTCATTTAACATTAGATATTGTTTCTTTAACAGGTTTATTCATGCCATGAATGTTTCACACTTTTTTTTTTAAAAGATTTTATTTATTTGACAGAAAGAAACACAGCCAGAGAGGGAACACAAGCAGGGGGAGTGAGAGAGGGAGAAGCAGGCTTCCCGCCAAGCAGGGAGCCTGATGTGGGGCTCAATCCCAGGTCTCCGGGATCATGACCCGAGCCGAAGGCAGTCGCTTAACCAACTGAGCCACCCAGGCGCAAGGTGTTTCACACTTTTTGATAAGATTATATTAATTAGCTTGTTGTAGAAAAGCTAAATGAACAACCGAATCAAACACTAGTCAAACACACACACACACACACGCACACACTGACCCCACAACGAAATAACTACAAGCGACAAGTTTCAAGAACAACGTGGTAACAGATAAGAGGAGAGGAAGAAGAGGAAATGATGTTTCCAGCCCTATTATACGAAGTCATCAAACTAATTTTAGAATTTCCACATTTTTTAAAGTGTATAAATTGGCAGATTATTATGTTTTATGGTAATTTAATTAAATTAGGATTATTAAAGATATATTTCAACTGCAATGTGTAGATAATAGAGTCATGGTCTTACATTTGACATTAATATACTGCTGGATTTTACTTCAATTTTACTTTTTTCTCATCATTTTTTTCTTCAGGATTTTATGATGCTTTATAAAAAATAAGTTGGGGTATTGGGGAAATCTAATATTTTGTGCTTGCCTAACATTAAACAGGTCATGTCACACTGCTTACTTTATTCTCTCTTCCATATGAACAATCCTTCAATATTGAAATAATGCCTCATGGAGCCATTATGTCATATTCATTCACATAAGGTAATTTCTTTGCTCAGACTGCATCCAAGGAATTGCACTAATTTGGTCATTTGTGAAACCATCTCTATCAGCAGAGTCAATTCAAAGTGATCATAAACTTATATAAGTGAACCCTGTAGTCCCACAGAGTCACAAACTATTAATTTCTTTGTACTATATTAATACCTTAAATATTTTATATTATAGAAAATGTGCTATACATACATTTGTAGTTTATGTTCTCCCTGGGAGCAATGCTGGAAAATACATCACCAAAACCTCACAAGCGTATTAAAAATACATTTTGTTTCTTCTGTGACTTTCGGATTTTTGTCATTTATCTTCAGAGCTTAGAGTAAATAAGAGGCAAAAAACTGAGATAGAAAGAATCGACAAAATGAAGTCTTTATGTTTATATTCTGAGCAGCCATAGGATTCTATATTTTTACAATCCCCTGGGCATGAAAAGCTCACCGGCTGTGCATTAGTAAACTCAAACATTGTTGTCTCACGTTTTAACCTTATAGTGTCAATAAAAACACACTATGTGGCCAGGAGGGGTTGTTAATGAAAAAAAATAATAAATTCTCAACAGCGACACTTAAAATATTGCTATTTTTTAATAATGGGCCTTTTGACTGAAATTAATTTGTTTAAATTCAGAAACTGTAAAATCGCTGATCTGATGTAAAATAATGCTTTTGGTGACAGTGGAGATACTGATTAGTTAAAGCAAATGCTTTAATGGAAACAGGGAGATAAGGTTTCTCTCCTGTAGCAGGGTCCCCCCCACAGCCCTCCCCTGCCCCGCTGTCTTCTGCTCTCCTTCCTCTTTCTTCTTCCCTCCCAAAGAACGTGTTAGCTTTTCCTTCCTCCCTCCACCATTCACATTCTTTTCCGTTCCTCCTCTTCTCTTTTTCTCTGGGCATTTTCTCCTCTCCTTTCTGCATTCAGGCTTTGCTTGCCTCTTTAACCTCTTTTCTGGCTGTTTCCTCTTTCATTTAGTTACATTAAAACTCCTTTTGGCAAAATCTCCCCTTTAGATACATCAGGGCCCTTGCATGAAATGCCTGGGAAATTAATTCCATGTACATTTTAGGAAATCTTGCTTGCAGCTGCATTTTTCCATTAGAGATGGTTTCAAAGGCTACATTGAAAAAAGAAAAAAAGAAAGAAACCCATAGCCAAATGAGGCAAAGTTTAAGTGAGAAAACATGTGTGGGACATTAAGCCAAGTGACAGGAACAGGGCTACATTTTCAGAGAAGCAAAGAAGTTCTGTCAATGCCTTTCAAATAAAACAAGAACATTTTTTGAACTTTAAAAATAAAAGTCAGATTGCCAACACAATAAAATTTACGAAAATAAAATTCACATTTGGTTTGCAAGACAATTATAGCTCAAGTTCTTAAATGACTGGTAAACGGGAACCACATACATAAAAATAAACTTGAAATGTACCTAAAGACCACAGGGAGAGAGACAGAGATTTTCAACTGAAAACATTCCATCCATTAGCATTTTTTGTTGGATGTATGATCATAATAATTTTCTTACAGGCACAGTCTGCTAAAAATCCTGCTATTTATCGGACATCCACTGATTGAACTCATCAATTTTATAACATCTTCTATGATTAACTTGCATATTTTCTCTTGCCCTATTTTGGAGAATAGACTTCTTTTTCTACCATTTTTTTTTAAGATGGCAAACATATGACGTGGATACAAATAACACAAAATTAGTAACAGCAAGTGACTAAATATTATCTAATCTTTAACACGTTTCCTGATACACAAATCTCCCTGAAACCTCTGCGAACTTCCGTGGAGATCCGGGAAAGTACACCATGAGTGCAGCCTTTCCTCACTGAGTCTATTACACATGTTTGGAAGAAATCATAAAACAGTTAGTTACATTTTTTTACAGCTTCCCAAGTTTCAGAACATCGTTTGTACACATTTAATGTAAATAAAAGAGACTGTTCTGGCTGTTTAAATAGCTCTGAAGGCGGGGCGCCTGGGTGGCTCAGTCGTTAGGCTTTTGCAGGATTCCAAAATCCCAGGATCGGACCCCACGTTAGGCTCCCTCCTTGGTGGGAAGCCTGCTTCTCCCTCTCTCACTCCCCCTACTTATATTCCCTCTCTAGCTGTGTTTCTCTCTGTCAAATAAATAAATAAAAATTTTTTTAAAAAATAGCTCAGAAAGAAAAAGAGGGAATCTCTATACGAAAATCGAAAGAAGTTAGGAATTGCTCTGACACTAAGTTGTATAGTCATCTTGGCTTTATGAAGATGAGTGTTTGCTGTGATTCTGGGCCTCACAAATCAACGGAGAAGGAATTGATGTAAAATAATAACCTGATTTTCAGACATCTCTGCTAATTCTGGAAAAGAACTCTCATGAGGATGTAATTGGGAATGATATTAAAAATAAAGTTTATACCTTTATGGCCATTTTATTTTCTGCTAGCCTAGGAGGTGAAATATGACCTCTGTTTAGAGAAATCTCCACCCACTCCCTCTACCCCCAAGCTAATCAGTTTGAGGAGAAATACTGAGCTAAAAGTCAGAAGGATCCACCTCCTCTCCAATAACCTGTGAGCCTCTCCAATAACTGATGGTTAAGAGCTTATAGAATTCCAGTTCTATTCTGGAATGTCTAAGGAGCTGCAGTGGTTTGGAACAGGTCCGAAGATGTAGTACAAAAAAAAAAAAAAAAAAAAAAAAAAAAAAGGTTGTTTATAGCTTATAGCATGACTCTAAAATTCATTGCCCAAGCCCAGACAATGTTGAGAAGGAAGGGGCCGCAGAGTGATGGAGTGACCTAATGAGGTAAATCTTGCACACAAAAGGTGGAAACATTAGAGAACAAAAACAAAGTTTCTACTAAACAACAAGAGCAACACACATGAAACATACAGATAGGATTAATAGTGAGTAAAATCTGTTGACTGTGTTGAGAAGAGGCACACAGTTTTGGGAGAAGACACTCAATTTAGATGTTTCTACCTTTTTGTTCTTTATTTCTTTAACTTTAAAATTATTTCATCAAAGTAGTATGCAGTTCAAATAATCAATTAATACTAAAAAAACCAAAAAAACAAAATGAAAAAAACCATGATACTCTGACCTCTGACCCCTCCCTGCTTTACCTAGTCACCAGAGCCAACCCCCTTAAACTCTTTTAGTGGTTAATATTTATCTCCATACCTCTAAATAATATATGTATCCTAGTTGGCAAGGCTTGGTGTTATCTACACTATCCAAAGGATTTAGATCTTTCTTATGGTCCACCTCTACTATCCACATGTGGTTTTATAATAATACTTGGTTGATTAAAATTCTAGTCCTTCTTTCCTTATATACCTTGTGTGCTATTTTATATATATAAATAGATTTTTAAGGTTTAATCAGATTCAGGTCGGACTTTTTTTATGGTCAGATTATCTCATACGTAATGTACCTCCATCAGGGATCATTATGAATGCAAGGACTTAAACATATTTTATGTATTTCAGGTATCTTCAAGAATGCCACAGGATGAAATTAGCACCATTTAAACTGTGAATAACACCATGGGAAAAAAAAATCTGTTTTCTATTTTTTTTTTTTTAATTGCAAGGAAAGAAAAAGAGAGAGAGAGAAGACATGGGGGGAAATCTAAGTAGCACTGAATGATCATTTGGGTTTTGATCTACACAAAAATGTTATTAAAAAAAGAAAAAGTTCTATTGGAAAGTTAGAGATGTGTGTATTGGATGGGTATAGGGGAATATAATGATGGGAATATGATTATTTTTTAAAGAGGTGATAATTTTCAGAGGATTGATAATAGTTGAAGTTGGGTAAAATATACATAGAGATTTATTATACCATTCTTTCTAATTGTGTGTTCATTTGACATTTTTATAATAAAAGCTCATAAATGCCTATTTTGTGCTTTTCTTATTGTGACTGTATGACTGTTATTCACTCTTGTTCGAATAGAGTATTTTGATTTTATTTTCTTACTTAAACTAAATTTTGTTGTTCCCAGAGTTAATATTGCCTCATTTTTGCATTGTCTTTGTTTTCTTTATAAAAAGATTTATAGCTGTTTTCCATACCATATAATAACTCTATTTATGTCACTGCACACAATATTTCCACAGAGTCAAAACTATAACACAATTTATTGGTTCTTATTTGTTTTCCAGGAAGTATCCATACTGGAACTCCATCTTTTTGCTCTAATGTTTATTACTTGATTACCAGGCATAACTAATAATTTTCACCCTGAGAAATCCCTTTGCCTTTCTCTTCTCTTGTATCCTATATACTGTTTCTCTTTTTCTTTGCTCCCTTATTTTGATGAAGCACATCCTTCAGAAGTCTTTTCAGAAAATTGCATTTGAGACAATTTTTTGAGATGGTATTTTTCTAAAAATAATCTTTATTCTAGCATGACAATAGCTTAATAGTTGGACTTGGTCCAGAATTCTAGATTGCCAATAATTTTCACTCATAATTGAAGCTATTGTTTTATAGCTTTTGATATATGTGAGAAGTCTGATGTCATTCTTATTCTTAATTCTTTTTATGTGATTTATTTTCTTTGAAAAGAGGTTTAGGAATTTTATGACCAGGGGTCTGGAAGTTTGTAATTAAATACTTTTTTGTGTAATTATTACAACACCTTCTCCCATCTTTCTGAGTATATTGATTTTTAGTTTCTTGAACTTTTATGTTCCCTGTATTTTAAAATGATTTTTCCTTTACTTTTTTTTGTGTATCATTTTTATTGTCAAAGTTCTTCTTCAAATATTAGGTGATCTTTGGCTGCCTATTCATTCTTAGTGATGACATTCTGAAAAGCTAGTTAAAAATATGTCTGTATGAATACAGCTTTTTAACTAGTAGGTTTCACTCTAGGTGGATTGAATAATGACTGGACTTTTAAAAAAGATTTTACTTCTTTATTTGATAGAGACAGAGAAAGAAGGAGAGAGAGCATGAGCACCAGGGAGGGGCAAAGTGAAAGGAAGAAGCACATTCCCTACTGATGGGGGTAAGGGGGGAGGCGGTGGGGGGGTGAGTCTGGTGCAGAACTCCATCCCAGGACCCTGGGATCATGGCCTGAGCTAAAGGCAGAAGCTCAAGCTACTGAGACACCCAGGTGCCCCTAATTACTGAATTTTTTTATTAGAGGACCCTAGACATAAGAATGTGCAGTACTTTGAGAGAGCTGGGTTAGTTGTTTCTCAGAAATGGGTATGCATATCTCTTGCCAACACTTGGGAGTAGAGGTGGGGATGCAAGCCTGGCTGCCATCATTCTGGTAAGAAACATAGCTGGTAAGGAACACAGCCAGAGATGATCTCACTGCTCAATATGCTAACTTTCATTTTATCACCTTGTCAAAGGAGAATCTCACCAATACTGATAGTTTGTTATATTCTCTCATTATACCTGGCTAGATTATTGATAACAGTCTACCCAGTGCAGTCAAAGGCAGACATACCACTCACTCACTGGTGATCATCCTATCTCAGTATTCAAATTGCCATTATAACAGACCTAGGAAAGAAAAACCATTTCTTTTTGGAACTAAACTTGCAAACACAAAACTATTAAGTGATGGCAAATATCACAAGGCTGTAGACTTTAAAGGTTTTATGGCACAGACTTTATTATTTTATGAAAGTCTAATGAAATAATGAATTTAAATAATATTTAACTCTAATGGGTGAGCAATATTTGGTGGATTTAGCTATTTTAAGTTATATTTTCGGATTGATTTTGATATCAAAATCAATATAAGAGTGGTAGCAGTGAATGCACACACACAGCCACACACATACACACAAACCCCTCTATACATCTTAAAGGTGGAAGGACAAAAACATCTCTTACCGAATTGAAGAAAAGATTTTCTGTTTCTTTCCTGTATAATTCAATAGGATGGAAAATAATGGTGTAGAAATATAATAATCTTTACGATTTTTACCCATATCAGTATCCCTGTTATAAAATATCTTTGTGGTCTGAATGAAATTACTTTAATCTGGTGAGCTCATCAACTTCTTCAGTATTTTTCCATTGATGAAAAACAAATTTCTAGCTTCTGCTATAGTCTGTAAAGCAGCCTCCATGTCTATATAAATATAAAAAAGACACAATAGAATATATGTAATATATATATAATATAATATAATATAATATAATATAATATAATATAATATGATATAATATAATACTATATATAAAATTTCTTACTGGTCCAATCTGATTTTCTACAGTCATCTCAAATCCAACCTATCCAAAGTGAATCTGTCATCATATCCAGAAACTAAGGTTCTTCTACATTCCTTCTCAGGCTTATGGTGTCCCCATCACTCAATCTTCGAAGCCAGAAACCAGTACACAGAATTAATTTTCATTCAGACATCCTAACACACACTAGATACACACACACACACACACACACACACACACACACACACACACAATTATTCATAAAAGATGGCTTATTCTATTTCAAAATTTCTCTCAGATTCAGCCCCTCCCTTTCAGAACCATTATTGTCATTGTCATTAATCAGACTCTTTGCACAGACCTCCTTTTTAAACTCCTTGTGTATCTTTAACACTGCCACCAGATGTCCCTCTGGCCATAAATCTTCATGTGACAGTGCCCTGTTAATGTCTCAGTGGCCACTCACCACCCAGAGAATACAAGCATACCCTCTCAACCTTTTAACTTGACCTCAGTCTGTTCTATACCTGGTAACTTACTTTATAGTGATACAAAAATAACCTTCTTCTTATGTGTTACACTTCTTATACAGTAATTTCCTGTTACTCAGCGCTATTCTGTTACATTGAACTTCAAAGCTGCTTGCTCCCATTCCCCAGGTCTGTTATACTCTTGCTTATTTTTGAAACATGACACAGATGATTTACTTATCTCTTGTGGGTAGAATAAGTCATTTTTTCATCCAATTATTTGTTTATACTGATATTCTATCACTTATTATTTTTAACAGTAACTTACTTAAATTATCCATAATTCATATACACAAGTGTTGTCTAAATTTATAGATCTTATATTTAGGGCTTTTAGATTGCATAAGAGATCAACAAGATCTGCATGAAATTCTATAAGATAAATAGGTACATAAAACAGCTCTACATAATTCTACCAGGCCGATAGTCATTCCAATGACCTTAGACAGCATTCACTGGGTCCATGTTAGCTGTTAAGCTATATTGCTCTGAAATAATGGACGTTTTGCTGAATAATTCAACTCACTTCAGTATGAGAAGGAATTTAAATAAAAACTAAAAGTCAAAAGTAATTTTCATAAATGACATGCCCATGAATTTTAAATCTTTGAAAGTTGAATTGTTTTATTTTATAATCAAAATGTATTTTTTACTGTAATAGGAAAAATATCTACTTTCTAATATTTAAAGTCTTACCTTTTTATTCTTTTCTCACTTCTACTCTGCTTTTCTAAATACAGAGACTTTTCTTTATTTGTTTCCAAAAAGAATGAAATGGTTTTCACATAGTGCTCCCTATGATTATATTTAAAATACATCCTGTGAGATGTTAAAAATTCGATTCGGTGCCTGGGTGGCTCAGTTGGTTAAGCGACTGCCTTCGGCTCAGGTCATGATCCCGGAGACCCGGAATCAAGCCCCACATCGGGCTCCCTGCTCGGCGGGAAGCCTGCTTCTCCCTTTCTCACTCCCACTGCTTGTGTTCCCTCTCTAGCTGTGTTTCTCGCTGTCAAGTAAATAATATCTTAAAAAAAAAAATTCGATTCAAGTGGAAAAACATATGCTGATTTTCTATGTTTTACCAGTTACTGAAGTAATGTTTTAACTGCTTTAGAAAAGAGATCGGTAATAGAATTAAAAGACTCTGAGTCCAGAGTCAAGAGATCTGGATTCAAACCCAGGCTTCCTCATTAAAAGCTGCATGAAACAAAGCAAGTCACAAGACTGTATGTTCTATAAGACTTTCTCTGATTTCATGATATTTTCTTGATATCTTCCCTGTGTCAGCCGGGACAAATTTGATTGGAAAAACAGAAACTCCTCAAATTAACGTGAGCAAAATTTTGTATATTTTCCACAGTTCTGCAAACAGGAACCTCTATAGATATTTTAAACAGAAAGGAATTTAATACAGAAATTAAGTGCCACTAAAATCATGAGAAGTGTTAGCGGAGCTATAATAAGGAGACCGCCAGTGGAACCATTAAGAGCAAAAATTAAAACCATAGATTTGATGCAGGAATCAAAAATCCACACCCCAAGCCTTCTCAACATTCATGTCCCTAGACCTTGTTTTCCAGAAGAAACAGTGGAGCTGTACATTTCCATCCCCATTCTTCCCCTTCTACTGTTTCCTCTCTCTTGCTCTCCCCTGCTCCCTCTCCTTTTCCCCTTCCCTCCATCTTCTAGTCCTACCCCAGGTACACAGAGCTCTGGAGCATAAACTAAACAAATGGGGAATGGGGATAGGGATATGTGAGGGTGAGGGAAGGAGGTAATAAATCTTAAAAGTAGAAGAGATGAAGCAGGTGGTAACCTTCATGTTTTCACATTTCAGTGCCTGTCAAGTATCCAGGACATAGGACATGTTCAATACATGATGAATAACTAAACAGACAAATATACAGATGTTGCCTCAGTGTTCTCATATTGAAAGTGAAAATAATATCTGTTCAGTCCCTTCTAGGATTGTTGTGAGGGTCAAACATGGTAAGTAAGGCTTATCTAAATGTTATCCTTTTTATGAGACATGTATCATTTTTATCATCAATCTCAAAATGTGAAAGTAGGAAAAAGGAACAAAAGTATTATTTGAAGCACATTTTTCTATATGCTTTGCTATGGTCTGTATAGCTACATTATCTGACCCTGGCTCTCTGCTTCTCAGTAAGTACTAATTGAATGGAATCTACATGGGCATTCATGTGTTTAGTAAATAGCACAAATGCATCCATCCATGAGATATTTTTATCATTGCTAATAAGAATCCTTATTATTTTCTTTTGTGAAGTCATCTGATAATTGATTGAATTTCCAACTGGGAAATTCAAGAACCAATCCAAGCATCACTTTATGGAGCAGCTACCCTATGGCTAGTACATTCTGTTCATTCTCAATAGACTTCAATTTATTCTAGAAATATGATTGCAGTACTTTCACGGGGCATTGAACTATAGATAAGACAATTGCAGCCATAAAGTTCTACACTTCTGTTAGCTCTAAATGGCAATAGGTTTTAGTATAAAAACTGAAATTGTTGTAAGACTAAATTAATCCACTCCACAGCTCTAAGTAAATATTTCTTAGAAACCAAGTAAGAAAGGGAAAAGAAATAATGTTTATTGAAGGACTACGTTGATCATTTTATATATATTATTCTATTCCAAACTTTTGCTGAACAGTAGGAACTATGTCAAATAATTTAGGCAGACTCATCTTTTTTTGTCTTATAAATATTAAATGAGTATCTAATATATGCCAGGAAATATCCTTGGGACACAATGATAAGAAAGATAAAAGTGATTTGTGCCTTCAAGGAACTTATTACTTGAGAGGACTTAGGAGTAAAAAACTAATTACAATTCACTAAAAAATGTGATATTAGTATGCTGTGGTAAAAATGCAAAAGGACTCTTTTATTTCTTAAGATTGTATTTATTTATTTGACAGAGAGAAACACAGCTAGAGAGAGAACACAAGCAGGGAGAGTGGGGGAGGGAGAAGCAGGCTTCTCACAGAGCAGAGAGCCCAATGCAGGGCTTGAACCCGGGACTCCAGGACATGACCTGAGCCGAAGGCAGACGCCTAACAACTGAGCCACCAGGCATCCCCCAAAGGACTTTTAATTCAGTCTCTGGTGGTCAGGAAAGATTTCTGGAGGAAGTAACTGCTAACCCAGGACCCAAAGATGAAGATGTGAAACAGAATACAAGAGGGGAGCAGCAGTATGTGAGTGTTCTGTAGGCTCCCGTTTGACATGCTGACGTGTTGGGATTTAATAAAATGGGAAATGTAGGACTTTAAGTAGAGAGGGATGTTGCCAAACCTGCCTTCTGGGATCAATCTGGCCATTTACGGAAACAGACTGTAGGCTTGCAAAATGAAGGTTGGACAGACCACTTGGAAGAAAGTCTTAGTAACAAAGGTAAAGAGGGTGGTAGCCAGTATCTGGGCAGAGCCAGCAGAAACTGGAAGAAGAAATATTTTTAAATGTTTCAATGGAAGCAACCTGCAATCCACTAGAGGAGTAAAGACGAAGGAGATGTTATGGGTGATGCCTGCTTTTCTAGTCGGGACTGGAACACCAGAAGGATGAGAGCGCTATTCCCAGAAATTGGGAAATAGGAAGAGAAGTGAAATTCTGGAAGAGAGCATTTTCTGACTGAAGTGTTGAGAGGCATCCGGGTGCAGATTTTGGTAGCACCTCTACTGGTCTCTCTAAGTAGGTCTGGGAAAACTCAGAGGGGGAGATCATGGAAGCCAGAGGAGTAAGAGAAACTACCAGGGGAGAGGAGGTAGAGTGCTCTGAAGGACACCAATATTTGATGGCACCAACGTCTAAGAAACAGGCAAAGGAGGGAAGCTTTCAAATGAAACAGATTAGAAGGGGAAACGGAACAAGCAGGAAAACACTGGGTCAAGATGCCAATAAAAAGGGGTATTTCAAAAAAAAAAAAAAAGGGGGGGGGTATTTCAAGAAGGGGTGAGTGGCTGACAGTGTTACCAAAGGAACAAATTTAATAAGCATTGGGAAGGGACCTATAGTTCCTTGGGGCACCATAGGGGCAGAAGTTGGAAAATGCAGAAAAAGCAAGGAAAATAAGGCAGTGAGTATAGGTAGGCATTTCATGAAGTTTGACTGGAAAGGGAGTAGAATGATAGAGTGAGAGTTGTAGGGAGCATTAAATTGACAAAAACCTCTTCCTACTTTTGTTTTCAAGGTGAGAGAGAGACACATAAGTATTTTAAACGTGGGAAAGGAAAGAACCAAAATAGCAGAAATAGAAAGTATAGAACAGAGAAGACATTCACCCTGAAGAGATGGTGGGCGGGGGCGGGGGGAGGACCAGAGCCATGTCAAGGTGTATCATCCTCGGACCCATTCCACTATGAACTCCACATATATTTATTGGATGTTCACTCAGTTCTGGAGGTACATAGGTGAAAGGAGATAGAGGTGGGGAACAAAGTAAATAAATACTTGTGGAGGAAAAGGTGAAAAACAGAAACTGAAGTTGAGCATGATAATAATGTAATTTGATATTAAAGAAAAGAGCATTAATTCTTTGGGAAGCATTGAATTTAATAGCATTTTCCAGCAAAGTATCCATAACTGTGCTTTGTTTGTAAGCTTCCTCCAAAATCATTTATGTCTCTTTACCACCTCCTATGCCCACTGAAGCAAAGGTCAGCTTGTTACCCTCCATGTGTTCTCTTTTCTTGGCTTTCCACAAGGCAGTTCACTTATTATAAGGCAGGACTCACTACCCAGCTGGATTTGTTTCTTGAACGTCCACAGGGATGTGGCCAAGAGACTCACAGAAAATCACTAATATTACCAGATAAGAAAGTTATGAAGCCTAATAATAATCATAGCGGGGGTCAGGTCACACCCTCTGCACCTGATGAAGTGCACCATTTAATTCATTTTGAGTCAGAAGTTTTTATGAAATTGTCATTTGATGCCATGGAGGCTCAGACCAAAATACAATAGAGTGCCCTTGTATAAAGAAGGAAACCACAGCTTGCTATGCTGAAGATGAAAGGCTCTGAAGCAAAGGAAAATAACGTGTGCTGGCTCTCTTCACATTGCTGTTTAGGTCTGGCCCTCCAAGGACTCAGACTGACAATTTCATAAAATGTTCTGATTCAACTGCTCCTTTCAAAAACACTTCAAAGAATGGCAATGATGGATACCAATGGGATAAAAGGTTTCTTTCAGAGCGGTGTTAATTTATTTTAGACCAAAGAACAAATATTCCAATTGACAACATAGGTGATTCAGTCCTTCTGATTGTAATGACAAGCCTTGTAGCAAGACCAGGTCACGAGGAAGCTGGAAGAAATTCCTAATCAATTGTGCACCGACTTGTCTAAGAAGAAAGTCTCTTATGTCACTCTGAGTAGAATGCATGTTCTGATAGCTGAGCCCAAAGAAAAGTCAATGCAAGTGAAGTCTGGGGAGGGAATCAAGGGAATGAGATCCTGCCAGTGTCTTTGCTCGCCAGGCTGCTAATGACCTCTCTGTGGATGCAGGAGACAAGACACGGAGGCAAAGAAGAGCCAAAGATTATTTTGCCACAATCAACTACCTCAAGGCTAGTTGGGATATGTACCAGATTTGGAGTTCGAGTTCTTCATATGGATCCCGACATGACCCAGGAGAGGCTATCTGTGAGGCTGACAGCAAATAACTTTTTTCTCTGCATTAAATGGAGGCAATTTCTTGAGAGTAAACGACAGCTGTGGAGTGCCGAAAATGAGATAATGTACCTAAAGACACTTTGTAAACCCTAAAATGCTTCACAACTTAGAATTTTCTTGTAGTTACATCTTAAGAATCAAGCATGTAATAATACAGTAGAAATTTAGAAAATCACATGAAAAAAGGAAATAGCAAAAATGGCACCAAAACATCTGAATGGTGGCAAGCATGAATTCAAATAAGCTGAATGAAAATCAAACTCATAGAAAATATTGGTAGCAATCCAGAAGCTGAGACCATGGTGTAATTTAAAAGATCAAGTAGAATGAATCAGATAGAAAAGGAAAAAAAAAAAAAAGCCATGTCTTTGTCATGCTTTCACCATGACTCAGTAAGGCATTTTGAAAGAGAATCCAATGCAGACTGCTGAGGATCATGCTTACCCTGAGTTTCCCCATTGCAGGGGCAGAGATGATAAATTGCTGTTTCCATTCTACTTAATTTAAGTGCAACTTTCACCCCCACTTACATAACACTGGTGCTATAAAGAGATGTTCAATCGCACTCACAATAAGGGTTGCAAATTAACATCACACCATATCAGTGAAAGTCATACCCATCATATCAGCAAAAATTCAAATGTCCATGAACATTATATGTTGGCAATGAAGTGAAGACATAGGGACCTCCACATATTGAAAGTACCAGTTCAGGGCTGCCTGGCTGGCTCAGACAGAAGAGTACTGACTCTTGATCTTGGGGTCAGTGGCTCAATCCCCATGTTGGGTGTAAATATTAAATAAATAAATATTTTAAAAAACTCATGCCCGGATAATTATAAATTTTTAAAGAAAGTACAAGTTCAATGACTCAACAATCCCACTTCTAAGAATTTATCTTAGATTTTACATGGATGAGATGATGAAATGGCATATGCACAAAGCTCTTCATTGCAGCATAATTTGTTATAGAAAAAATATTGGAGAAAAAATTTGAATGCCTGTCTCTAGGAGGTTGGTAAAATAAATTACAGAATAGTGATACAATGAAAACTATGCACCTCTATACAATAATGAAGAAGGTCTTCATGTATTTCTATGGAAAGACTGCAGTGTGAAGAAAGGGAAGAGTGATAAATATATGTTCATATTTACGTTTGCATATATGCTCAAATCTCTGGAAACACATAAGAAACTGATAACACTGATCATACTGGAAGGTGTTTGTGAACTGGACAATGGTAGAAGAGAGACTTTTTACTTTTACGCTTTCTATGTTTTAAACACCTAAATATATGATTATTTCAAAAATTAGATTTGTTAATTAATTTTGCAAGATGTGATTTGTTTGGAAATCTGTTTTCCCCACCAGATTGTGGACTATGTCTTGTTCATTTCCTCAGCCTCGCTACCTCGCTGAGTGCAGAGCACACAGCACCTGCTTGACAATGCTTGTTCGATAGACACTGAGCAATAAAATGCTGAATAAATGTTGAAGGAAGGGCCAACATCTGCCTTAGTTTCCAACAGAGTTCCTTATGCGATGAGAGCTATATTTATGAGTGGAAATGACATAGAGGAAAAGCAGATAAGTGACCAAGAAGGAAATGGATTCCAATACAAAAACCTTAGTTCTAGGGGCGCCTGGGTGGCTCAATTGGTTAAGCGACTGCCTTCGGCTCAGGTCATGATCCTGGAGACCCGAGATAAGCCTGCTTCTCCCTCTCACTCCCTCTGCTTGTGTTCCCTCTCTCCCTGTGTTTCACTCTGTCTAATAAATAAATAAAATCTTAAAAAAAAAAAACAAAAACCTTAGTTCTAGATATCATCCATTTTCTCATTCTTTCCAGAACTTGCCCTTCAATGCTGTGATGGGTAGAGTGAGGAAGAGCACTTCAAAATGTACATTGAAGAGAGAGAGAGAGAGAGAGAGAGAGAGCTAGAAACAGAAAGAGAAACTCAAGCAAAGTTTCAAGCAGAGCAGTTGTTTCTTACCTCTTAAGAATCAAGGTGATTGGGATTTTCTCAGTTTCAGGTGAACTATTTTGTTTGTGAACTCCTGTTTTTGAAAGTGGTAGTGAATTTGACATTTTTACTTCTCTTTCCTTATGTTTCTTTAATACTGTCTTCTGAGTGCTCTTCCCTTCTCCTAGGCTCAAAGTAGTCAGCCTGCACATGCTCAGTTTAATGATGAATGATTAACCCACAGGTTAGATCCTATGGCTTAGAGCAAGGGTTCTCAATCTAGGTCATTTATTGAAATCACCATTGAACTTTATTTCCCAGAGAGTGTGACTGAATTGGCTTATAGAATGACCTAGACATCAGAATTTTTAAAAATATCCCTCTACTGGGGCGCCTGGGTGGCTCAGTTGGTTAAGCAACTGCCTTCGGCTCAGGTCATGATCCTGGAGACCCGGGATCGAGTCCCACATCGGACTCCCTGCTCAGCAGGAAGCCTGCTTCTCCCTCTCTCACTCCCTCTGCTTGTGTTCCCTCTCTGGCTGTGTTTCTCTCTGTCAAATAAATAAAATCTTTAAAAAAAAAAATAGATGAATGACATTTAAAAAAAAAAAATATCCCTCTACTGATTTGTAAATAATATGCAATAAAGTTTAAGAGCTACTGATTGATAGCATTCCCCAGCCTTTCTGTAAGCTTTCTCCAAAATCAAATGAATATGAAACTTATTAATTTTGGACAATTAACTTACATAATGCGGACTGTGAAAATAAAATGTCATATCCATTTTCCTTCTTCTTGAGGGTAGATGAGGATTCACTATCTTTAATTTCTTAATATGGGAGCTACCTACTGTAACAAGCCCCTGTTTGGTGCATATTAATGGTCACAGGTAGTGGCAACACCAACGGATAACTTTGTGGATCTACTGTCCCCAACACCACAAGATTCCCCAAAGCTGTTTAGGAAAGTCTGTTGGGTATATGCTCTCAGAATATTCACCTGTGTTTAAAAACATCAATAGCATTGTTCGAGTGGCAGTAAAATTGGAAACCATTTAGATGCCCAAGTAGGAAGAATGGATAAGTAATTTACTTATATTACACACATGTGTGTGCATGTGTACAATAAAAAACAATTAACTGTGAATATATGTAACAATATGCAGTAATCTTAATGATATAATACAATAAAAAACAATTAACTGCGAATATATGTAACAATATGCAGTAATCTTAATGATATAAAACAATTCCCAGAAGACTGCATACAGTTCAATGTCCTTTGTATAATTTTCCAAATTAAATAAAGCTAATTAATGCATTATACAGACATGTATCAAAACCATGAGGGAGAAAGCTGCTGATAAAGAGAATGATAAACACAGAATTCAAGATGGCAAACACTGCTAGGGAGAGAAGAGAATGAGATGAGGGGAAGCACCCAGGGAGATGTAAATCGTTTACATTTCAGTTCTTAGTCTGGATAGTGAGTTTGTGGTGGCTCCTCATGCTTTTTTGTTTTGTTATGTTTGTTTTTTGTTTTGCTCCTCATGTTTTTAATAGGGCACTCATAACTAAACACATGAGTTGAAAATTAAAAATGAAACTTCTTTGTAATAGAATCATTTCAGATTTGCTTTATAAAAGTATGGTGCGTATTTTTGTGAGCTTTGACTTTGTGTAAATATTTACTTTTAAATAAAAATTTGCATTGGTGGTACAGTTAATGTACTCATAACCTTTATGTCCAACTAACACATTCTCTGAGACTGAAATTATAATTAATTTAAAATGAAATATTTTCAACTTCACAGTCTGAAAAATCACTTTGATAATGAGTTAGTGACATGAAAAACAATTTCCTGGAATAGCTTTGAATCCTGGCATCCTCTGGAAGTCTAAGTAGAACCAAGTTACATCTTTATGAACAACTGTATGAATGAAATATGACTCCTTCCCCCTGTCCTGACTTCTTTGTGGTCTTATTCCTTCACTTGCTTATCTTCACCAAGAGAAATAGAATAAAACTAATAATGATTTACCCTTGTATAGAGCTTACATTTTATAAGAAGAGCTTAATTTGATCTCACATGTTTAACAACCCAGTGAAGTATGGAGTATAAAGACTGCTTTAAAACAAGGCTGTAGATGGTTCTTAAAATATAAAACATTGGTTCCAAAGCATGGCTTACATCAGTGATTGAATACGAGACACATTTCAAGTAGGTGTACATTGTTTAATATTAATATTCCTGTGTAAAGTTTTAATATTTGCATGTTGCTTTACATTCATATTGATCTGAACCTTCTATTTATGGCAAATAATGTGGTTTTTTAACCTAATTTTGTGGTATAAATTTGCCTTTTTAAATAAGTACATTTTAATAAAAACAAATTTATTTAAAGAGAACTCGTAATCAGATAATAGCACAGGCATTATTTAGAACTGATACATTATGAAGGTGATATGTGAATAACTGAAATGTAGAAAATCCCATCCTGGCATGTGGTAATATTTGATAATATTTATATCCCAAAAAAGGGAAAATATACATGTTTCTGGTTCACCTACAACTAAATTATCTTTGACAACTTACTTGTTGGGGGGATAATTACAGTTTTCCTATGTCCTACCTTGGGGAGCAAGGTACAAGAGAAATAATAATGAAAATATTAATTAACTAATTAATGAAAAATAAAATAAAATAAAATCTTATTAAAAATGAGAAGCCCTAGATCTTAAAGTGTAAGCCTAGATCTTACAGGCAAAGGAAAGGTGAGCAGGAGTAAAGCTATGACCCTAGAACAGGAGATAGCCCATTGTTTGAACTCCAGCCAAAGCTTCCTGAAGGAGCTGACATCTAAACTGAAGAATGTGTAAGAAGGCACCAGGAGAAGGATGTTCGGGGAGGACGAGCTAGGATGTACAAATACCTGGAGAAGAGAGAGCATTCGGCATTCAGTGGGATCCGAGTAGAATGAGAGGACAGAATTAAACTCAGGGAAGGAATTAGGGATATTGAGAAATAAGGCTAAAGAAAAATAGCAAGTAAGAGAACACAAGGGAAATTGTTGTCTCTGCAGATCAGAGTCACACTGGCAAGAAACAGAAATACATCCAGGGTAACATAACAAGAAAAGATTTTTTGGAAAACTATTGGACAGAAACAATGTGTTGTTTCCTACAAACAACACACACTGGTGGGTTTTCCAAAATAAAACAGGGGATCAAATGTAGATATAAAAGCAATGAGACTAAAAAAGAATAAAACAAAACACATTCTGAAGAACTTGGATTTCATTGCATAGATAACCAGGAATCATAAAAGGGATTGGTATCTTCCAATGTGTATTATTTATCTAGGGATGATTCTTGCAGCAGTGGTATTATTTGGAGTTAGGGAGAAGAGAATGAGAGCTGTTACAGGGCTATATAACTGCGAGAGGATGGGGACCTAAGTAAGGGCCGTGGTGGTTGGGGAACGAGGAGAACCAGAAAGCATAGGTTTGGGAAGCAGGATTGATTGGAATGATGGCAGAGAACTGGCATTCTCCCATGCTCTGCTGCTGCGGACATGGGTTTCTGGATACTTTGAAAAGTCATGGCTTCAGTGGCTTGTCTTTTGTGGAGAGGAAGAAGAAAAAGCACAGATGGGGATGGATTTGGAGGGTGGAGAGTGAGCTGCTGCCTCCTCCTGAAGATCCCCGTGTGTCCTAAAAGTCCACAAAACAGAACTGCCCACATCCCCACTTCCAACAGGGTGGAAGCAGTCTCTTTTATTTCTGAACATCTCTGTTTGACCATAATGCCTAACCTTGACTGTACCCCATAATGGGATGTAAATTAACACCCTCTCATCACTTGCCTGCAACCATATATTTTGGCTGCCTTCCAAGTCTTTAATTCCTTTATTGATGCAATTCATGATGGTTGTTGCTTCTGTTTAAAAGCTTCTTGCAATCTCTGAGTTTCTGGAGTACTATCTGTTTCTCCCATCCATGCTTTCATTAAAATTGATTTTCTCAGCTTTTCGTGTATTTCTATATGAGACAATGCATTTTAGATAAATGCCACAACCTAAGCATCAGAGGTAAAGATGAAGAACAATCAAGACCTGAGTAATGTTATTTTAATTGCAGTTTAAAGCCAAAAGGCAAAGACTTAGTAAAGAGCTGTTTTCATTACAGTTGTTCCAAGCATGAAATGAACCATTACACATTGGAAAAGAAGAAATCATTCCAGAGTGGCTTAGTTATAACAAACAAAATGAGTTCCAACAAGCTGTTTTCAGTCCCATGGCCAAAAACTGCATTCTGTTGGTATTTAGGATTTTTTTCTAATGTGGCATTATATTTTGAAATGTGATTTCATGTCATACTTTCTTGGTATAACATATTTGCATTGAATAATGAGAGAAATGACCAGCTGGTCACTAGCAGTTACAAAGCCCTTTATTGGAGGCAGCGGATGATAGCAGATGGCAGTGTTGGGTTCAAGTCTTAGTAAGAATAGATTTGTAGTACCTTGTCGAAGTGACATACCTAACCTTCCTCTGAATCTGTAAGAATGATGGCAGGGTGATTTATTGAGATACTCATTTGCATTTTGTTCTCACTGTATTTTTCCTTCCCTCATTAAAATGAGGAAGGCCTTTGGGTTTCCTGTATATGTGTTCCAAGGCCAAAGGCAGAAATTATTCAAAGACAACCCCTCTTATTCACTTGTTCTTGAAAACCTGAATTAAGGAAATGAATGGGAGGAGAAAGAGGAAAGGTCTTTGGGATTGGGAAACTGGAAGAAAGTTTCCATATATTTGATAGGGGAGATCCTGCAAGCTTGGAAGCAAGTAGCAGAATCAACCCTGACTCCTCTACAGACCACGTGCCACACCCTGAGAGGCTGTGCACCAGACACCAAGACCGTAACTTTTGTGCCTTGCCAATATTTTCCTTGCCCTAAGTCACCCCACGCCAGTTATCAGAAAACTAGAGACAACCCCTATAAGCCAAAGCCTACTGAAATTACACAAACTACCAATTCTGCCCTGCCATGCCTTTCCCATGGAAACTTAGTAAAGAGTCTATCCTGGTTTTCCTTTGTTCTTACTTCTGCTTCCTGACCAAATCTGGTGCTTCTTCCACGGCCCTGTGTGGCATGGCATGCCACCTTCTCTTTGGAAATGTAAGTAATAAACTCTTTTTGCAGTAGCGTTGACCTCTCTGTGTTATTGCTCAGTCACCCTCATAAATTGAAATCCCATGGGTACAAATGAGACAAGACTCAAAAACCAGAACAATGGTAACAATTATGTTGTCATAAAGATTATAATATCTTTATTATTGGGCACATGTATATAAAGTCCTATGAACATCACTCCGTGCACAGTAAACGCTTAATTGATGCTTTCATTTTTAATAAACTTTACAAACAACTGTTGAGAACTAAATCTCTTTACCTCACTTCCTTAGTTTCTTTATATGCTAAGGGAGTATGATGACAGTATGTCAACAGCAAAAGAATGTCTTGATGATTAATCTAACTTTAAGAAAAAGGATGGGACTATATTCATATACAGTATTGCTTCAGAAAATTCCAATAATAGTGATTGCATTATAATCTTAAAAACAAAATATATTGCTTTTAGGGCAATCATCGATCTAGTGATATCAATAAGTGACTTCTAAATGACTGGATGATTGAGGCCAATTTAAAGATATCATTTTTATCTTCAGTAATATTGTTTCTACTAGACAGCTTCCCCAGGGGACTCCCAGATGCTGCTAATTCCCACTCTTCCTCACTGGGAAGGAGAGAAGCATGGGACAAACATCCTATAGTAGGAATGACAGTTGCATTCCCTGCTTTGTTTTTGAGAAGGTTCAGCCACATTTCTGAACTAAATCCAAATCAGTACCATATTTTCTTCATGATTTCTCACATTAAGTATGAAACACAAATGCTGGCCTGGGCACTACACTGCAAAGCTACTCTTGACTGTGTTCTCTGTCTAACCTGGGGCCCTGAAGTCTACTCTGGCTTCTGAAATGATCCCCAAACCTTGAGTTTAAAATGATGCAAGGCAGATGCACAACAGGGAAGTGCAAAAGGATTTATGGATAAAGAGTTTTCCTGTTAGAATAGTAACAGTGACAAAAAACTATTCATGTTAACACCAAACACTCATTTCTTTGCTCCACAGAAAGGGGGTACAGGTTCATAAGGACTTCAGCATGCATCACAAACACTGGAGGGTTTGTCAGATGCAGACTGGGTGACCTCTGCTTCTAAGAAGATGGAGTAGACATTTTCCCCATTCCTTCTACTAAGTGCAAATGAAAACACTGGACATTATGTGTGTGTGTGCATGCGAGTGTGTGACACAAGAAGACTCTGAAAGGTGGAGAGAAGAAGGCAGACTGACTAGGACCTTGAGACCCAAGGAAGGACACATGAGTTCTCTGAGCTTTCTTTTTTTCCCTCATACAAGACTTGGAGTGAAAGAAATGAGCAATTGGGAAATGTGAAGGGTCTCAGACCAAAACACAAAAACAAAAACAAGCAAATAAACTTACCAAAGAAACAAAGAAAACACAACACAAAACAAAACAGCAAAACACCTTGACAAAAGGATTCATAAAGGGGCAGTCAGTAAGACAGAAACTTTTAGAAAACATCAGCTGTACTACAAAACACCAAAAACTGTGACCACACTTTCACCTGGCTAAGCAAAGGCTGAGTGGGGAACCTAGTCTTCTGTCCTAGTGAGATTGTGATGAAATGCCAGAACTCCCCTGCTGGGATAGTGTTAAAGAAGGCTAAGCTGGGCAGGGAGCCAGAAATTTCTTTCCCTCTAGCCATTAATGAGCTCCCTCCCCAGGTCAGGGGAGATCATGTGGAGACCCTGGGCTTCCATCATCAGCTAACAATAATGAGTCCCCATTCTCTCTCCTCACTGAGAAGGTATCAGAGGAGGCCTAATGGAGAGTCAGGACCTTTACCTATTACTCAGGGGTAATGAGGCCATACTCACTACAGTATCAGTGGAGAGCATGTGAGCTTAAACACCCACCCCTACCTGGAACTAGGAACCCCCAATCCCCTGAGTGTTGGTGGATACCAAGTAGGGAAGCTGGACTTTTACTTCCATCTGGCACTAACTAGGTGACACATTGCCAATTTCCCAGCCAGAGTAGTGTCAAAGAAAGTCAACTAAGTCAAAAGTTTCATATAAGATCCAGAGTCTCCTAACATAATAATAAAAAAAAAAGTGTCCAGGGGTACCTGGGTGGCTCAGTCATTAAGTGGCTGCCTTCGGCTCAGGTCACGATCCTGGAGTCCTGGGTTCAGGCCCCACATTGGGCTCCCTGCTTGGTGGGAAGCCTGCTTCTCCCTCTTTCATTCCCCCTGCTTGTATTCCCTCTCTAGCTGTGTTTTGCTCTATCAAATAAATAAATAAATAAAATCTTTTTTAAAAAAAGTCCAATTTCAATTGGAAATTACACATCATACTTGATATATATACCGTCTAATCAGGAAAATTATATATACCATATAATCCTGAAAATCTTCAACTAAATGAAAAAAACGACAATCAATAGATGTCAACCTCAAGAAGATGGACAAGTTGAAATTATTGGACAAAGATTTTAAAGCAGTTATCACAAAAATGCTTTGATGAACAATAAAGAATATGCTTGAGATAATAACAAATGATAAAATGAAAAGCCTCAGCAAAGAAATAGAAAGTCTCAGAAAGATAATAAAAGCTATAAAGAAAATCAAATGAAAATTTTAGAAATAGAAAATACAATAGCAGAAATTTTCAAAGTTCAAGGGTGGGATCAACTGTAGAATGGAGAGGATAGGTGAAAGAATTGATGAACTGGAAGATAAGGTGATAGAAACTACCCAGTCTGAACAACAAAGAGAAACTCCTCTCTCCCCCACCACTAAAAAGGCCTCAGGAAACACAAAACTATACAAAGAGATTTAATTTTTGCATCATTGGAGTCCCAGGGGAGAGAAGAAATAAGAAGGAGCTAAAAAAGTACTCAGCGACTTAATAGCTGAAAACTTATCCAATTTGGCAAGAATTCCAAACAAGATAAGCCCAAAGAAATAGATCTATGCTGAGATGCATCATAATTGAACTTCTGAAAACAAAGATCAAAGGAAAATATTTTTATAGTAGCTAGAGAAAAATGAGATCTTACTTATGAGGGTAAGACAATTCAAATGAATGCAAATTTCTCATCAGAAACCATGGGGTCCAGAGGAAATAGTGTAAAATTTTTCCAGTATTGGGAAAAAAAGAGAAGTATCGATTCAGAATCCTATACCCAGAGGAAATATCCTTCAGGAAATAAAGGAAAATCAAGACATTCTCAGACAAGAGAAAATCAAGAGAATCTGTTTCAAGCATATCTACAAAGAATGGCTAAAGAAAGTTCTCTAAAAAAGGAAAACTAGTAAAAAAAGGAAATTTGGAACATCAGCAAGGGAAAAAGAACAGGGTAAGTAAAATTATGGATAAACATAGTAGACTTTTCTTTTCATCTCAGATTTTTAAAATTATGTTTGATGGTTGAAACAAAAATTGTAACACTTATTATAGAAGAGATTCTAAATGTATGTAGAAGAAATACTCGACAGTTCTATTATAAGTAGGAAGGTAAAAGGACAAAGGAAGGTACATATTTATACTTTAAGCTGTTAAAACGATGCTTCGATAAATTGTGTAAAATGACACAGTCACTCTAGAAAATAGTATACAAATTCCTTTAAAAACTTATTATGCAAATCCATACAAAGCAACAACTGTACCTCCAGGTATTTAACTCAGAACAATGATGAGATTTATAAAGTTAATTTATATTAACTTTATTTGCAATAGTCAAAAAAGAAAACTCAGATGTCCTTAAAGTGTGAGTACAACACCAAACTGTAAACTGTGATCCTTCTCAGCAATAAAAGGGGATAAACTCCGGAGAACAAATTTTAGTGAGATTTAAAAAACAAAAACAAAATGTTACATAGCATAAGATTCCATTTATGCAACATTTGGGAAATGACAAATTATAAAAACTGAGAACAGATTAGTGGCTACCAGGAGGTAAGCAAAGGGTGAGGGCACACTGGATTCCACTACATAAACAATGGAATCAGAATCTCTTTTTGGAGGGCCCAAAATTCTATACCTTCCACCAGGTGAAATATGCAAGGTAAAGTTGGAGAAATACTGGGCTGGAGAAACACTGGGTCACAGACTTGTGATGCAGATGATAATAACCTGGAAAAGAGCACAGAGCAAGGTGCCAGTATAGACAGATCTGGGATGCCAAGACCTCTAAGGGAGAGGAAAGACCTTTCCTTTCTTCCAGAAAGGAGGGCTTATCCTTCAGCAATTTTGTTAGCTACCCTTCATGGAGCACCTGCTCTGTAGGAGGCATAACACTGAGAACTTTATAGGTGTTCTCTAAGTGGATCTTCACCGTGGTTTGGCAAAACAGCTATCATTTCCTCATGTTATATATGAGGAACCCAAGGTCCAGAGAAGTTAACTGCTCAATGTTGTAGAGCTGATAAGTAATCAAGCAGGGTCTTCTAACTTGGATCTTTCTTCTGGGCAAGCCCAACTTCAAAACACTGTTTAAATCATAGTTCTACTTTAGTTCTCCAGACAATATATAAGAATGAAAATGTTAGGAACGGAAGGTAGGGGAAAGGTGAATCATAACAGAAGCAAAACAGCAGAGGCAGCAGCTAAAGTGATGTGGGGAAGCAGGCGACAGAGTGTCATGGGGAGGGGACACAGCCTAAAGGGAGGGCTGGTTGAAAGAGGGAGGGAGGTGGGGTGGGGGAGAGAGGGGACTGAGGTGGGCAGAGAGAGAGTGCTATGGAATGATGTAACACCTCTAATATTATGAAATTGGTTTACTTTAAATTAAAGTGGAATTTCTATTTACAAAATAAAATAATGCTATATAAAAATATATTTAGAAAGCCATATATGCTTTAATAAAAGAAACAACACATTTCCTAGGGCATATAAATTACCAGAATAATATAAAACCATAATGCTTCAAAGAAGCGAATGTCTTCAGATTTGCTCATTTCCAGTTTAAACATTTGTTTTCCTAGAACATATGTCCTATAAATAATCTAACACCCAATATAAAATCTGGCAGGAAATGTATTCCATTAAATTTCTCCCATTGTGCTTTCTTTATCTGTCATATGTTTTAATGTGATTTTATTAACTGTGATAATTGCTCCTTTACTGCTAATGATAATTTGATACTGTTAAAAACCAACTTTCAAGGTAATTGTTTTTATGCTCTCCCCCTCCTTCAATACTTGCATTGAGACTGTATGCATGACTCTTGACTTAAAACAGCTTGTGTTTCTTATGCCCGAGTCAATTTGGTCTCCTCTCCTGACAGTAAATCCAGGACTAAGTTAACCTTATCTCCAAGTTGCCATATTTTACTTATCCCCAGGAGGATAATACCCTTTCCTGCAGTTGCTAGAACTGTAATTACAGATGAACTATAATAATAGATGTGTAATGCCTGCTACTCTCTGTTTATAATAATTGATCACTAGTGACACTCTGGTAGTAGTAGCAGCGGTCACAACTAGTAGCAAACAATAGTAACAATATCCAATAAAGAGCTCTAAAAAAATGAGCGCTTGGTATCTGTTGTTTTGGTTAAAACAAATTATCTTACTCTCAGTACTTGTTCACAGAAGAAAATGCTAATATCTGGCCCAACCAAAGAGATGTCTCAGGCTATCATTATTTACTGACCTCTCATCGTCCAGACCTCCCAGCTTATTTTCCAAATCATGTCTAGCGAGCAACTTTCTTGCTTGATGGTTCTCTCTCCCATGTGAATTGGCTGTCCAGGAAGAGAGTGTAGTGACCACATCAGGCTTTTCATATTTATCTCATTATAATTCTAGTTTACAAATGAAGAAAGGAAATGAAATACCTCACCTGATGGAAATTTTATTTTAAGATTTTTTTCCTATGTCCTCCTTTATTCATTGGATTCTCCATTGAATAGAGAGAAGATTCTTACACAGCAAAAGAAAATCAATAAAATGAAAAGGCAATCTGTGGAATGGAAGAATTTTTTATGATGGCAAACAAGTACATGAAAAGATGCTCAGCATCACTCATCATCAGGGAAATGCAAATCAAAACCACAATGAGATATAACCTCACACCTGTTAGGATGACTATTATCGAAAAACCTAAAAGAGCAAGTATTGGAGAGAATACAGAGAAAAGAGAACCCTTGTGCAATGTTGGAAGGAATGTAAAATAGCACAGCCACTATGGAAAGTGATATGAGGGATCCTCAAAAAAACTAAAAATAGAACTACATGATCCAGGAATCGCACTTCTGGGTATTTATCTGAAGGAAAAGAAATCAGTATCTTGAAGAGATATCTGCACTCCCATCTTCACTGCTGCATCATTCACAATAGCGAAGGTAAGGAAACAACACAAGTGTCCATCAGTGGATGAATGGATAAAGAAAATGTGATGTGCATCACACAGCAAAATATTATTCAGCCTCAAAAAAGATGGAAATTCTGCCACATGTAACAACATAGATGTATTTGGAGGACATCATGCTCAATGAAATAAGCCAGTCACATAAGTACAAACACTATGTGCTACAACTTACATGAGATATGTGAAACAGACTCATAGAAGCAGAAAGCAGAATGGTGGTTGTCACATACGGAGCAGAGGGGAAAATGAGAAGGTGTTCACTTAGTATGAAGTTTTACCTTTGCAAGAGAACAAGTTTGAGATATCTGCTGTACAGCAGGGTGCCTGTAGTTCACCATACTGTGTCCTACACTTAAAAATATGTCAAGGGACTAGATCTAATGTTAAGTACTTTTACCACAATTTAAAAAAATGGTGAATGTTGTAGGTCTCTCTCTAAGAAGAAAATATCAAAATATTAATATATGGGTTTTGTTTCTTTTACAAAAGAAGTTTTGATAAAAATAAAAATAAATTTTATAAAGAATAAAAATTTTGTAAAATAAAAATAAAAATGATAATAGTAAATAAGAAGGGTTCCAAATTCCACCCTGGCTCTACTATCAATAATGATCTCTGAAAGGTCACTTTTCCTCTCTGCACCTCAGGACCCATCTATAAATGAGGAAGTTGGTTCAAGACAAGATGCCAAACAACGTATGTGTCAATGAGGGTTGCCTGGGACCAGGAACCTGTATGTATTTTATCTTTTAGATCGACGCTGCTCTGTGCCAGATTTTATATATATACATACATATAAATATTCCAAATTGCCTCTCATTCCCAAAATGCAAAATTGTTGTAGGGATTCTCAAACAAACTGAAATGTGGTTTAGGTCCAATGGCGATGACAGACAGATTTTCATAGATGTTGACATTTTCTGAGTCATGGTTAACCAGCTTCCATTGCAATACTGACCCAGTTCCCCAAACATTTTATTCTCAACCAATATAGACATGATAATCACACTTCTAGAGGGAGATTCTTTTTGGTCACAATGTATTATTTCTTTTGTTTAAAAAAAAATATGTGGTTTCTTTAGTTCTGCTTAAACTGGCCTTTGCTTTTAAGCTTACGCATCTGGAAATTTAAGGAAGGAAAAGGTAGAGTTACGTTGTCTTTCTTCCAGACTGTCACTCAGGTTTCAGCTGTCTGTGAAAACAGTTCATTGCTGTAGAGGTCCTAGATACCTATGGAAATATAGAGAAAGTCTCTAGGTTTATTAGGGTTTGTTTATAATCATCTTGAGGCAGTCCAACATTTGTTCCATGTGGTAGACAGTGACATGTAGCTCGGTTGTGACATCTATGCTTGCTAGTTCTTTACAATAAGACTGGATGAAGGAGCCATCAGGAATTAGAAGTTTGACTTTTCAAATACCATGATGTTTTAGGTAAAAATATACAATGATTATTTGGATTACTATATAGCCTTGCTATTTGTCGATCAGTCTCTGAGATACATATCAACATAAACACATAATGCCTCCAGGGTAAACCCAATAAGAGATTTTAATTTCTGCATCTTTCAAATATACATCTTTGGTGTCATCTTACCCTTAGTCCTATGGAAGATTATCTTTGAAATAAGTATTTAAAAGAAAGGCCACAAAGGAAAGAATACTAGAGAAAAGTATGTAAAGACAATGGTGACATTCTTGAACCACTTCATCAGGGCATATCCATTTTGATATCAAGAGTCTCCTATGTGGTGAAATTGCTTCAGGTCTTGTGAATGGAACAACATATAAATACTACTGTTACCACAAATTTTCATTTATTGAACATTTACGTCCTACACAGAACAAAGTATCACACATGCACTGTCTCAGAACAAATCCGTGGGCTAGGAATCATCATGACTGTTTAGGGGATGAGGATATTGAGATTCCAAGAGTTATAACGAATTGCTCAAGGTCATACATTTGTAAAAGGTAGATCTGAGATTTGAAACCTGACTTGGTAGGTTGCCAGATGCTGTGAATTCCACTAAGAAAACATATCATCCCACAGTGACCTTACCTTAAAGATCATCTAATCAAATTATTCATTCTTCATTATGGTGGCCAGAAACATTAGATAGTTCTTGCTATATTTGCATTTTTAATCTATTGGCTACACACACACACACACACACACACAACTTAGAATTTCAAGTCTGAGATTCTGACAATTTTAAGTAAGTTCATACATTCAGGAAAGAACATTCAATTGAGCTAGAAACACAGTGAACTTTGATCTAAGAAATTTCACTCAGAAATGAGAAATAAATCTCTTTTGGAAGAAAAGTCTATTAGAAAATAAGATAGGGGCACCTGAGTGGCTCAGTCAGTTAAGTGTCTGCCTTTGGCTCAGGCCATGATCCCGGGATCCTGGGATTGAGCTCAGCATCAGGCTCCAGCTTGGTGCTTGGTGGGGAGCCTGCTTTTCTCTCTCCCTTTGCCGGCTCTTCCCCTACTTGTGTCTTCTCTCTGTCAAATAAATAAAGTTGTTTTTAAAAAAAGAAAATAAGATAGAAGTTCTTGTAGTAAACTTGCTACTTTAACTTTAAAATGGGCTAAAGAAAGGGAACTGCTTTTGAAACTACTGGAGTTTTCTTAATGGGAAATTAGGAAATTTAGAAAACATTAATTTAAACAAAGATGTTCAAGCTACTGTGACTGCTGACTCTGAGAAAAGGGCAATATTAAAGAAGAAAGAAAAAAAGGAACAAAGAAAGGGAGACAAGAAGATGAAGAAGAAAAAGAAAGAGGATAAGGAGGAGGGGAAAATGAAATAGAGAAGTAGAGGAAGGGGAGGTAACAGGGAGGGAACAGGATGCAATTAGGAAGAAAAGGGAAAAGAAAGGAAAATAAAAGATAAAGATTGAAAAAGCAAGAGTGGCTTATTTACCTTTATCTTTTCCTTCATTAATCTTTAATTTCTGTCGAGTAGATATTCACTAAGGTATTTTATGGAGCATATTATTAGTTTTGATATGGTCAGAATGTAAACTATGTGAGGTCAGATATTTACTTCTTTATTTTTGTTTGGTGTTCTTTCCCCAGCATCTGGACAGCATCAAGCATTATAGATGGCATTTACTATGTTTTTTGAATGAATGAATTTTCAGGTTATGCTTTCAAATACACTAAGGAGAGAGCTAGTCAATTAGATAATGTATGTCTTATATTGAATAACTAAACAATATAGAGAATGACTATATGTTGACCAAATGAACTTTTCTGAACAAATGCATTTCAATTAACATCTTACATGCCAACTCTGGAGATATATAAGAAATGCAACCAATTATCCAAATTGTGTATTTGTGTATTGGTAGATTCCTATGTCCCCTCAAAAACTATTTATTACCTCTAACAGGGAAAATTTTCTTGAGGCTGAAATTAAATAGAAGTGGATATGGAGTTTGATCATTTTTAAAAGTTTTTACTTTAATTTCAGTACTTAACTTGCAGTGTAATATTAGATATTGGTGTACGATACATCATTCAACATTTCTGTATGTCACTCTGTGCTCATTACAAGTGCACTCTTTAATCCCTATCACCTATTTCACTCATCCTTCCACCCCTGGGTTTGATTGTTTTGAATGTGAAAAAGTTCTAATAATAGGTCCAAGGAGAAAGGAAATAAATGGGATTTGGTAGCTTCTACTTTTTCCCACCTTACCCTGGAAAAGGTCAGAATGTCCTATAGGCGCTTATGTGAATATAGCTACCACCACCCCAAGGTATATGTATATAAAATCAACAATAGCAGCAAAAAACTAACAGTGATAATTTTACTGAGCACTTAGATGCTGGCATATTCCATGTACAAACTCATTCAATCCCCAGAGCAGCCCTGTGACATAAAGAAACCTGATGTCTTCTGGAGTCTCTCTTCATTTCTTTTTTCCATTTCTCACCATTGGAGCTACAAGGATCTACTTCTGCAGTTGGCAAACTCCTGTTTGGTGTCTACTTCTCTGAAGATTTTGGAAAATAGCCACACCCATTCATTCATGGATTGTCTATGGCTACTTTAAGTAGTTGACAGAGACCATATGGTCCACAAAGCCAAAAATGTTTACTATCTGGCAATTTACAGGTAAAAAAAAAAGTCTGCCAACCTATGACCTCTGCAGTCTGCAGAGGAATTTCGGACACTCTTGCTTTCTTCTCTTCTAACTCTCTGGAAGTTTTGCCTCCATTTTTGTTTCCCCGTTCCCCACTTCTCCTGACATTTTATTTTGGAAAGTTGGCTTAAGAGTAAGGGTGCCGACTTCAGGACCAGACTGCCAAGGTTCAAATTCTTTTGCCCTATAACTTTGGCAAAGCCACTAAACTCCTTTGTGCTTCAGTTGTGTCCTCTGTGGCTACTACTGCCATTTCTGCTCTACTACTGCTATTTTTGGCCACTATCCACTTCCATCTCTATTATACAAAAACAGAAATCTCAGGGACTAGAAGTCCTGGTGCTCACTGCCAAGATGGAACTCCTGCTGTCCTTCCATTCGAAACCAGAAACCACGGCCCCACATGAAGCTTTCCGTCTTCAGCCCTTTATAGAGGAATCATCTCCCAGGAACTAAAGGTGCTTGTGGAGACTGTAGCCAAGCTGCATGGGGAAGGAAGTCAGTTCCCAGGAGCCCTACTGATTCCGCTGCCAACCTCACTTCACCAAGATGCCTCAGCTACCCAGGGGTCTGCTACTTGAAGTGCCCACATACCACGTCCACGATCAGCGGGCTGGGTGAGGACACTGAGGCCTTCTGTTTGTGTCTCACGGAAAACACCATATAATGGAATGCACTCTAAACTAGGAGCAGAGTTGCCTGGCTTTCAGTGCTGGTTCTACCCAAAAGTGCTTCATGACCTGAAACTATCCCTTTAACTTTTCTGTATTTTCCTCTTCTGCTTCTAAAATCAGGCATACTAACTCATCTCTAAGGTCCCTTATAACTGTAGGATTTTTATGATGCTCTATAACCCTGAACCGATTATAAGGGATGCTTAAACCTCACCCACATGGAGTCTAGTCAAAGAGAATTCAGCCTGAGTTAAAATCACCAACTGTCCAGGCCACCGAAGCAATGGTCTTTGTCCGAAGAAAAGGGGTCAATTGGTCACCCCTTCTGAGGGTCCCTTTATACCAAACTGGTTAAAAAATTATGGAGAGGGAAAAAAAAAAAACAGCTTGCATAGTCTTTTTAGATCAAGGCCAACTGTTTCTTGCAAAGAAAAAGAAATGACTTACTTTTCTTAGCAATAATTTTATACCTCAAGCTATATTTTAACAAGGCTCTAGGCTCTGGCAGAAGAAATATATATTACAGCACACTGGAGTAGTTTAAATGTCAGATTTATTCAATGTTTTCAAAGCAAAAGCTTCAATAAAATGAGGAAAAAGGCATCCAAGGATGTCTTTGCGGGAGCAGGAGGGACAAAGATTAAAGGCAGAGTGTGAAAAAGGAGAAAAAGATGACATGAAGATCTGGGAAATAAAAATAAGGTGAAAGTGCAAATATTTGAATTTTGATAATATAGAACAAAAACTCCAAACTCTTCTTGATAAATGTGAGAAGTCTTTATTTTTTATCCTATTTCAAGAGAACACGATGAGAAGTGTTGAGTTTTGGGTTGTGACACATTCCTCAAATTCCATTCCTGAAGAATGAATACACTAAACACAGGTATTTGGCCCTAAATACTATAAAGAAGCCTGTGAGAACATATTCATGGACCACAGTGACCAGTGACATAATGAAGACTGTATTTTTCAGATAAAGAGTCAAGAGTTTATTACTTCTGTTTAAGCCTATTGAAAATGAAAAAGAGAGAAATCAAAAAACTAGGCGTTTGTCTTTGTAATTTATAGAGTCCAGTAAATGAATCCTTACAAGTGGATTTATAATGCTTGTTAAAATATTTTTGTTATTGAATTGTAGTTGACATACCCTCACATATTAGTTTCACATAGTGATTCCACTTCTCTCTACAGGACTCAGGACTCACCACGATTAGTGTGGTCACCATACCTTATTACAATATTACTGACTATATTACCTATCTTGTACTCTTCATATCTGTGACATTTATTTTATACCTAGAAGATTGTACCTCTTGGGGTGCCTGGGTGGCTTAGTCATTAAGCATCTGCCTTTGGCTTAGGTCATGATCCCAGAGTCCCGGGACGAAGCTCCAGATCAGGCTTCTTGCTCCGCGGGAAGCCTGCTTCTCCCTCTCTCATCTCCCTGCTTGTGTTCCCACTCTAGATGTGTTTCTCTCCATCAAATAAATAAAATCTTAAAAAAAAAAAAAAAAGAAGTTTGTTTCCTTAATTCTCTTCACCTATTTCATCCATTCCCTAATCTCCAATCCCCCTCTGGCAACCACCAGTTTGTTCTCTATATTTGGGTCTATTTCTATTTGTTGTTATTGTTGGGTTTTTTTTAATGTTTGTTTTTTTGAATTCCATATATAAGTGAAATCATGTGGTATTTATCTTTTTCTGCCTGACTTATTTCACTTAGCATAATACCCTCCAGGTTCATCATATTGTTGCCAAATAACAAGATCTCATTTTTTTTATGGTTGAGTAGTATTCCATTGTGTGTATTACCATATCTTCTTTATCCGTTCCTCTATGTGTAGATACTTGGACCCTGTTTCCGTATCTTGGGTATTGTAAACAATGTTACAATAAACACAGGAGTGTACATATCTTTTTGAATTAGTGCTTTTGTTTTCTTTGGATAAACACCCAGTCATGGAACCGTATAATGCTTTATGCTTAAACTATAATGTTTTTCTTAAAAGAAGGATATAGAGATTCTTTAGTTTGGAATGTGTGTGGAGGGGGGTTTGCAGAGAAAAGGTGACAAATAGCAGAAAGTGCTTGATCATGTCTTTATCTGAGGGGGGAGGGGAGGTATATTTTGAAGCAGTGAGTCTACCACTCAAGTAGCCTCTGAAGATCTTGACAGTGCCCAAGACTGAAGGGCAACCCGTTCATGAGCCCAGAGGCCATAGTGTGAAAGGCCAAGGCCCAGCCTCTACTGACCCCAGCCTGTTGGACTTTGTAATACACTTTGTAGCACTTACAAAGCTAGAATTTCTTGAAACCCACTCAAACCCACTAAAAAAGACAGCTTTCAAAACCTCATCAACAATGGTAAGATAATTACAGATGAATAATGACTCCCATTATCAATGAAAGTGTCCCTGATTGATCCCATTGCTCACTAGGTGGGCCTTCTGTTGGCACAGCGCAGAGGTCCTATGTGAACAGAACTGTTTTTGCCTTGACATCACTCATCCATACCTGAGAGGCTGAGCTCTCTTCCGGCATGTTCCAATAAACAAGTCCTATAGGTTGGCCCTGGCTGGCCCACATGCTGAGCCTCCTACTTATAATCCCACTGATGTGTGCCCTCCTCAACAGCTGGGTACATAAGCCTCTCAATCCCACATTCATTCAACAGCATCATCGTGGCTATGTGCACACTCACTTGTAGCCAAAATAAATTTTACACCTTGATCAAAATTAATTGGTGTAAAGACTTCGCAGTGAGCCAAAGTCCCTGGGAATTCTGATAAGTAACCAGTGAGTGATTTAAAACAAACAAACAAAAACAAAATAAAACCAAACACAACTGTGAATTCAATACATTGGAAAGTTAAACAATTGTAGCTCGGAAGGTGCCTGATCTTTACATCATGATTTTTAACTGAAGAGTGCACAAATGCACTTTTGTTCTTTCAAGACCTATCAAGATTTAAGTCATATTTTTAAAGATGGTGTTAAAATGTTTACTGTACAATGTTTATGGTCCGCCTATTTAGTTACTCTGTGCTGTAGCAATTTTCATGGTTATTTTACCTTTTTGAGCTTTTATAGTAATTTCATAATAACCTTTTGAGATGCTGCATTGTGACTTGGATATCACAATCAGCTGGAAACATATGCTCTTTGTGTAGATCAGGGTTTGGAAGGTAGAGAATAGCAGGGAGGGTTGTTAAGGAATGGGATAAATTATATGGTATGGTATTTTAGAGCTCACTGACAGAAATGAGCATGCCACCCAAATGTAGCCCCACTTATACTGTCAACACTGTGGCCTAATATCAGAGTGATTCCATATTTGGAAGTGATTCCAAATATTCTTGGAAGAACCTGTGCCTGCCGAACACATAACAGGGCTTCACAGTTTTGAGCATCTTTCATGGAGTCCCTCTTGCGGTGAGAGCTTGGCACGGAGGGCAGGACTTCCAGCTGGTACTTTGGGTACATGGGACCACCAGAAGTAGAGCACATTTGACATTTACAGTTTGGTTTAAACTCACAATGGTAATAAATGACACGAGTTGAATTAATAAGTGACCAGTATGTAGATATACAGAGCATCTCAGTGGAGACCTTCCCTAAAGGGTCAAGGTTTACAAAAAGAAATAAATGCATTTGGAAGCCAAGAATGGTTTATGCAGTATGTGTGCTAAACCTGTGGAATCCTCAGTGAGAATAACACAGCCAGGTTTCCGAGGCAGAATTGGAGTGTGCCCGTGCATGTCAGGGGAAGGGATTTTTATCTTTAATAGGGACAGCCAGCTTAATACGAAGCTTACAGCTGCAGTTTGCACCAAATTCAAGACTCTCATAGTTATCTATAGAACCAAATGCTTCTTTATTTGACTGGCTGTTGAAAAATTCTGAAGGATGCCAGAATTTTGAAAACTGGTATTTTCTGACTATGAAGGGAATTAAGTCTTTCTTATCCCTTTCCAAAAAAAAAAAAAAAAAAAAAAAGAGAGAGAGAGAGAATAAAGCATTCCCTTATTCCTCGTTTATTATTATTAAAGAGATATGCACTTTGTTTTAAAATGTTTAAAATGTTTTAAAATTTTAAAATGCAAAAATTCAGAAAAAAAGGGTATAAAAATCATCTTCCCTATCTCAGATAAACTCTGTTGGTAGACTCCTAGTTTTTTCTCAATATTTGTGTATATAATTAATTTTAAAAATATAAAATATGAAGTATAAAGTATAAAAATGTACAGTCTGCTCTTATTTTTCCCCAACAAAATATTGTGATCATCTTCCCATGACATTGTTCTTCCACTGCTTTATTTTTAAGTGCCCATGATATTCCAGCATGATTCTACTATAGTTTAAACCACCTTATACCATTTGGAAATTATGATATGTCCAACCGCTTGGCCACCTTGAGGATTGCTATTATGAACACTGAAAAGAGAAATATCCCTTAAAATTGGTTCTACTTTGGATATTTCCAAGCATTCTTTCTGCTGCTTTCTCCATTAGAAATTAACCATGTACACACTTACTCACCAAGCACCTAGTTTTCTTCTGTATCTGGTACTTTACTGATGTCTTAATATGGAAATGAGAGGAAATATTTGAAGAGATGTCACATAGAAGAAGATTTATAATGGTTCTAGGTTTTTCCCTGAGAACAGAACCTCAACCAATGGTGAGAAGGTACAGGAGAGAAATATCAACTCCACATGTGAACTTTGAAGCAATGAAATAGGATGAGCTGCAAAATGAGTTCACACCCCTGATTTTCACCTGGGGTTGGAAATATGTCTATTAAGGATTTTTTAGTAGAGATTCTTATTTTGGATGGGAAATAGATTAGATCAAATATTTTCAAGCTTTTTGGTTTTATTTTGTTTTGTTTTTGTTTTTTGGCGGTTTTTTTTTTAGTATATTTAAAATTTAATAGTGAATATAGAGTACATTTCCAGTAGACTCACCCATCTAAACCACTGTATTTCCTATTTATTTCTTTTTTAAAAAATTTATTTATTTAACATATAATGTATTATTTGTTTCCGGGGTACAGGTCTGTGAATCATCAGTCTTACACAATTCACAGCACTCACCATAGCACATACTTTCCCCCATGCTCATAATCTTTGTTTTTAAAATAGAAACTTTCTTGAAAATTTATATGAGCCATCCACAAACAAGAGTGGCATTTTATTAGCATAAATGTGGTTTAATACATTCAAAGTTTTGATACTTATTTTTTTTAAGATTTGTTTATTTATTTTAGAGAGAGAGAATATCTGAGCACAAGAGCATGGGGAGGGGTAGAGAAAGAAGGAGAGGGGGAAAATCTCAAACAGACTCTGCCCTGAGCATGGAGTCTGACAGAGGGCCCAATCTCACAACCCTAAGAACATGACCTGAGCCGAAATCAAGAGTCGGTCACTTACCTGACCGAGCCACCCAGGCACCCATTCAAACTTTTGGTATTAATCATGAAGTCAATTGATGAGAAATTTGAAAACTGGTGGTCCCCAATACGTTTAAAACTTAGGTATCTGATATATTTGAGGAGCTTTTTATTTTTAAGAATTTACAAATAGATAAGGTACAGTCTGAAAAAAATTGTTTTGAATCAAACAATTACAGAATCCTTCAACTCTCTGCAACTTTTGGTTTTGTGAAATGAAGATTAAAAACCAGCAAACTAGACTCTCCTTTAGAATCTTTCTAGTCCTCAGATGCTAAATTTTTGCAAAATTTTGAAAGCACTGTATCTGTATAATTTATTTGATTTAAATGATTTAGATATTGCTGTATTTTATGCCGAGACTGTATGACCGGCAAGAGCATTTGTGGGGCATTGTTGGTCACACTGTGCCAGGCTGTGAACTTGGGGTCAAGAGAAAGTCAGAGTGAGTTCTCACTGGCTCTTGAATAAAGAGTTCAGGCTGACAGGTGTGACATGGGGAAATGGGTCAGGCAGCAGGAATCAAAGGATAGATATTCGGAGTTGAAATTTCATCCACGGTTACTGATGTCAGGGAAGAATACCAGCAAGCAAGAACGTGGCTTGTTATAGGGCAGTTTTTGTCCAGAGCAGGAAGTCTTTCTCTCCTTCCTATCAAAGTTATATCCTATTCTCAAAGAGAGAACAGACCCGAGCTCAAGATTCTAGGTTAGTAAAATGCCCTGCTTTTGATGTCATGAAGATGCAGAGACAGAGTAGAACATTTCTGACACTATAGTTTATGGATTGGAAACTTTATAAGCAACTAATTTTATGTTTAGAGACAGTTTTGGTTGGCCTGTTAAAGTCCTTACAGAGACTCTCTAGGCTTAGGAACACAGGATGCCTTCTGGTGTGCAAAAGTCTGGTGCAGTGATATGAAAAGAAACTTGAAGAAGGTGAACTTCTCTTCCACTCTGAAGCAGGGAAAGTGTGAGTCAAGCTCAAGCCATAGTGCGACTTCCAAGGTAATACAGACTCTAACAAGAGCAAGACAATCAAGAAGGCACATATGGTTTTAAGGGTGCTGGCTGTCTTCAATCTACTGGCTTATTCATTGATACCTAATTAAATAATACCCTTAGAAGTTATTTCAGATGCAAAGCTGTAAATGTGAATATATATATATAGCATATATATAGATATAGGTATAGATATAGATGTATATATGCAATATTTATATATGGGTATATAATTAAGCAATGATCTTTTGATTTGGAAGGAATACATTTATTCATTAAGTAATTATTTGTTAATTAGCTATTTGTAAATCTCCACTTTGCTAAGTACTGGTAGGTACATAACCAAATGATTTCTGTACTTAAGGAAGTCATAATGTGACTGAGAAACACACAGTATATAATTTTAAGCAGTTGTCTCATGTTATATGTTTTGTAGATTGCTTTTATATATGTTATCTCATTGGTTCTACAGCATTTGGGAAATGTTCAGCTGAAAGAGACCAAAAGATGGCCTCCTCCACCAGGTGTGCCGACAAGCAGATGTGACATCCAGAGGCATGTGCAAACAGATGTGTCAATGTAACTCTTATCATATACCTTTAATTTGTAGTTTGTCCAATTCATTTCTAAGTTTGTCAAATAGCTTCAACTACTTTTCAGATATTTGAGGTCTGGCTTGATATAAATCATATTTATGAAGAAATTTTTAATTCACAAATGTGCATATATATTTTAAGGGAAGATTAAAACATGTGTTTCTGATTCATTTACAATTAACTCATCTTTAACTATTTTTTATTTTGCAATAGTCAGTTGATGCTTAGATACTTCACTGTGGCTTCAAAATAGTTTCTCCCAAAAGTAGAAATCATAGTTCATTAAGATCATATACAATGACTCCTGAAAATCATCATGCATGCCTCAAAATTAGTTTTCATAATATTTCGTTAGATTTTAAACTTAGTAGAAACTGTTCATTGTTCAAACTTACTCTTTATTTAAATTTTTCCCAACTCCTTATGTGCTATATTAAATGACTTTATTTTACATTTTCTCATAATCCTTTAGAATACGTATATCACGGTTATTAACGTGGCTTTTGTTTCAAAAAGGAAAGAAGGAAGAAAAAAAAGTTACTTTTTTTTTTTAATAATAACAAGACTTTTAAATGAATACCTCTTTTCACCATTCAGACATGAGTGAACTTGGCATTAAACCCATTCTTAATTCAATCCATCTGTTCAGTGCCCACTACTTTATTTTTAGTGCCACCACTTAAACCGCCCAAAATATTTCATAGTGAAAATTATCAAAGAACATAACGTTCCCAATATAATAAATATACATATGCTCACCAATGAACCATCTTTTCTGATGCAGTACTGTATATCTCATGTCTAACACCAAATATACCTTTTGAAAAGAATTCTAACAATTTTAGGGCAGGGAATTTTAGCCACTAATCATGTGGTCTACCCAGTGCAGCATGTGAATATAAATCATTAATTTAATGCAATGTCAGGTATATATACTGGATTTTTAAAAAGCATGGCAACAAAATGGAAGAGGGAGGCATATTTTATCAATGCGCAAACTTGTAAGAGGCAGTGAAAAACAAGTAACCTCCATATGTTTGTTAAAATTCTCTAGCCAGAGCTCTGCAGTGACAGCTCTTTGCTGAAGCTCAGACTTTGCTGCTATCTTCTGACCCACCAGCATCCATGCTATGAACGACTGGAGTGAAAAACCACTCAGCTGCTTCTGAGCCACATGGAGGCAAGTGTGGGTCGACTGGGGACAGCAACCAGCAAGCCTGGCTGGTTCGTGCCCAAGCTCTCCCTGCTGATCTTCCTCTTTCCAAAACAGCCTGGGAGTTGCTCAGAAAGACCTGATTGTACTGCTTTGGACTACAGTTTCAGTCTCTGTATACTTCAAAACCAGTTTCCTGTTTCAGCAGGAATTCCTGGTATTTATTTTTAAAGCCAAAAATCAGAAGTGTCCCATACTCTAAACCTTTTTATTTTACGTGAGCTATACATGAAAGGTACATGACCAGGTAGTTTTTATTTAATGAGATCCTGCAGTTTTAACTTCTGCGATAATATGCTTTGTGCGGATTTTTTTCTTAGTATTTTTGCTTCTAATAAGAATCTGAAAGCACCAGTGAGGGTAGAGAAAGTAAAAACTCAGTGCCGGGAAGTGCATCGTCCTTTGCATTTCCAGTTTTCTGCATAATTTCCAAATGTCATTGTTGCTATTTTAAGAGGCAGTATAGTCTAGCAGAGAGATGACATAAAGTCTTGGGTTGCAAGTGACCCCCCTCAGAAAGCATACAGTTGAATTCCTTTGTGTGCAGAGGCAGCTTTAAAAGGTTGAACAATTTCCTGAGGTCCAGCAAATGGCAGAGGTGGAACTCGGCTTCTGAATCCATGTCTGTTCTCCCCACTCCACTACCTAGACTGGGAGGCAGAAAATGTGGTCTTGGCTTTCCACACTTTCCACAGTGGGCTCAATTTCTCTACCTGTGAAATGAGGGAAGGTAGACTGGATAATTTTAAGGTCCTTTCTAGTACTAAAATGCTATGTGTTCTAGGACAGAAAGTTGCATATTTTTAATTTGTAGAAGGCAAACTTATTTTGAAAAATGCAAAATTCTGTCTTTATCTCCTAATCCTTTTTGAAAGACTGGCATAATTATTAAACAGGATAATGTATGTGAAGACCTAAAAATGCCTGATACCTAGTAAATTATAGCTCTCAATATTTTCATTTCCTACAAGGAAGCAGGAATATTTTCGTTCCTTTGTCCAAAATGTCCTCTACGCTATTTCCTTCTGAACTTGGACTCACCTCAACTCCACTCATGCTCCTGACATTTTCCTCTCTCTAAAATAAGTGTACAAATCCGAGGCAGGAGAGGCCTACAGAAAGGAAGCTGCTGAGCTATGAAGGGGTTGGGGTGGGGAGATTCTGAGAAGTTGTTCCTAATGGAGAGAAATCTCAGAATAAATGGAAGGACAAGAGGGAGGGAGGGAGGAAGAAAGTGAGGAAGGGAGGAAGGGATGGAGGGAGGGAGGGAGGAAGGAAAGGAGGAAGAGAGGAAAGAAAAAGAAAGAGAAATCTTTTAATAGTTCACTATTCTGAATACCTAAAGAGGTCAAATGAATTTGGGGGGATTTCCTGATCTCTTCCAATCACCCAAGGGATAGAAAATGTTAAGTATTCAGTTAGCAGTGCCCAAGGGCACCAATGGAAGTGCCTGCTCCAACTCTGAGGATTCGCTATGCTTAATTAGACCATGCTCCAGGGTTTACGGCAGCTGATATACAGCTAATATTCCCATCTTGCCAATCATGTAGCCATCATGCATCTTGCTGCAAATTCCCATTTGGGACTGCCTTTCTAACTCCTGGTTGTCTTCTAGATGCTGGGAAGCTATTGCTGTATATGGAACATACATGAATTTACCCAACTAGTTGGTCCAAGCTTTCCCATAGGCTGAGCCCCAAGGGAGCTTTTCTTCCAAAATCCACATGAAATAAACCGCTACCACATCATGCAGCAGGCCATTCTCAGTCAACAGATGACATAAAAAGAATGGGCAACTTGTAATTTCTAATACCTAGGAACTCCCCCCTGGGTTACAGAAACAATCCATGGGGCAAGAGCCTATCAGTGGCCGAGCTTCGGAGTCATCAGGGTACCATTTGGTGCCTAAGAGCAAGAATCTGTACCCTGGTATCCTCGACAAACCTGCAAACAGAAATTCATTTATGCTTGGGGAACAGGTTACTCAAGCACAGGATCCAGCCCCAAGGTTAATAATTGTCTCAAGGATCCATGAAATTGTTTCTGCACTCGGAGGGAAAAGGAGAAACGAGGGAACAATTTGGGCTACTATATTTGCTTTTCCTTATGGTAATGCAGAGCCCTTTCCCTTTCAGGACTCCAGGAATAGTTTTCGTCTTGAGACGATTTGGGCTAATGGACTGTGTGCTGGCCTTCTGGGAGCTAATCTTGAGTTTACTGCTGCCTGGCAGGCCAATCTGCAGCTTGCTACCCCCTTTGCATTTTCAATTTCCTTACCAGAGAAATGGGGATAACTATATTTGCTTCTCCACCTCACAGTGGCCTTTGTGATTAAGTAATTAATGTGCGTAAAGTTCACTGAAACCAGAAAGAACCATATAAATGCTAAAAAGTATTATTATAACAAATCCCAACGGTTTGTCTGGTTAATTTCCTGAGAGGCCAGACAAAAGGAGAACTGAATTGGATTTGCAGGGGGGGTGTGACAGCATTTTGAGCGGCTGCACCCCGACTACATCAGATTGTTTACAGCAACTTTCAAGGGTGATTTTTTTCCCCCAAGACAAGAAGGGTTTAAATTAAATGACATTCTTTCATCCTCTGACTATGGGAAAGACCTATTACTGTTTTCAAATCCCAAATTTTATTTGACACCAGCCTCCATTTTATAGTCTGTGAGAATTGACTTAGTACCCATACGCGGAATAAGTATGGGGAGGGAGAGGGACCAAAACCCTTCACTTTGTTAAGTAAACCCTTCTGTTCAGTTTGTTACTGGCATGCATCATGCTCTAAGATTGACGCCAAGCTGAAAAAGGCACAGCCCTGCCTAATAGGAGGTCACAGTGGAGGTGGGGAGCTGGAGCCCTACAGACACAACAAGAATGCAAAGGCTGTGGGACTGTCATCACCTAGGCACAAAGGCCCTCCAACAGGGAACATCCTAAAACAGAAACCCACTCATGCTTCCCGCTTAAAGGCTTAAAGCACAATGTGCAGGATAAACTACAAACTTTAATATGGTTTAAATAAACTTTGCAATCCATCTTCTGATTAGTAGCCAGCACTGTCCTCACCTTCTCTACCTGGCACCAAGCAGTCTCATGAGCTTCACCGTTGGGCTCTCACCAAATCCACCCAGCGCTCCGTCACTTCCGGCAGGAAAAGTGCACTTTCTGAACTTTTGGCAGGAGAAGCCTTTCTTCCCATGTCCTCCCTCCACCATCCCTTCCAGCACCCCCTCCACCTTTCCCATCCCCCACAACCCACCTCCCCCATCCCTGCTCTCACTCCTCCCCCTTTGCCTAGTTTTTGGCTCTTTCCCAGTGCTTCAGATTTCAGTTCAGAGTCACACCTGATGCCTCCAGTCATTCTTATGTGACTGTCAACGTGAATGTCTCCTATCTTAGCAGTTGCCACCCAGTAAAATAATTGCCTGTCCTCTTGTATGTTGCACTAGACGGTTAGCTCAGAGAAGCAGCGTATAGCACTGATAGAGCACCAGCTTGGCAAGTGTGCGAGAGCCATATTCACGTGAATAAATGAATCAGTGTCCAGGCTAGCAGAGCGTCCAGAACTGTGCAGCGCATAGCATCGCTACAAGAATAGGAAACCCCTTCTGTTTCATTTCTCCAGGGTTATTTTCCCATTGAGGAACTGATGTCTAAAGTTAGAATTTACAGCTAAGACCACCTCCTTACACTGTGTCTCCCCAGCAAGTATACACTGTTTTCACAAAAACGAATTTCTAGTTTTTATGCAATACTCTTATAACAAAAATACCAACCTCAAGTGACATAAAAGTTTTAGTGTACTTTTAATTAGAACACTGAATTGAGTTTCTCTGTGATCCATTTCATTCCTAAAGGGTGGAAACGGATTTATTGGCATGTCTGATCACACTATCCAAATTGAGTAAGATATTTTTTTCAAAAATGTTCATGTTTGTTGTCAATCTTCATTTTCCCCGAAAATCCATTTTTACATTGATCCAAACCTGTCCTGTAAAAATGGTATTTTACTGCATATGATTATGTATATCATGTTGCTCTACAGCTGTTTATAACAATTTCATCAATCAATCAACGACACTTATCAGGTGCCTGCTAGGCAAGTGCTCAGCACTGAGATGGAAGCCAAGAGGGAAGAGAGAAATCCTATAATTAGCCTGTTTCCTGGCCTCAGGCAGTGTGAAATCTAGTTAGGGAGTTAACTGACATGTACAAACGGATTTTTACAAATCAAAAAAATGACATAACAGGAACAAATCTTGATCCACAAACTTAAGAAAACATTATTATTTTTTTTTACTTCCTCGCTACTCTAAGTGTGGCCTGAGAGCCACCAGCACCACCATCAATGGGAAGCTTGTTAAAAATTCAGATTCTTAAATGGAGGGTTGCTGGGGGTGGGAGGGGAGGGATAGGGTGGCTGGGTTATGGACATTGGGGAAGGTATGTGCTATGGTGAGTGCTGTGAATTATGTAAGACTGGTGATTCACAGACCTGTACCCCTGAAGTAAACAATACATTATATGTTAAAAAATAAATGAAAAAAAAAGATGAAAATTCACATTCTCAGGCCTGATCCTGGAACTACTGAATCAGAATCTGCATTTTCACAGGGTTGCATATTATAATTTTTGAAGCACTGCTCTGGTAAGACATTTCCAAAGCAGTCAACAGATGATGTGGATTGGATCACCTGAAGACACTAGTTAAAACTGCAGATTCAGCTAAGACCCACAAAACCGTACTTTTGACTATTAAACCAAGGAGGGTACAGTTACACAAAGTACCCCCAGGGTGAGGCATAAGCTTTCTAACATCTGAAAATCTTTGCCAGACTATCTGGAAATCAGGTAGGATTTTGTAATTATGGAATTACAGTCCATTTTCTTTTGATTGATTGATTGATTGATTGATTTTTATTGTTACTTGAATTTTTTTTTCAGTGTTCCAAGATTCATTGTCCATTCCCCACACCCAGTGCTTCATGGAATACGTGCCCTCAGTACCCACCACCAAGCTCTCCCATCTCGCCACCCCTTCCCTCCAAGTCCCTCAGTTTGTTTCTGTGTCCAAAGTCTCTTGTTTTGTTTCTCTCCCTGAATTACCCTACTTCCCATTTACTTTCCTTCTCCTACTGTCTTCTATATTACCCCTTATGCACCACACGTAAGTGAAACCATGTGATACTTGACTTTCTCTACTTGGCTTATTTCACTCAGCATAATCTCTTCCAATCCAGTCCATGTTGCTACAAAAGTTGGATATTCACCCTTTCTGATGGAGGCATAGTATTCCATTGTATACATGTACCACATCTTCTTTATCCATTCATCTGTTGAAGGGCACCTTGGCTCTTTCCACAATCGCCAAACTGCAGTCCATTTTCAATAAATAACATGCAAATATATATATGTAAACATTGAGTAATGCATTTGTAAATTTTGATGAAGATGAAAAGAACCCTCTAATATGTGTTGGATTGATCACAAAAGTACAAAATGCTTAAATTTCAAAAAAATTTAAAATTATATTCCAGTGCAGTTCAACTGCACTTAGCAAATATTCATTTACCGCCTGCTGTGGGTAAACTATTGTATTTTTGCTACAATGATTCATTAACTGAATGTACATTTAGGAATTTTCTATGATGTGTCAGGGGATGCACTGGGAAAATAGAACTATAATAGGATATGGACTCATTTCTTAAGAAAAACCAGTAAAAGAATGGGAGTTTTCTTAGAGTTTTGCTTATCTTACTATGTATGAGAGGGAAAAAGAGCAGAAGGAACTTGGTTTCTGTGAATCTCCTAAAGAATACAGTTTATGAATATCTTACCTTAGTAGGAAAAGTAAATATCATATTAAATATAGTTTTATATTCCAAATGTATTGCTTGGAGTATATTAATTAGATGTAATTCTACAGTCATCATTCAGACTAGAACACAATATGTTGGTTTTTATTATTACTGATCTTCGCCCTATCAGTGTATCAAGTAGAATTGGCTAAGTTATCCTGCAGTAACAAATAACCTGAAAATCTTAGTGGCTTAAAAACAACAGTTTGTTTTTATTCATGCTTCCTGTGCATTGTTTTTGACCAAAGAACACTTCATGGTCATCAGTCAGGGATCGGGGCTGATGAAGGTTTCATTTGACACAGGCTTCTGTGATTGGAGAATCAGGTAAAAGAGAACTTAAAAGACAAACGCAGGGGCTCATGAAGCTTCTGCCTGGAAGTGACAGATGTCACTATTGTTCATATTTCATTGATCAAAATAGGTCACATGTCTGCCCAAGATTAACAGAATAAAAATGTTAATCCCTTTGCATGAAGTGGCACCAAATATATATATAGGCTATCATAGTTTGCAGGTAAAACCGTTGATCAAATAGTAATTAAGCCAATGAGACCTAAGCTCCACACTCTTCTAATAGTAAGGGCTATTTTAGTGAGAAGCAGAGTTAGGGGTGGAAAAAATAGCAGGGCAAATCCCCAGACAACAAATAAGATGTAATACACACCTTATTTGTTCAACAAAAGCCCTGAGATTCAGTAGAGTCCCTCTGACTTTCTTCATCTAACCAATGAATTAGACCCAACTGTATTCAAATCATTATCCAGAGGAGTCATTAGTTCTTTTCCATGTCCACCATTTCTTCCCCAAAAGGAAATGCCTTAATATTGAAAGCATTTAATTTGGCCACCAGAGGTGGGAGATACCCACTTACCTGAGGGGTTCATTTTTTTTTCCCTTTGCCCATCACATCCACACTCTTCTCTTTATTGAAGGGTCTGGTATTAAGAATGTTTTATCACACTAGTTTATGCTGGTTAGGAGGAGTGGGATAATCCATTTCCCACACCTTGAATTCTTCCACCAAATAAAAAGAGGTTTACTATACACCATTAAAAAAAATAATGCATTTGCTAAGAATTACCATTTGACATGTAAAGATATTGCTGGAAAAATTGGATAAAATAGATTTATTTCTTCAAGTATCCCACAGTCTCCTCTTATATAAAGATGTGAACGAGTAGAAAATTATCATTTTTCAAAGCAAAGTGTCTGAATAGTGAAGAAGTGGAAGTCAAGGAAAAAATGTTAAAATGAGACCAAATTGCCTGAAAACTCCCATGGCTGACCATAATGGATAGACGGGGCCCACTAGTTAAAGAAAGCCAATCTGCTGGTGGTGTGCATTTATCAGTGTGGAAGGGCTTAAGTCGCTGGTATCAAGAAGGAGGATGCTGTAATGGGCTACACAGGAGGGACTGGGAGAAGAATTGAAAACCTATTGACCAATGGGAGGTAGAGGTGATCAGAAGAAAGGTCAAGAACCACTAACCACCAAACTTGTTTACTCCCTCTCGGAAGTCTCAACCTGTTTGAGAATGTTCCATCAGTAGGCAATAAACACCAGGATTCAGAAAGTCCATCTGAACTGAAACCACTATCTAACTATGACTTCAGAGCTTTTCCCTCAGGGTTTTTTTTTAATGAGCAGAAGCATAACCATAACAAGGTTATGAATGTCAGTCATTGCACCTCCAGGTGAAGATACAGCCAGACAGTAAGCTCTTAGCCCCGCTTACCTGGCATCTCATGTCTCTGGGGTTCTGCCTCGGATTTCCTTGACCTGACAAAAAATGTGCCTCTCAGAACGATTTCAGTTGCTACTTATTTTCTTGCCAATGAAAATCCCATTCTTGCTTATGTGGCATTATTTCTTTTCATTCTGTCACTGTGGAACCAGGGAACAAACGTCATGTTTCTGTGGCAATATGGAGATTTTAGTTCTAAAATCTTATACCATATGAGAAGAGACTATTAGAGTTCTTTGGGTTGATGAAATCTTCCAGGACATGAGGACCCAATAATGGAGCAATAGGAACCCATTTGGCCCTCTGGTCAGTGAAAAGCCACAGAAAACGTAAAGGGAACCCTCAAAAGTCAGTAAGGGGATATCCATAGTCTCTTTCTCCAAAAGCCTCTTACTCAAATACTATTCCTGAATCTCCTGTTGATAGGTGATATGTGTCACTAAAAGGGGAAGGTGAAGGATAACGATGACAGAGCAAATACTGTGGGGAGAAAGGGGAAAGGAGAAGGTAAGGGAGGAGAGGAAAAATTGAGAAGACAAAGAGGCGTATTACATAAATAGGAAGCAAGTTAGTCTATTGAGAATAAAGAATGCGGCAATAGGATTAAGACATTAGCAAAATGGCATCTTTCATAGTGAACGGGGTTGTGGAAGCATTTGGTAGATCATACGTGATCCTCATGCAGCAATGAGGACCAGCTGGCCAGCCAGGAGGAACCTACACAGATCCACTCACATCCTTTCTGAGGTCTTGGTGGGACACACAGTCCTACGTATGGTATCGGCATGGCACAAATAAGGCGCAGGATGGATAGTGCTTTTCAGACATGTACATACTGCTACTTTCCACTTCACCTAGATTCTAGTATATCTACTGGTGAGCAACTATGTAAGGGTCCTGTGATGTCAAATCATGAGTCAGATAGGTTATGACAGGGCTTGTTGCTAAGGCTGCAAGTTCCATCCAACCAAATCATCCAGATCCAGACTAACATCCAGACTAACATAATCTGTATTTTACTTTTAGGGTTTTTTTTTTCTCCCCAAGGTGGGGAGGGGAAATAATTTATGGGAATTTTATATGCCATATTATCCTCTTAATGCTGATTTAAATGGAGTCTCTGTCACTTTACAATCCTACTAGAGGTCCTTATATTTCTTAGGTATACGGGTCCCGTGAGAAGGGAGGGACTGAGAGAGACACAGACTATCATAAAACTATTTTACAAACCCGAAGGCAAAGGCAACAATTGCCACAGTTTTTTTCATCTTCAATTCTAGAATCTGTATATCTCTCAAGAGAAAACTAATTCTACAATTTACGATGCCTTTGTGACTCATTTACACTTAATTTTCCAAAGCCACATTTTTCAGATAATACTCAGAAATCAGACAGACTATAGGCCTCTTTGTTAAGCCACTTTAAGAAGTAGTTCTTTCAGTGTGAAGACACCAGTCTTTACCTAAACTGACTAGAATTTGTTCTTGAGTTTGGTTCAACTCTTGAGTATCTCAGAGCTTTTAGGGTTTCAAACATGCAACAACCTGTGCTCCAATCTAATTATCCAGCTAAGCTTTCACTGACGAGGTGTATTTTATTTATCAGACACTTATGTCATCAAAGGTTTTTACCAACTCTATATTGGGCAAGACCTGGCTACCTTCCAATCCATAATGCGCCATCTGATCACTCCAGAGCCACATGGCCAACAATTATCCAAGTCATCTACACTGACACAATAAAAACAGATTAGCCATCTAAAACAAATGGATTTACAATTAGGTCATTAAGAAGACGGCCACCTCTCTCGCCCCTTTCCTCCATCTCTGTCAGAAAGAAGGTCAAATGAGTGTGCTCACTTTCCATTGTTTCTTCCCTAACCCCTGCGGTGTTTGAGTGAAAACCTATAAACTTTCCCCAGTGCTTTTTATCTTCTGCCATTCTCCTCCACGCTGCCGTAGGTCATTTAAATAAATGTTTGCTGCTTGAATCCATTTGTCCTGGTGGCAGTGATTAATGCACCTGTTTGGTTTAATTTTATATGCATTTTATATCGCCCATTGTGCATTTTCAGATTTATTAAATAAGTACTCCATCTTTTCACAAACAGTAGGAATTTTAGGTATGTAATGTGTAGGTGTGTGTATATCTTATTTTAAAAACGATTTTCTTTTCCTTTGAAAACATGAGGACCTATAGCTCTAACTGCCTACAGTTGTGTCGGTTTACTAATGCACATGCTACAATGCAAAATGGAGACAAAGATTTATAATTGGCTTTATTAACTGAAAACCACTTTAAATCTAACTCTTTATCAATAATGCATTAAATATATTTCCTAATAACTCATCCAGAAACAGACATGTACACTTTTCTTAACAAACACTTTAGGGCTAGGAGATTTTATCACCCAAATTTTTAAGCAGGACTTTTTTTTTTTTAATATTTTATTTATTTGATAAAAAGAAACATAGCGAGAGAGGGAACACAAGCAGGGAGAGTGAGAGAGGGAGAAGCAGGCTTCCCGCCGAGCAGGGAGCCCAATGTGGGGCTTGATCCGGGGTCTCCTGGATCATGACCTGAGCCGAAGGCAGTCGCCCAACCAACTGAGCCACCCAGGTGCTCCTTAAGCAGGACTTTTAACTGACTTTTATAAATTAAGTTTCATTAATGTGGAAAGTCCCATTTTGATTTTAGGCAAAGATTGCTCTGTCCTTTCACTTGTAAAGATTATTTAGTACCTAGACTATCAGTTCAAATTATGGGCCAGCCAATCAAAATTCTTAAGAGGATCCTTTTATCTTTGATTCATGTCAAATAAATAAGTCCACAGTGAAGATGTACCATTTCAACGTCACCTGCCAATTTCAGCTCTGTTACCAGAAATATAAGGACTGTCACTAGACCTAGTAGATTAAATGAATAATTTCAAAACTTCTTTTTATTGTCTTTAATATACTAAAGGCAATGTTTGTTTTTCAATAACTACTCTTCTAAATTGAATATGGTGCCACTAAGGAGCACTGTGAGTCAGAGAGTGGTGCCCAGGAATAATGATGACTACACACCCCCCCCCCCAATACTAAAAGACTAAAGTTAAACAAAGGCTCTTGATTGAAAGATGGTGACCGTCTAGACCTATAGTTTCAACCACGATCTTTAAAAGTCCCCAAATTATTTAAGGATTCTGCAAAGTTCTGCAAATGTTTGATTCAAAGTTAAAAATACATTTTAAAATAATTTAACAACTATAATTAGAAAACCACAATTCCACAATAACGCATTTGCCTATAAAAGACCATCAACATATTAATTAGAAAAGTTAAATTAACTTACTTTTGTGCCAAACTCAGAATCCATCCTCTCTCATCATGTCTGTGTATATCTCACCTCTAGCAGACATAAGGTTGAGATAGTGGCTCTGCAGGGGGTTTTGTTTGCTTGCTTGTTTTTTGGGTTATTTGATGTTAAAATTCAGACCTCGACATATCTATATCTATAAAAGATAGTTTCTCATTAGCACAGGCAACAACAAAGAAATTTATAATAAAAATTCATGTTTATTCAGCACTTACATTTTATGTTCTTTGCACGACTTATTTGGTTTAATTCTCACATCCTATAAACCTGGTAGGTGGAAGGAGTGTGATCTAAGCCTATGCAGTCCAGCTTCCATGACCATACTGTTAACCAACTGTTTCTCAAACTTTTCCAAAATGAGATTCCTGAGATCTATCTTTCCACATTATGTCTGATCATGGAAAACTCTGATATTTATGGTCTATGACATAAAGGAAAAGTTTATTTTATCTGTTAATGTCATGTTAAGCCATTCATGCTCATAATCATTTACCTACCCAACAAATGTTTACTAAGAACATATGATTGTTACCAGTAATAAAAAATAGAAAACACAGTTCTTGCCCTCAAGTTCACAGTCCAATTTGTGAGACAAGAAATTCCAGATGAATAAAAATACTCTAATATGATATAATAAAACAAAGTTTTGTGGGAACATATAAGAAAAATGCTTCTCAGATTGGAAAGGGAAAGAAGACTAAGCTGAATTTTTAAGGATGAACAGGTGTCGATGAATCAGATAGAGATGGGAAAGCCATTCCAGATAGAAGTCATCATTAGTGGGAAACTTCCAGTAAGTAATACAGTATGGCTAGAGTTCAGGGTTTAATGTGGGGGAGGAGTAGATATGTTAAAAGATGAACTTGAAGAATTAAGTAAAATGAAATCAAAGGAGGGTTATATGTGCTTTACAAATGGCTTGTGTTTCAGTATGAAAGGAATGAGGAGTCCTTGCAGATTTTAAGCAAAAGAATAACCTGATATGGTTGGGGAAATAAATTAAAAGAGAAGCAAGGAATGGATGAAGTAGGCAATAGGAATAATCCAGATAGAAAATGATAAAGACTGAAGTAAGGGACACGGGTTTTCCAGTGGCAAGGAGGAGTGCCTCCATTAAATTAAAGTGTCTTGTTATGGAATCAAGAAAAGCTTTTATCCTCCAGTGACAGAGGATTAGAATGTGAATTGGGGACTGCTGGCAACTTTGTCCCCTCACCTAAGAGGCCAGTCTCTGGTAGAAAATAATGACACCATCATTTAGAAAGAAATAGAAGTGAGAGATGTCTTCTTTGCCCAAATGTTACTAGCACTTTGCTAGTAAATTGTTTTTTTCTTTTCACTTGTAACCAAGTGTCCTTAAATAATACAAGCAGAAGAAACAAAAGAAAACAAAACCCCAAGTATCTGCTTTTAAACCCAGTACCTGCTTTTAAACCTGCTTTAAAAACCAGACCAAGAGGTGCCTGGGTGGCTCAGTTGGTTGAGCTACTGCCTTCAGCTCCAGTCATGATCCCGGAGTGCCGGGATCAAGCCCTGCATCGAGCCCCACATTGAGCCCCACATCAAGCTCCGCATCAGGTTCCATGCTCAGCGGGAAGCCTGCTTCTCCCTCTCTCACTCCCCCTGCTTGTGTTCCCTCTCTAGCTGTGTTTACCTCTGTCAAATAAGTAAATAAATAAAATCTTAAAACAAAACAAAACAAAACCAGACCGAGGGAAACCTCTGGAAACCTCAGTTTATTACTTTTTTAGCTCTTTCCTCTGACACTTATTTGGTAACTTACAGTTGCCAAAAATATTAAGATAGAGAGAATTCCACCAGAGATAATGTCTTTCCCTTGTCCCTTTTTCCACAGTTTGCACAGTTAAGGACTTGTTTATTCATTTATTCAACAATTGTTTATTTATTGTCTACTGTAGACACAAAGGATAAAACATTGGAGGGGGTGTGGAATAGAAGTCTCAGCTCTCTTGGAGCTGACGCTTTCATGGTGTATAATGGCACCAGAAATTGTAAAGAAACTAAGGATTCTTCCATATGGAAAATAGTTAATGTTCAAGGTGTATGTTTGCCTGGTGTTCCCGTGAGCTTGACTTTACTTGCAACATTGCTTCACCTTTTCTTAGACTCCCCACATGTACCCTTGTTTGGCCAACTGTTCCAGATCTGCTAAGTAACTGTGTATTTCCTTGCTAATTCACTTGTGTCCTATCATGTTTATAAAGTTATGTATTCTGATGTCACCTCTTACTAGCTATGTGTACTTGGATAAATCACCTCCTTAGCCTCAATTTCCTCATCTGTGAAACAAAGGGTGTTCGTGAGTATTAAATAAAACAACTCATGTTTGGAGCTCAGTACAGTGATGGATACATAGTAACACCTCTTAGCTATGAAGCTGATGATGGTAATGATAATGAGGAGAAGGTAAGGAGAGAGAATTAATGTGTTAGACATTAGAAATTGTTGAATCTCTTGAGGTCCACAACTTTTTTTTTATTAAGAGCCAGATGCTAACTATTTTAGGCTTTGTAGACTATATGAACTTTGTGGTAACTATTCAACTCTGCCACTCTAGTATGAAAACAGCCATAGACTATATATAAACATATGGGCCTGTGTTAGAAGGTGAGAGAGGGACAGTGAAGTATCTCTCAAACTGAGAAGGCACTTTGATATCAGAAAGTGAAGCAGGAAACTCCATACAGTTTATACAGAATTTAATTCAGATAAACTACTGATGAGGGAGGAGGGAGATGGGGGGAATTAGGTAGACAATGATCCAGCTGCAAAGTTATTCTCTGCTAAATCTGGACTTTAGTTCACAGATTTTATAGAGCAGAGGGATGTGCAGAAAGGGCATTGTAATGAGATCATAGAGTTCACCTGCACCTAATTGACAGCTGACCTTTCATTAGATCTTGTGGCACTACCTGTGCATCAGGAAGAGGAAAGACTTTGATATCTCTAATAGATTCATGGAGGGCCAAAACAAGCCATTCCCTCCCCTTGGCTGACATTTCTAAGGTATGTACAGTAATCTCCAAGGGACCTGGAACACGCAGTCCTAAGAAAGGTCATCAAGCAAACATGAACAAAATGAAGGACCAAAGATAAAGTCAGTATTGTCAGCACTCCTAAAGCATGATTGTGTTCCAATAAAACTTTACTTACAAAATCGTTTGTTGGGTAGGTTTGGCCCACAAGTTATAGTTTGTTAATCCCTGAACTAGATCATAGGACTTCTAAATCTAGGAGGTCCTTTGTGTAACACATTCATGCAGTCTAGAGGATAAATACCGTTTGGACAAAAGCTTTGACTGACTTTCGAAAGAAGCCAATTAATTTTAGGGATAGTTAATTCAAGTAAAGAAAAAAAAAAGGCAAACTATGCATTAAACCAAATAGAAAATGTAGCATAAACCCTTATATACATTAAACACGACTTAAAATTATACTGTAAATTCCAAACATGCTTGAGAAGATCATGAACAAGTGTTATAAAAAACATGTTTTACTATGAGATTATGCTTAACTGCTGATAGCTGAAAGTGCTTCGGAAGAAATTTTAGATTGAATGTGAAAGTCAACACTCATACTTTATGAGATTTAGGGGGAAAATAGTATATAATGGTAGAGATAAATGTAAACTAGCTTCCGTTAGTGTTTTTTTTTTTAATAGTGTACACTTAATACTTCACTTCTTTTTCTCCTAAAAATATTCTTTAGTCCATGGTGCCATTTTACCATCTAAGATTTGAAGAAAGACAGTATTCTTTTCATAAGGAAATTTGTTTCAACAGAAATTTTGTAAAAGTAGAGTTAAAGCTTAGGAATGCATTGATGTTTATCCTGTACTGTTTAGAGGAGGGAAGCTGATTCTGGCAGACCTGAGCATTTCAGTGCCTAATACAGTAAACACAGTAATGGAAGACAATACTTTTCCAAGCTTGAAAACAATATCTCATAGAATAGTTCATAAAATAGCAACACTCTTTTATCAGATGTGCTGTTTATCAAGCTATCTACTAATTATTCATATTATTTTCAGATACTAGGAAGATGGAAACAGATCATGTTCCCATAACCTTCATTAATAATAACTACTACTTATTGAAGGTTGACTATAACTCAAGCCCCATAAAAGCACTTTTTATGAAGTAAGTCATAGCAATTAGATACAATGCAGCTATTATCTTCATTTATAAGTGGAGAAAGCAAGGCTTTGAAAACTGTGCAAAGTTACACAACTAGTAAGTGGTGGACCTTAATTTAAATCCAAGACTGATTATCCCTAATACCCATCCTATTAACCACTGCTTATTCTTGCCATAGGATAGAAATAACCACCCACTGGAAACTATTAAAAAGTTATATTATTATAGCTACTCTGCCATAGATGTGGGTCTGTTACTCAAAACAAAGCTCTCTTGAACTTGGCTGATGTGAGTCAGTTGCTAAGACTATAAAGTTAGGAACATGTCTTTGAACACCACGTGTCCCAACATGTTAAGTGCCAAAAAACTGACCTAACCAAACTTTCTCCTCAGTCAAGTATTGACCAGTTTTCACCATTAGGGGGGTTGTTTTTAATGTTTCTAAAGGGTAAATAAATACAAGGTACAAGTGAGCATAAATTCTAGAACCAAATTGCCTGTACTCATATCCTAATATCTTCACTTACCAGCCATATGACCTTGGGCAGATTACCTAAGCCTCAGTTTATTCATTTATGGAGAGGATTAAATGAGATAATCTATGTAAACCATTTGATATAGCACTCAGAACAAAGTTAGTAAGAAACAATCTGTATCTTAAAAGAAGAATTCATCACTGAGATAATTGATTGGCAGTGTTCAAAGGCAATCTTTTAAATGTTACCCTCTACTGTACCAAGGCCAAAATGATTGATCGCTTTGTTTTGAATAACAAACCACTATGGTAGAGTACCTATAATAGTAGAAGTTCCAATTTTTTGAATGACCTTCATTTTCCCCTTAACATGTCTAGTAAATTTGAGACTATATAGTAAAATGCAAGGTGTCCTTTCTAATAGCATTTCAAACATAAAACCAAAAATTAGAGATTTAAGCCAGACCAGATTCTACCCACTTAATGACTACCCAGTGAGTTCCATCATAAGGTTCATTGCAAAATTTTTTGGTACTAGAATTATTTAAATATATAAATATATTTATATATTTATTGGAAACTATGCCTCAGGACTACTTGCTTCAGTCACAGAAACCAATTACCCAGCTGAAGCCAGATAAAGTGTTCTGCAAACTTGGGCATTGCATTTAAAGACTGACTGAGAGATGTGCAATATTCTCAGCCTGCCATTTACCCTATACCAACTCCACTTAATCAGATCAGTTTCTTCAAAACCACGTTGCGGCCTGTCAAATATACAGACGGACATTTGCGAAAATGTGATTCAAATGACCATTTGCTAAATCTGACAGCTTTGAGGTTTGGGAGTCAATCTTCCAGGTAAATACAAGATTAACTGGACAATTACTCTATTCTGAACCAGGTCTTTCTGTCTAAATATGTCTGTTTCTGATCTTTTCTAAATATGTGCTTATAAATGCCTGTTAGAATATATAGTACTACTCCAAGTGATGTGTCTCTCTTTCTTCTCCAGAACATTATAGCATAATTCTGAGTTTTAGAAATGAAGAATTACAAAATTAGTTTGCAAATAAAAACACTCAGAGAGACAATGGAAGAGTGCCATGTGGCATTTGAAGGTGTCACATTTTTTAGATTCCAACCATATCCCTTAAAATTAATTTCAGTCTCTGAGTGGGTCACAATGCAAATATTGTTACAAACCAAAAACTGCAAAATCAAATAATTGCCTTATAAAAAATGAAATTAAGGAAAACTACTTAGGACTTCTCTTTTCCTCCTGAAAATGTTCATTAGTATATAAATTTATTAATATTCAAAGATGCTGTAGGTAGATTTAACATCTACCACAATTTTTAATTTACTTGTGCTGTGTTGTAAGGTTTCATTTTTCATTTTTTTTCATTATAAATATTCTCTGGAGTATCAATTACAAGTAGTTCGGTATTTCAATGTACTATAATAAGTATTAATGAAGTATTTGAAGCTTATAGCACTTTCTATGCTTCTGAAAGCACTTTCATGAATAATATTATTGATCGCTAGACTAGCAAAATTTCACTCATCCTTTGAGGCCCAATTTAAGTCCAGCCTCCTCCATAAAACTGTCTCTAATCACCCCAGCTTAAACGACATTGAATCCCTTTGAGTACATATTTTCTGCCCATGCATTTGTTTTTCATCTTTTATTCTCCATGACCATTAACAACTTAATTATCTGTTCCTTTGTTCATCTACTCACTGTTCATTCATCCATTCATCCTTTAATAAACATCTCTTAAATACATTCTATATGTTAGTCATTGTATGATAACCTGGGGATGTTAAATTGTACATATAACAATTGCTTATAAAAAGGGTATCATATATATATATAACAAGAGAACCAGAAGTCAAAAAATATAGTTTTGAGGGTGCCTGGGTGGCTCAGTCATTAGGTATCTGCCTTTGGCTCAGGTCCCTCTCTTACTCCTCCTGCTCGTGTTCCCTCTCTGGCTGTGTTTCTCTCTGTCAAATAAATAAATAAAATCTTTAAAAAACAAACAAACAACAACAACAAAAACCTAGCTAAAACTTAGCTTTAAATATTTAAAATCTTAAAAAACAAAACAAAACAAAAAAAACCCTAGGGGAGTCAAAGAAAGCATTGTGGAGGAAAAGACGTTGGGATTGTCTTTCAGGATGCATAACAGCTTGCTAAGTGAAGAAGAGATCATTCCATACAAGAGAGACTAGAAAGTCATAAAATGGCATGGGAGTTTACAAAAGTGGACACATTTTCACCTGTATTTCATCTTATGGCCCAGATGCATTACTTCCCAAGACCACTTTCTTAGGAGCATCAACGGTTTCTATCTTCACATTTGAACAGAAACATGGTCACATAAGTGCCTGTCTAGAAAGGACCCTGCAAGAAAATTAGAAGCTAGTCTTCCAAATATTAGAGTAATTAAATGACCCTTTAAGCGAGACATCATTTTTAGATGGAATGCCTTTATGTGAAAGGCATAGAAGGGATGAACTGACAAATCTAATGTTAGTTGACACAGAACTATAAAATCTGATCCTCTGAAAAAAATATATACAACAGATGTCAGGACTAGATACTAAGCTTTTTGTGCAAGATGCACGCAATACAATATGAAAAGACGTCTTGGTTAACCAGAATGCTCACATTATCCATGTAGATTATTACCTGGAAAGTCTTTCGTTTCACTCACTTTAGTTAGAAAATTTAAGTTTCCTTCTTCTTTAGTAGAATGAAGTAAGCTAAATATTCCTAAACCTTGGGTAATCTGTAGTGATCCTACCTTGGGTTCATATTTTTTCACTTCAGTTGCTACTGGACCTACTAAAAATGTATAAAGGAGATCGAGAGTAATGGTCATTGACCTCAATAAAAGAAGTTGAGTTCCTGAGGAAATCACAAATAAAAAGTCTATTTTGTATATGTAAAAGCCAAGTGAATAGGAGAAAATAAAATTTGGAGAACTGGATTTTTGTTAATTTAGTGTGGATAGGTGGGAGGGAGGGCTGGATGAGGGGGGTTGAATGAGAAGAGTATTTTCACCATTAAGCTCTATCCTGCTTAGATTCGAAATATTATCTTTCACAGTTGTTTTAAGCTTTACCTGTAGCTATGGTGGCAATAGGTTTTCAATTAAAAATAGAGATATATCATCTGGCAAAGGAATTTTTGGTGATTAAAAAAAGTATTTAAATAAAGTGTTTTTTAAAATATTTTTTGAAAGTCACATTTTGTTATTTGCCAATTTCACTTTTTTGAGAAATTGCGTTCTAAGACAAGCAGTCCCAAGACAAAAATCTGTGCTCAAGTAACTTATTAAGGGAGTTCCCAAAAACCTATAGAAGGGAATGGGGGAAAGAACAATGAAGAAGAAAGGGTGCCATCTCAGCGTGCCTCAAGGATAACTTCAGACTGATTCTGCAGAATGGTGGACTGTGAGGTTTGCCTCTGAAATGACAAAAACAAGAAAGGTGGGCTTATGTAGTCCAGCACTCACTGAATTAGGGCCACCTGGAGGTACATGGAATTTTCAAGGCACTATTGTGGTAGCCTGAGGGCAGGCCACAAGAAAAAGACAGGTTCTGGCTATAGAAAACAAAGGAGTATGTTTTGAAAAGAGAGAGAGAGACAACAGAAAAGGAGGAAAGAAAAAGAAAGAAAAGAAGAAAGAAAAAAATGAAGAAAGAGAAAAGGAGAAGGAAAGAAAAGAAGAGAGGGAAAAAGAAAAGGAAGAGAACAGTAATAAGGGAATGATGCATAAGGTATAAATGGAGCTCTGATAGAGGCTCAAAGGAAATGAGAAGAATCTAGAAAACTTCTGGGTGTGTAATCTGATATCTATTATAATTTTCCTTATCTGCGTTCCTTTCACTTGGGAAACTTCATTTTTAATCTTGTTAACCCCAGCATCAAGGGAGGCCCAAGTACTTTGATGGGCCAGCGATGAGTGCAAATCACTATACTTTGTTCACATTCAATGCGCCATTGTCCCTTTGGATACATCAGTGACACCATTAGTAACATACTCTGAAGAAATTCTGTCCAAGCCAATTAGCACAATCTCATAATATGTTTTGGTTGACTCTTGCTTGTCACTTTCTTCTGCGTGCTTTCTGGGCTTGAAATTTTTGTGACCCACATTGGGTCCCCCTGTCATTAGTGTGAGGTGAGAGAGTATGCTTCTGTATGAAATAGGCAGGTATGTATTAGCTTTGATTTCTCATCAGGGGAGAGAACCGTAAGGTAATTTGCATGCTCTGGTGCTCCAAGATAACTTAAAAGTTATCTCTGCTTTCCTTGACATTGATGAAACAAGACTATACCCACAGGCGATGGCTCAAGGTCACACTTTGGATTTCCCTTCATCTTTGATTTCCCTTCATTAGATCCAGGCAAATTTATATTGGTAAAATGAGCTCACTTTGTACTGAATGACCCATCTTAATGAATGCTGATGTTGTATAACTTCTCATATGCGTGGCTCTGTCAGACATTTACATCACAGTCTCTGGTGGATAAAACAGGTTAGAATATAATGGTTCTATGAATTCCTCTCTGCCTGTGGAGCTAAACATTTCTACCAGCTTCACTGAGATTTAAACATCCTCATAAATATCTGTGCCTCAAACCTTTTCTGTCATCTATATCCTCAAAGCACATATCTTTGTATCATTGTTTTGATACATGTGAAAATGCTACAGTACATATAACGTTCTCAATTAATTTAAAATATTTATTCTTATAAGCATCAAAGAAAGCAACCAAATAAAATGAAATCAATTTTATTTTTGAAACTCTTATATTAAGAAAAATTATGAGTTTTAATTTTTTCAAAAAATACTTTCATGTACATTGAAAAAAGGAAATAAAATTAATCCCATTCTCATTTTCTGGCAAAACACCACTAAAGCTTTCTGTACCTGTAACAGAGCCTTATAACATGTGTGTGCAAGAATGTGGATATATATATATCTATAGGTTTCTGTTATATATACCTATAGGTTTCGATTTCTAAGCAAATACTGGGTCATGCTACACATCCTTTGCAAGTCATATTATCACTGAATAATACATCATCAGTAACTTTCCATACCAGTCCATAAGAGCTACTTTATTCCTTTTAAAATCTTCATAATAGTGCATAAATGGAGGTACCATATTTGCTTTTATCTATTCCCTATTAATGGACATTTACATTATATCTAAATGTTTGCGCTAACAAAAAATACTCCAAACACTTTCCTTGCACCTTTACACATACAAGTGTAGATTCTAAAATGGAATTGCTAGATGAAAGAGTAAGCACATTTTAAAGGTTGAGAGATATTGTGAAATTATCCCTTAAAGAATTGTACCAAAGTCAACTTCCTCCAATGGTATAAATCACCATTACCCTTTATCGTGACAAAATTATATTAATCTTCTAATTTTTTTCATTATGATTGGTTAGGCATATGTATATATATTATCTCTGTGAATTTCCTATTCTTACTTTTTGCACATGTTAAAAATTTGGTCATTTGTGTTTCTCAGATTGATTTGTAATATGTTTAGAATAGTACTTGGAGGAATATAATTTATACATATTCTATATATTTTATCCCAGTTTCTTCTTAATGTTTTGCTATTATATATTTCCTTGTAAAGAAGTTTTTAAATTTTCAATCATTTTTTCTTTTATGGTTTTGGGGTTTGAGATTTTCCTTTTTAACTGTCCTCATCCCTAAATTTAAAAAAATGTATATCTTACTCAATAAGAATTATAGTTTAAAAATATTTTTATGTAAGGTATGAAATAAGAATATATTTTTCTCTTTCCAGATGGAGAAAAGCCATTTATTAAATTGATCCAAAACCATTTACTGAGCAATTCATCATCTTCCTACCAATTTGAAATATCACTTTTATCAATGTGAATGACTATTCTAGAATCCATTCTAAAGATTTTTTATTTTTTTTTTATTTATTTGACAGAGAGAAACACAGCCAGAGAGGGAACACAAGCAGGGGGAGTGAGAGAGGGAGAAGCAGGCTTCCCGCCGAGCAGGCAGCCCGATGTGGGACTCGATCCCGGGTCTCCAGGATCATGACCTGAGCCGAAGGCAGTGGCTTAACCAACTGAGCCACCCAGGCGTCCCTAGAATCCATTCTTATACTATTACACTGTTTTAAGTGGTATGCTTTGTTGGCATTTTTTGATATTTTTATTTATTAATCTTTTTAAAAGGTGTATTTATCTCTTCTGTTCCTATACATACACCTCATATTCTCATATTTCTCTTTTGTGTTATTTGTTTACCTTAGCTAATTAGATAAAATTTCCAGAATAAAGTTAAATAGTGATGCCAGGAAATATTTTATGCCTTATTCTTAACTCAAACTGGACAACCTCTTAATCATTCACTGTTAAGCATGCTTTGAATAGCCCTTGTCTTTTCCTGCCTAGCAGTTGCTCCTATCCTCCAGGTCTTTCCATAATAGACCCTGCCTCCTAACTATGTTCCTGGGAATTTGATCCTCTTTGAGCCAATTAGCATCCATCCCCCAGACACAGTGATTAATTTAAAGATGAGCATGTAACTCATGCTAAGCCAATAAAAAGTCTTCCCTAGAATTTTTCAACCAATGCTTCCAAGGGAAAAATCTCACCAGCTTTTCAAGTAACAACACCAGAGGTATATAAATCTAATGCTGCTACCATCAGGCTTTGTGCCATATGTCAAATCCCGAAATAAACTGAGAAAGATTGAAGCTCATCACAGAGGTGGAAAGATGGGAAGAGAGAGAGAGAGAAAGATTGAGCACAAGCTATAATTAATAGTATCAGAAAGGAGACCATATCCACTCTTGCTTTTTTCAGGCAACAGGTCTTAGAACTTTATTTCAGAGAATCATTTTTACTTGAGTAATGAAAATTTCAGAGATTTCTATGCTTTTTTCTGGACTTTCCTCTTAACTTTATCTCTCAAATTTTATATCTCCTTTCCTGTAATTCTTTCTACAATGAATTTATTTTATTGCTCTGGAGTATTTGCCTTTCCATACACCTATTCTGGTTTTAATCTGGTTCTCCTTAATCTTAATAAAAATCTACTTATTTCTGGTGACAGACGTATATATATCTTTATAAACTCCATTATATTCCTAAACTCTAACCTAAAGATCTATTGTATGTTAGATGTCTCAGCTGCTAACAAAATCACAAAATTTTCATTTTGAAATTACCTTTGCAATCCCAAAGCAGCATGGAGATAACTAAATCTCATGTTTGTTCATCTAAGTTAGGTTTGAGTTTGGAGTTCTACCTTCCAAGAACCTCCACCACCCTGGTAACCAGGTGGTGGCACCAACTCTATTATATCTACTAGCCTAGAAGACCTTCGGCAAATCATTAAATTTGGTTCAGCTTATCCATCAGTAAAATGAGATTGTAATCACTACATTACAAATTGTTATTAAGAAGACAAAATGAGAAATGGGCAGAAGACATAAACAGACATTTCGCCAAAGAAAACATCCAAATGGCCAACAGACACATGAAAAAGTGTTCAACATCACTCAGCATCAGGGAAATACAAATCAAAACCACAGTGAGATATCACCTTACACCAGTCACAATGGCTAAAATTAACAAGTCAGGAAATGATAGATGTTGGCGAGGATGCAGAGAAAGGGGAACCCTCCTACACTTTTGGTAGGAATGCAAGTTGGTGCAGCCACTCTGGAAAACAGTATGGAGTTTCCTAAAAAATTGAAAATTGAGCTACCCTATGACCTAGCAATCGCACTACTGGATATTTTCCCTAAAGATACAAAGGTAGTGATCTGAAGGGGCATGTGCACCTGAATATTTATAGCAGCAATGTCCACAATAGCTAAACTATGGAAAGAGTTTAGATGTCCATCAACAGATGAATGGATAAAGATGTAGTGGATATATATACAATGGACTTCTATGCAGTCATTAAAAAAAAACTCCACGAAATCTTCCCATTTGCTATCATGTGAATGGAACTAGGGGGTATTATGTTAAGGAAAATAAGTCCATCAGAGAAAAGACAATTATTGTATGATTTCTCCGATATGAGAAATTTGAGAGGCAGGGTGGGGGTCGTGGGGGAAGGGATGGAAAAAATGAAACAAGATGGGACTTGGGAGGGAGACAAACCATAAGAGATTCTTAATCTCAGGAAACAAACTGAGGGTTGCTGGAGGGGAGGGGTTGGGAGGGGTGAGATAGTTGGGTAGTGGACATTGGGGAGGGTATGTGCTATGGTGAGTGCTGTGATTTGTGTAAGACTGATGATTCACAGACCTGTACCCTTGAAGCAAATAATACATTATATGTTAATAAAGTTAAAAAAAGGTGTAAAAAAGAATGGGAATGAAATAATGATAGTACCTGACTCCTAGAGTTTTTGTGAGGACTTAGTAAGTGTTTCAGGTAGCAAGATAGGATAGCAGATTGCTGGTAAAATAAGGAAGCACTGGTTAGCAGCACGCATTTAGATCAAGTTTGCATTACCACTTTCCATTTAGAAGTTATTTGAGCATAAGCAAGTTATCTACCCTCTCCAAACCACAATTTACCTCTGTGAAATGAAGATGATAATCATACCAACTTCACAGGGTCATTATGAGGATTACATGAGATGATGTGGGTAAAGCACTTAGCCCAGGAGCTGGTAGAGATCACTAAATTAAGTGGAGCATCACTGCTATTATTGTTGTTGTTATTTAAAATATCATTCAGTTCATTGATTCCCTATGCATTGTTATTTCCATTATTTTATGTTACCCGGGTCCTTCTTTTCAAAACCAAACTACTTGGCCATCAGTGCCTAAATAAATCTTTGTTCTTTTAAAGGGAATAAAATGAAAAGAAATAAAAATTTTCATGTGTAATCCCCACCCCAATTTTTATACCTTTCCCTACATAGACTTTTAAATATACTGCTTAGAATAGCATTTCAAAGAGTTAATAAATCCTTGAAACCTTTTATTTTTCTAGTTGTGTTTCAAGTTTCTTTTATTACAGGTAGAAAATCATGCTTCGACTTTAGAAGAGTGCTGCTGTTAATTCTGTCGTCTTGAATTGCCCTTGAAATAAGCCTAAGTCTTCTTGCAGTGTTATTATTGCAGTATTCTCAAGTTAGAAAAAAAAAAAGTCGGTGGGTTCAAGAACATTTACCAACCTCTCTTATGGATTCTCTGAGTACATATGAGTTTCACATACAATCTCCACTCAAGTGCCAGATACAAATGAAAGTTCTGGTACAGGGAAATAATGATTGATGTACTCAATTGCTTGCTGGGAAGATCTTCCCTGGGGCTCTCCTGGTGGGTGTAGACAAGAAGAGTGGTCTTGCTCCCAGCAGTCATGCATCAGACCTCTGCTTGCTAGTTCTGACTCCTGCTCATGTTACTACCCCTACATCTGCAAATAGGTTCAGATTCGCGTCTCAAGAATTATTTCCTTGGTGCCTGACTCAAGCTCGGCCCTCATTTCTGCTGCAGGTCTCTGTAGACTCTCAGAACTCTCTTTCTTGTGATTTTTTTTTCACTGACCCACATAAGCCTGCAATCTTCCTCCCCATCTCTCCCCAAAGCACTGACCCCAGACAGATGTAATCTTGAATTCTGTGCACTACTTCATCCACTATTATCTTGAGAACTTGGTATATATACAGATGATGGGCTTACCAATTCATTCCATCTTGGGTAGGGTCTAGAAATCCGCATGACTAAAATGCTTCGCAGCCAAACCTAATGCACATTTAGATTTGGGAGCTACATTTCACAGGTCACTACCACATCAGTTTCCCTAAACCATGGTTCAGATCATGCCAAGCTCCTGCTCAAAATACTTTAATGTTCCTCCAATGCCTATGAAAGAATTCAGAATCCCCAATCCAATATATAAAATCACCATAATTTGGCCCCAACGATTATCTACCTTTCTTTCCATCACTGCTATGTAGGTAGCATTTACTCTAGCTAAACCACGCCAAGAGGTTCCGCAGGCCTTAGGGCCCCCATGATTTGACAAATACCTGGATTACTCTCCTCCTGCCTCCTCCAGCTATGGGCAAACCTCCGTATCAATTTTCCTAGCCTTCCTCTCCCACTTTCACCCCCAGATAGAATCTTTTTTCAGTCAACAAGTACTTACTGAGAAGCAACCGTGTGCCTGATGGTGAGGAAGGCACCGATGATACAAAGCCTCACAAAATAGAGCCTTCATGGAGCTTACATGTTAGCTGATTTATGCCCTTGAATCATTACCACACCTGATTTATGCTTTCCTTATGACATTGACCTTGTGTATATTATTTGTGTGCATGTCCTGTGTCCTTTCTGAAACTGTAAATTCCTCTGTTGTGCCCTGCAGCATCTGCCATAGGCTTGTACACATGGCTGGTGCTCATCAAAGTGTTATTGGACTAAAGTGAATTCCTCCACGGGGATGAGCACCAAGTTGATGCTCAACATTGATTGACAGATCATTCTCTGCAATAGAGAATATGCTTTGTGGATACCAAAACAAACCAAATAGGAAAAATATAAACGTGTTTTCCCAAAGTATCTTTCATACAAGAATAAGACGCTACAATACTTTGGATTACCCTTCAGAAGAAGGTGCTGAAATAATTACAAGCCCATGTATGATTTATCAGCCTCGTTGGTGAACAGAGATAAGAGAATATGCACAAGGTGCCCATGTCAGCTTAATCCTCAGGAATAAAGCTGAAGAGTTTCCTTTCTTGAAACCTCAAGATAGGCAGGCCCAAGAAGAAATCATAGTAATAAAAAAACCTTGAAGGTATGTGACTAGCCTCTAAATTCTGCAATAAATGTGCTTTGTTGAACATTAGTGTCAGCGTGTCATAACGTCAGCTCATTTGATGTGGCATAACTCCTGTAAGTCTTCTTAAAATGTCAAAATACAGACTATAGCTCTTTTTTCCCCGTGAAAGAAATAAGAAATAGTAATAAATTTTTCTGCTGCATGCAGGCTGCTGGACAGATCTGTTTCCTGACTCCCGGGCTGGTTGTCAGGTGGTCATATCCCTGAGGAAAATGAAATGTTGTTCCGTGGGTACCCAGCGACTGGTCTCCTGTGTTTACTAAAAGGCTAAAAGGCAGAATTCCCAGTGACGAACAAGGAATGGAGGGCAGGGAAAACCTGGGGGGAATCCCCTGCTCAGAAAAAGGTTCTGCCTACATTGTGCCTGCTTCCATTCACAGCTCTCTGGCAAACAGTAGACAATCAACACTTGCTCATAGGTGAACACTGAATTAAAGCCTGGCCTCTTATTACTGGAGTGTACACAGGCTGGGTCTGATGCTGAAAGGATACCTTGTTAATCTATTGAGCTTGGGGCACCTGGGTGGCTCAGCTCGTTAATTTAAGCCTCTGCCTTCAGCTCAGGTCATGATCCTAGGGTCCTCCGATCCAGTCCCACATCCGGCTCCATGCTCAGCGGGGAGCCTGCTTCTCTCTTCGCCTCTCCCTCTGTGCCCTCTCTCTCCTTCTATCTTAGATAAATAAATTTTTTAAATAATCAATCAATAAATAAATAATGAATCTATGGAACTTATCCATGGAAGTATCCAAGGGATGAGTCTTCAAAAGAAGTCCAGAGAAACATAATTCAACATATACTGCCAACTTTCCAATTATCAACTCCTAGTGAGTTATAAACTTCTCAAGGGCAGGGTATACAACTCATAGATCTTGTGTATCCTCCATTGCTCTTACACACTTCTAAGCATTCTTGATGCATGTTTATTGGCTAATTAAGAGCAGGGGGAAAGGGGTGGGAAACAAACAAGCAAGAAGAAATGTTGATGTCAATTCGCATCACAAGCCCACAAGCCCCAAGAGAAAATAAGGCTTGGATTTCCAATGAGACACACCTCCTGTTCTATTTGTCCCAGCTTTTCCTTATTGGCTCAGTCCTCTGTTGTGTCACTGCCAGGGTACAAGCCTGATGGCAAATATAAATTAAACACACATTACAGTTCCTTTCCCTGTCTCCTCACAGTAGGTGGACCTTTTCTTCTGCCTATTGAATCCTCTTTCTGCATAATGAGCCATCTTTTTGGCTTGCTCCGTGGAAGTTCCTTGAAAGCATAGGAGGCCACCCCTTACCACTTTATTAACCTCCTATATTCTTTGAGATAACTAACAAGAGAAGTTTTTTTGTTTTTTTTTTATTGTTTTTTCCAAACCAATGATTTCATGACTCAGGGGTCTAAATCTGAAGAGATTCAAATGATTCCTTCAGAATCAGCACACTCAAAAGCACTCGAAGTCACATTAGCCTTTCTGAGAACAGGTATCACTTTAAGAATAGTCCCAAGGACAGTCTATTGACATTGTCAGCAAGATTGCAAACTTTAGTGGTCCCAAGTCAAATCCTCAAAATGGGCCATGTCCTCAACTTTCACTCAGTACCTCGACTAGCCCAGGGAGACAGTAAGTGAGCACAGTACATCAAGATGGTGAAGTAACTATCTAGTTTCTCAGGACTTGCAAGGGTAGTGTGGCTTTGTGAAAAGACTCAAATTAAAAGAAAAGAGCAGACCCTGTTTTCAAAGCTGACAAGTCAATTGTTAACTATGTGACCCAGGCTAAGTCACTTCACCTATATATAAACCCTCTTATTTCAGAGTGAACATGTGTTCCACAAATTCTCATAGACCTTCTGAGGATTTTTTTGACTTAGTGTCCATGAAAATGCTTTGAAACACTACTCTGTGAATATCAACGTAAAGCCATTGTCTTATATAAAGGTTAATTTCATTAAAATTATATAAAGGCAATGGCTTTACGTTGATATTCACAGAGATGAGGCAACAATCCTGTAACCACTGAACTCTTTCTTCATTCATTCGTTCATTCAATCAACAAAGATGTGTCAAATGCCTGTGTGACAGGCAATATTCGAGATGTTCGAGATACAGAAGTAAACAAGCAGACAATAAAAGCCCTTTCCTCATGAAGCTTACATTGTAACGGAGGCAGACAAGCAATGAGATAAATGCTATGAAGCAAAATGAAGCAGTGTGGGGGTAAAACCTGATTTTGGTGGAAGAGCATGCTATTGCATGCAGGGCGGGCAGAGTAGGCTTCCCCGATACACTGACATTTGGGCAGACCTCTGAAGGCAACAAGGGACAAAGCTATGGGGACCTCTGCAGAAACAATATTCCATGCAGAAGGGACAGTGCCAAGGTCCCAAGGAACAGGACCTTCAAGGAACAGGAAGGCAGTTTGGTGTGGCTGGAGCCCAGGGAGTAAGAATCATAGTGGTCGAAGAAATAATCTGGAGGTCAAGGGACATGAAGTACTCTAGGTATGGACTCAGAATGCCCTGGGTCGTAGGAAAAGATCTTGGAGAGCTTTGAAGAGAGGAGAAATAAGACCTGTTTTTCCTTTTAAACGCAACTCTCAGACCAGAGGGCAGGGATGGAATTAGAAAGACCAGTTAGAAGCAGTTTGCAGTAATGCAGCAAGAATTTATGATAATTTAGTTTAGGGAGATCATGGTGGATATATTTTTAAGGTAGATCGAAAGGATTGCTGATACATTGGTTGTGAGGCATTAGAGAATAACATGAGTGAGGAATGATTCTAAGTTAAAAGCAGGTTTTTCTTTCGGGAGTGAGACCTGGAGAGAAGAGAAATCAAAGATATCTAACTTCACATTGTTTTTTCCTAAAAACTTTTTATCAAGGGGCACCTGGGTGGCTCAGTTGGTTGAGCGACTGCCTTTGGCTCAGGTCATGATCCCGGAGACCCGGGATCGAGTCCCACATCAGGCTCCCTGCTCGGTGGGAAGCCTGCTTTTCCCTCTCTCACTCCCGCTGCTTGTGTTCCCTCTCTGGCTGTGCTTCTGTCTGTCAAATAAATAAAATCTTAAAAAAAAAAAAAATTTTTATCAAGCTCCTAACATATGTGACATAATTTCTGACCTCAAGGGAACTCACAACTATTTGGCTAAGCAAGACCCAAATGAGGAGTGGGAAAAGTTAAGCAATAGTATTTAAACAGAGAATTAATTATAAATCTCAAAGTTTCAAAAGTATGTGTTTCTTTTTATTTAAAAAAAATAAGCAGTGCTGTGTCTAATGAAATTAACTCCGAATGGTTTGTTGAGGCCAGGATTAAAATCCCACCTCTGCTGTAGGTGTGCAGCTTGGAGCCAGATAAAATAGCAGCCATATAATACGCATAATACATAAAATACAAAAGTTTACTGTTTTCTAACCCAGCTTGGTTTGATAGATCTGGGTTCAAATAACAGCTCCGTCATTTATGAGCAGTGTGATATTGGGCAAGTTCTTTATATTCTCCAAACACAGTTCTCTCTTCCGTAAAGTCTGAATGATAATGCTGGCTAGCTCACGGGCTGTCCTTGAAGATGATGCACCTGTGACACCAAATCTGACACATGGCTCTCAATCACTGCTGCTTCCTCCGCACCCCCCCCCCCACCACACACACACATGCTCTCCAAGGGCACCTCTCTCACTTGAACTCTTACTATCAGTGTATGCTTTTCAAAGAGGTATCTGGTCTATGCCACAAACTACTCAATGGCAAGAATTATTTTCATATTCTTCACATTTCCCGAGTGCCTGGCACTGTGCTGAGTGCTAGAGAGAGTGGAAGGTGCCTTTGCTCCTTGACATGCAGCAATGTCGTCTGAGGATGTTTGCTAATTAGCGTGCAGGAATGTCACCTGGGAGCATTTGCTCATTGACCAGCAACAATGCAGTATGGGCTGGAAGGTCGCATATATTGTCCGAGAGCTGAAGAAACGACATGAACCTCACAACTTTGCTCTCCCTCAGCTTATGAGCTTGGAGGGGCTGCCGTAACAGCATGCCACAGACTGGGCAGCTCGAACAACAGAAATTTATGGTCTCAGCTCTGGAGGCTAAAAGTCTGAGCTCAAGATGTCGGCAGGGTTGATTCCTCTTGAGGGTTCTCCTCTGGAGAAGAGTCTGTTCCAGGCCTCTCCTCATTGCTGCTGGTTTTCTAGCAATCTTGACATTCTTTGGCTTGTAAAATCGTTGCCCCAGTCTCTGCCTTCATCTTCACATGGTATGCTCCCTGCACATATGTCTGCGCCCACACTTTCCATTTTTAGAAGGACACAAGTCAGGCTGGAATAGGGGCTCAGCCTACTTAAGTAAGACCCCATCTCGACTAATTACATCTGCAGTGACCTTATTTCCAAATCAGGCCACTTTCCAAGGTGCTCTGGGTTAGGATTTCACCATCTGAACATCGGGTAGCACAGTTAAATCCACATGCCATTCTGCATGCTTTTGCTTTCCTCTCCATATATACATATGTATATGTATATGTGTATGTGTATGTGTATATGTATATGTATATGTATATGTATATGTATATGTATATATGTATATATATACTTCAGTTGTCTAACCAGCATTTAATAAGCCCATGCCAGTGAGTCACCTAGGGCAGCACTCTGTATTCTTATCACTGCAGACTTGCCATCTTACAATTCAGGCCATGTGTCTGGAAGGAAGGAAGTTTTCCACTCTGGGAACAGTCCAGATTATAAAAAATAAACAGAACAACTTGTCTGCGGGACCCTTTGATGACCTGCTCATCATTCCTACACTCATGTCTTTGCTTGTGTCTCCTTCCTCACTGACCTTTCCTCTTGGCAAACTGCTTCAGACCGAGTTTCCCCTTCCTGAAGCTCAGCCCTCGTCTTCCACCGCCAGCCTTGCCCAGAGGATCTTACACACAGGCCATGCATAGAAATGCCTGCACAGGCATCACAGAGCAAGGTTAAGGAAGAGAAGTTTTAATTCTATGGCCATCTCCACTCCCCTCCTCTCCATTTATATTTTCAACATATGGTTGGCTTTTTAATGTCGCTTTAATGTTTTCTCTTGTATTTAATTATTTAAAGATTTAATAACAAACTGCTGAGAATCAATTGCACACAGGGGACACATTTCTTTGAATTCTGGCTCTTTTTTTTTCTCTTTTTGCATAAGAGTTAATTTAAGTCACTGGAAACTAAAAGCACAATGCTAAAAGGAGAAAAGATGAGAACAACTTAAATGCGTTCAGGAAAGGATATCTGTAGGTGAAATCAAACTCTCAGCAATATCTGGTATGTGTCTCTTATCAGCAATGGGCAGGAGCGATAACCAGGAACCCCAAAACAAATAATCTAATTCCCTTTTCTATCTAATCATATAAAGCCAAGGATCTTCTTTTTAAAATAAATTCCTTTTGGGATTGGTTCCAAGTGTTAGGGATGAGGAAATGGAAGAAGAACTGCAATAGGGCTCTAGTTCTATTGACAGACAAAACTGAGATTTTTAAATAACACTTTTAGAATTTTAAGTGATTTGTTGCCTAATATTTTAGGATTTTCTTTCCCCATTCCTAACTATTATCTGGATGAGATAATCCATTTAGGAAGATATTCATTTATTAACATGTTCTACTTACATGTTTTGAACCACCAGCTTTGCTAGACATTGTGCCACGTCCCATGGATCCCACCAGAAGCAATACAAAGTCCTCCCTGCCTTCAGAGTCGCTCCCAGCTGGGGGAACAGAGGCCACAAGAGGCCATTACAATACATGTGCTCTGATGCGGGAAGTAGGATATTGTAGAGGCGACTGAGGAAGGGCACCTAACCCAGCTTTGGAGGAAATGGGAAACTTTCCCCGGAAGAAGAGACAGCTATTCCAAGACCCGGAAAATCAGGAAGAGTTTGAATGATGAAGTACAGTAAGAAGGATATGTTCTGTATGGTGTCTAACATAATAAAAAGAAAAACTGTAAAAAAAAAAAGAATATGTAATAGACTTGATGGAGAATCCTCTACTGCTGAGTCATTTCCTGCCTATGTATTTGAAATAAGAATTAGAAATTAAGCAAGCATTTTACAAATAACACTGGAAAAATCTTCTATAGGTAAAATTTCATTGGCTTTCTTTGGGAAAAAATCTTCCGGGATTCTCACCAGACTACTGGATCTTACGTTCTGCTCATCTGCTCTAGCTAACACTGCAAAGAAGAGAAACCTAAGTCTGCATCTGTTGACCATGGGGTTTTCTGGGGCAGAACCCCTAAACCTCTTGGAATCCCAACTTTTGCACCAGCCACGAAGCAGTCCAGAAAAAGTTTGAGTGGAATCACAAGACTTCTGATTTTGAACTGAGGTTTCACATCCCTTCAAATTCATTCTGTGCCACATTCCTTAGGCTCTCATATTCCATTTTTGTACTTATTTAAAACTGACATTTATTTAAAATTCCAAATCCAGTTAAAATATATGCCAAAGAATAGTACATGCCATTATGAATTTTTTTTTCCAGGCTGTATGAAGTCCATTTCAGTTAACTTCCTTGTTTTGGAGGGCATCATTTATGAAATATATAGGTAAAATTTTTTCAAAAAAACAGGGAGAAAATAAAACTTTATTTTTTAATATTCAGTGATGTTTCTTCAGTATCTAATTAATGAAAAATTTAGTCATTGCTTATTATCCTGAGCCCTGTGACAAATCTTCTTGTCCTATCTTATAATGCACTTTTTATTTTTTGCCAAATTGAGAGCAAAGAAACAATGCTGTCATTTTGCAAAATGTGCCTTTTGCAAACACAAATTATTTAAAAATTACATTTATTCCAAAAGGATTTTTTTTAATACCCCTATGTGCCAGGAACTGTCCTGGAGGTATAGAGACATCAAACAAATCTAAACTAACCAACATAAAAGCTTGTATTTTACTTGGGGAGATAAAAAAAATTTAAAAAATTATACAATATATTAGAAAGTGATCAGAATTTTCAGGAAAAATAACGCAGGTAAAGGAAGAGAGAAGGCTGGGATGGGGGTCGCTATTTTAAACAGCATGGTGGACAGAGAATGTTTCAGCAGTCCCTTGAAGGAAAAGGGAGAATAATCCATGTGCTTATCTGCAGGAAGAGTGCTCCTGGAAAAGGAAATACCTAACAGAAAGGCACTGGACTGGCCTGACGTGTTCCAGGAACCCCAAAGAGGGTGCTGGGCTGGAGAGGAGTGAATAAGAGTAAAAGAGGGTCAGGTCTCCGAAGGCCATGTTGTCTTCAACTCTGGGTAAGAGGGGAAGCTCTTGCAGAGTTTTGAGGAGAGGCATGACACACTTTAACATCGTTCTGGCTGCTGGGTTGAGGATACAGCACAGGGTGACAAGAGTGGACGCAGACCAGGTAGGAGGCTACTGCAATAGGTCAGGCAAGAGAGGACAGTGGCTTGGGTCAGAGTGATGGTGGTTGAGGTTATGCCCAGAAGCCAGACTTGGGATTAATTCTAAAGGCATATCCAATACACTTTGCCCATTGGTTGAAGGAATGCGGACAGGAAGAGAAGTCAGGGTGACTCCTCAATTTTGGGCCTGAGTATCTGGAAGGATTGAGCCACATTTCACTGAGCTGGCTAGACTTCAGATAGGGCAGGTTTGGGCCAATTTTTCATGGAAGAACACAAAAAAATATGCCAGTAAGCTTTCTCATGGATCTCCTAAAAACTATGGTATAGATTTTCAAATTGTCAAAAATGAATTTTTTTCCCTAGTACAAATTGTTGTAGATTAACAGCATACTTATCTGAAGAGAACTTACTGACAAACTTACCTGAGTGGAAGAAGGAAAAACAAAACAACACACCACCTATAACAACAAAGATGATTTACTCTTTCTTTATTTGTAGCTTCTGACCTTCTGCCATTTGTCATTTCTGGCTGGAGCTAAAGAAATGCAGACATTTTCTTAAACCTAGAGATTTCTCTCATCACTTCCTTGGACATGGGCATTTTCAAAGCTTGCTGAGGGTCTCAGCTTGGTCTACACTTGACTGGGACATGAAATAGAAAACAAAGGTATCATATAACCAGCCCTGACTTATCAACTGACTTCAATTTTACTGTTTTCTGTTCCCACTAATCCTACACTCTCCTTGAAAAATGAATTTAAGCAACTCAAATCCATTTAAAATCCATTTCTCCAATTCCTTTCCCTGATAACTCATTTCATGTTTATTCCTCTCTTTGTGTGAAATAGTTGTGCCTGATCTAATCATTTACTTTTATTTTCTGAAATATTGAAACATCTTCTATTCTTTTATTTTTAGCAGCAATCGTCCAAGCAATGGCTAACTTGGAAAAGAACATTAGTCTCAAGATAGAAGCCCTAATGACAGAAGTGAAAGTCGAGGTTAGAAAGAGCTATTAATGAGCTGCAATCTAATTTAAATATGCTAACAGCTAGAGTAAGTGAAGTTGAAGATTGTATTAGTGATTTAGAAGACAGATAGATTAAGAAGGAGGAGCAAGAGAAGTCTTGGAACAAACAGCTAAAATCCCATGAAAATAGAATTAGGGAAATAAATGATGCCATGAAACGCTCCAATATCAGAATTATTGGAATCCCCAAAGGAGTTGAGAGAGAGAGAAGTCTAGAAGATATAGTTGAACAAATCATGGATGAAAACCTCCCTAATCTGGGGAATGAAACAAATGTTCATGTCCTAGACACAGAGAGGACACCCTCCAAGATCAATGAGTCCAGAAAAACCTCCAGGCACATAATTATGAAATTCCTGAATCACAAAATAAAAGAATATGTCTTAAGGGCAGCTAGGGGGAAGTGATCCCTTACGTATAAAGGGAGGACCATCAGAATAACGTCAGACCTATCCACAGAAAACTGGCAAACCAGAAAGGGCTGGCAAGACATATTTAGGAAATTACATTTAAAAAATATGCAACCAAGGATAATGTACCCAGCAAGGTTGATTTTCAGAATGAAAGGAGGAATAAAGAGCTTCCAGGACTGCCAAGGTCTAAAAGATTATGCAACCACCAAGCCAGCACTACAAGAAATATTAAGACGGGTTCTATAAAAGAAAAACAAACCCAAGAGTGACACAGAACAGAAATTTACAGAGGTAATCCATAGAAACATGAACTTCACAGGCAAGATGATGTCAATAAAAACGTATCTCTCAATAATCACTCTCAATGTGAATGGCCTAAATGCTCCAATAAAAAGGCACAGGGTTGCAGACTAAATAAAATGACTGGACCTGTTCACATGCTGTTTACAAGAGACACATTTTGAATCTAAAGACACTTCCAGACTGAAAGTGAGGGGATGGAGGACCATCTTTCATGCCAATGGACCTCAAAAGAAAGCCAGGGCAGCAATTCTCATTGCAGACAAATTGGATTTCAATCTAAAGACTGTAGTCAGAGACATAGAAGGACAGTATATCATTCTCAAAATGGCTATACACAAAGAAGATCTAACAATTGTAAATATTTATGCCCCCAACATGGGAACAGCCAACTACATAAGCAAACTGCTAATCAAAATAAAGAGTCATGTTGATATGAACACATTAATAGTAGGAGATCTTAACATACCACTCTCAGCAATGGAAAGATCATCTAATCAGAAAATCAACAAAGAAACAAGAGCCTTAAATGACACATTGGACCAGATGAATCTCATAGATATATAAAGAACATTCCACCCTAAAACAGCAGAATACTCATTCTTTCGAGTGCACATAGAACTTTCTCCGGAATAGACCACATACTAGATCACAAATCAGGGCTCAATCGATACCAGAAGATTGAAATTATTCCCTGCATATTCTCTGACCACAATGCCATGAAAATCAAACACTTGGAAGTTAAAGACTATCCTGCTCAAGAATCTGTGGATCAACCAGAAAATCAAAGAGGAACTGACACACTTCATAGAAACCAATGAGAATGAAGATACTTCGATCCAAAACCTATGGGATATAGCAAAGGCAGTCCTAAGGGGGAAATACATAGCCATACAAGCCTCACTCAAAAAAATGAAAAATCACGAATAAACCAACTCTCATTACACCTTAAGAACTGGAAAATCAACAGCAAATTAAACCAACCCCACACACAAGAGGGGAAATAATTAAGATTAGAGCAGAGATCAATGAATCAGAAACTAGAGCTATAGTAGAACACATCAACGAAACTAAAAGCTAATTCTTTGAAAGAATTAATAAGATTGATAAACCATTGGCCAAACTAATCCAAAAGAAAAGGGAGAAAACCCAAATTAATAAAATTATGAATGTAAGGGGAGAGATCATGACCAACACCAATGAAATAGAAATAATCATCAGAAATTACTATCAACAATTATATGCCAATAAGTTTAACAACCTAGAAGACATGGACACATTCCTAGAAACCTATAAACTTCCAAGACTGAAACAGGAAGACATTGACAATCTTAATAGACCTATATCTCATAATGAGACCTATATGTTATAACAAAAACCTCCCCAAAAAACAAGAGCCCAGGACCTGACAGTTTCCCTGGGGAATTCTACCAAACATTCAAAGGAGAAATAACACCTATTCTCCTGAAGCTGTTTCAGAAAATAGAAACAGAAGGAAAACTTCCAGACTCTTTCTATGAAGCCAGCATTACTCTAATCCCAAAACCAGACAAAGACCCCATCAAAAAGGAAAACTTCAGACTAATATCTCTGATGGATATGGATACCAACATTCTTAACAAGATCCTTGCTAAAAGGATCCAACAATACATTAAAAAGATTATCCACCATGACCAGGTGGGATTTATCCCAGGGTTGGGAGGGTGGTTCAATACTCACAAATCAATCAATGTGATAGAACAAATCAGTAAGAGAAGAGAGAAAAACCACATGGTACTCTCAATTGATGCAGAAAAAGCATTTGACAAAATACAACATCCATTCCTGATTAAAACTCATCAAAGTATAGAGTTAGAGGGAACATTCCTCAACCTCATAAAATCTATCTATGAAAACCCACAGTGAATATCATTCTCAACGGGGAAGAACTGACAGCCTTCCCTCTGAGATCAGGAACAAGACAAGGATACCCGCTCTCACCACTATTGTTCAACATAGTGTTAGAAGTCCTAGCAACAGCAATCAGACAACAGAAAGAAATAAAAGGTATTCAAATTGGCAAAGAAGTCAAACTCTCTCTCCTTGCAGATGACATGATACTCTATGTGGAAAATCCAAAAGACTACTCCCAAATTACTAGAACTCACAACAATTCAGTAATGTGGCAGGATACAAAATCAATGCACAGAAATCAGTTGTGTTCTTATACACTAACAATGAAAATATAGAAAGGGAAATCAGAGAATTGATTCTGTTTACTATAGCACCAAAAACCATAAGATACTTAGGAATAAACCTAGCCAAAGAAGTTAAGGATCTGTACTCGAGGAACTACAGAACATTCATGAAAGAAATTGAAGAAGACACAAAAAGATGGAAGAGCATTCCATGTTCAAGGATCAGAAGAATAGGCATTGTTAAAATGTCTATATTTCTCAGAGCAATCTATACTTTCAATGCCATTCTGATCAAAATTCCACCAACATTTTTCAAAGCATTGGAACAAACAATCCTAAAATTTATATGGAACCAAAAAAGATCCCAAATCGCTAAGGAATTGTTGAAGAAGAAAAACAAAGCTGCGGACATCATGTTACCTGATTTTAGGCTTTATTACAAAGCTGTGATCACCAAGACAGCATGGTATTGGCACAAACACAAACAAATAGACCAGTGGAACAGAGTAGAGAGCCCAGATATGGACCCACAAATCTATGGTCACATCACCTTCGACAAAGCGGGTAAAAATATCCAGTGGAAAAAAGACAGTGTCTTTGATAAACAGCTACATAAAGAAGAATGAAACTAGACCATTCTCTTACACCACACACAAAAACAAACACAAAATGGATGAAAGACCTCAACATGAGTCGGAATTCATCAAAATCCTGGAGGAGAACATAGGCAGTAACCTCTGACATCAGCCACAGCAACTTCTTTCAAGACACATCTCTAAAGGCAAAGGAAACGAAAGCAAAAATGAACTTTTGGGACTTCATCAAAATAAAAAGCTTCTGTACAGCAAAGGAAACAGTCAATAAAACAAAGAGGCAACCCACAGAATGGGAGAAGATATTTGCAAATGACACTACAGACAAAGGGCTGGTATCCAAGATCTATAAAGAACTACTCAAACTCAACACCCAAAAAGAAGATGAACACATCAAAAAACGGGCAAGAGACATGAAGAGGCACTTCTCCATAGATGATATACAAACGGCTAACAGACACATGAAAAAATGTTCATCATCACTAGCTATCAGGGAAATTCAAATCAAAACCACACTGAGATATCACCTTACACCAGTCAGAATGGCCAAAATTAACAAGTTAGGAAACAACAAGTGTTGGAGAGGCTGCAGAGAAAGGGGAACCCTCTTACACTGTTGGTGGGAATGCAAGTTGGTGCAGCCGCTTTGGAAAACAGTGTGCAGATTGCTTAAAAAATTAAAAATAGAGCTAATTTATGACCCTGCAATTGCACTACTGGGTGTTTACCCTGAAGATACAGATGTAGTGAAAAGAAGGGGCATATGTACCCCCAATGTTCATTGCAGCAATGGTCACAATCACCAAACTGTGGAAAGAGCCAAGGTGCCCCTCAACAGATGAATGGATAAAGAAGATGTGGTACATATATACAATGGAATACTATGCCTCCATCAGAAAGGATGAATATCCAGTTTTTGTAGCAACTTGGCCTGGATTGGAAGAGATTATGCTGAGTGAAATAAGCCAAGTAGAGAAAGTCAAATATTACATGATTTCACTTATTTGTGTTGCATAAGGGGTAATATAGAGGACAGTAGGAGAAGGAAAGGAAATGGGAAGTAAGGTAATTCGGGGAGGCAAAAGAAACATGAGAGACTGTGGACTCAGAAATAAACTGAGGGTTCTGGAGGGGAGATGGTGGGGGGATTGGAGAGCCTGGTGGTGGGTACTGAGGGCACGTATTGCATGGAGCACTGGGTGTGGGGCATAAGCCATGAATCTTGGAACACTGAAAAAAATAAAATTAAATTTAAAAAAGTAGCAGCAAAACAGTGAGTTGTTAGAAAAAAGAAGGAAGGAGAAAATACAGAAAAACAAAAGGAAATTAAAAATATCTTGTAATATCTCTCCCCAGAGGAAAACATTTCATATTTTGATATCTTCTTTGGTCTGGATGGATGGGAGAGAAAGAGGAAGGGGGGGAGAGACAGAAAGAAGGAAGGCAGGAAGGCAGGCAGGCAGGAATTAAGGAAAGAAAGAAGGAAGGAAGGAGGGATGGAGGGAGGCAGAAAGGGCAAAGGCATGAGTGAGAAGTTTGAAGGCTTACTTTCAGCCTTAATATTTGAATGGTAAGTTAGTGGACATAGGACCCTCAGTCCAAAAAATGTTTTCCTTCAGGGGTGCCTGGGTAGCTCAGTTGGTTAAACAACTGACTCTTGATTTCAGCTCAGGTCATGATCTCAGGGTTATGAAATCCAACCCCTTATCAAGCATCAGGCTCCAGGCTGGGTGTGGAGCCTGCTTAAGATTCTTATTCTCCCCCTGCCCACCTCCTGCTCTCCACTCTCTCTCTAAAAAAAAAAAAAAAAAAAAAAAAAAAAAAAAAATCCTTAAGAATTTTGCAGACATTTTCCACCATCTATTTCTATCAAGTCTTTGTTCGTATCAGAAAATTTTACTTCCATTTATGTCCCTGCTCATTTCTCTTTATTTCTTTACTCCTTTTACTATAATTAGACAGATGTTGGATATCTTATACATATCTCCCATAACTCAGCAGAAAATGCAACCATTTTCTCCCTCAGCAGTGAAGAGGTTGCTAATCATAGAAACTGTGACTATAGTGGATGGAAGAATGTGAACAAAGACAGAGTTTGCCTCGGATCCTAGAAGCTTCTTGTCTATTGCTTTGTTCCACTTCTTTCCCTGGAATCAATACTCATGCTAGGTTTTCTCATTAATCAGTTGCATCATTTGTTTAAAGAACTCTTCCTGCATCGCTCAACTGCTGCAAATGCTGATTCAGCATCTCCCATGGAGATGGAAGCAGTTGGGCCCATAGGTCTCTTAATAATCACCACCTTGACCATCTTTGGCTTATTTCTGCTTGCAAGTTTGGCTCTCTGATAGGGGATTTTTTCTGAACTGAGCTAGGAAAATTCACTCTTGAATGGTATCCAATTTCATTTTTATGGGCCACAGACTCTATCATTCCAAGTCCATCTGCTATGTGTCTTCCAGAAATTCTTTAACATTCCAGGCCTGCTCATGGTGCCCTTTCTGAGGACTGCCAAGAACAAGTTTGTGAGATTTTTTTATTGCCCGATGGTATGCAGTGGCTCTGCTTTTTGGGGGTTTCTAGTTTCACTATGGGTTTATCCTTATTTTTATTTATTTTTTCTATAATTTCAGTAAGATCATGGAAGGAGAAAAAGCAAATGGATTTTCTTAGTCAGGCATACTGAACTGGAGTTGTTGAATTGTGCTTTAATTGTTCATTTATATTCTTGTCTATTTGCAGTATTAGCCCCTTGATGCTATATTACTTCATTTTTATATACCTTCCCAGACACACAGAAGATACCAAACAGAGGTTACATAAGGAATAACTGAATAAATTAGGTGGAATGACTACAAATGAATATTTTATTACATTATCTATACATAAGTAAGTAATAGAAGAATCATTTCTTGAAGTTACTACAGGGTGATGGGGGGTGGGGCGGACTTTTGCCCTGTCCATGGCACTTCCATTGTGCTCTGCAGAGAAGGAATTTAATAAAGAACTCAGCACTTTCTCAGAGCTCAAACAAGGTTGCCTAGAGTTGTTGGGGAGGAAAGAACATGATAAATGAGAGAATTAACTCTCATCTGCTTTGCTCAACCAATCTTTGTAAGAGATTCAATTCCTGCCTTATGCTTCCTATACTATTGATCACTTCCCCTCCTCTCTGAGCTCATGCTTAGCTACATTTATTTGGCCATAGTTTGGTTTCCTAAGCTACTTCCTTCGTGTAAGTTACTTGGGTGTCACCCACCCCTGGCGAAGCTGGTCTTCAGAGTCCATCCCCTTTGTTGTCCTTCCAGGCTGCATTACAGCCACACCCATCCCAGTCCCCCTAAATAAGAACTGGCACGTTTGTACATATTTTTGCCTAACTTTTCTCAGTTTCATATTTAATGTTAACAAAATTAGTAAAATAAGTCCTTTTCTTCCCCAGTCCAAGGATAATTGGTAAGCTTAATGCTTCATCATTTATTTTTAGAGGCTCCAAGAAGTATAAAGAGTGCCTAATACACAAAAGCCATGGTGACTATGAGCAAAACAGATTAGAAATCAAAGAATTGAGGCTTCCCAAGCTACTAGCCACTTGCCCCTTGGCCCGCAAATCAAAAGAAATGACAAAGAAGTCAAATCAAAAGAATTAAACCAAAATTTTCAAATTACATGTAGCAAGTAAAGAGAGCAACAAAGATTATTGTAGCACTATAGGGCAAAGAGCTTATCACTGAATAAATTTATACATTCTGTTGTTAGTCATTCTAGCAGCTAATGTAGCCAACTATTTCTTTCTCTGAAAAAGAGGTGCCTGCTTCAGGTCATTTTGAGGCATTGAGTTTAATGAGCAGGAAAATATATGCTGCGAACTTCTACTTGTGGCAAGAAGTTTTGCATTGAAGTATTACATTTGTAATTCAGGATTGCATCTTGATTTATTGTTTAGATTTGTGAAAGTGGGCCAGTTTGTGGGGATAAGTGGAATGTATGATATTAATAGAGCAAGATAAAAATAAGTGAGAGAAAATAATCATAGAGGATAACATCACTGGATAAAGTCAAAAGTTTGTTTTATCATATGCACTTTCTCTGGCTTTATGATGGCCAATAAATTTGGGTGTTTTCCACACCTTAGAAAAAGGAGCTCTGGAGAAGCTAACTGTGGCAGAAACTGACCAGCTCTTCACAAAACCCAGTTCCTCTTCTTCCAGGACAATGCACTGAGGCTACCTTTGCTTTACTTTAAGGCATAGCCTCATTCTAGAATGTGCATACCACCACTTTCATTGCAGAACCACAAAATCCTCCCATAGGTGATTCTTCCTTTTCTTTCCCCATCCTCTGATTGAATGTGGGGAACTCTGAGGTCCTAGAGGAGGATGGAGCCAGAAGATGGAAGAGGTTGAGTCTGAATCTCAAAAGGCCAAGTGTTAACATGGAACTATTACATAAATAAGAAATCAGACTCTATCATGTTTAGCCACTGAGAATTTGGATTTGGTTGTTATAGCAGCTAGCATTAGGCTTACTGATTTATTATATTTACTTATAAGTTATTTTCTGGACTTCTTTTTTTGAATTAGAATTGGTCACTAACTATGGCAAAGTAATTTCAAATAATCTTAATGACCATGGACATAGAACTTGAGCTAAGTCCATGATGATAGGTAAACCATATACCTATAATGGCAAGAATCTTTTAATTCTCTTCAGTGAAGCTTGACTCTTATGAGTCTTCCCATCATATAGGACAATGATACATCATCAGAGGGCTTCATTCATCGCATTTACCAACACTCTACTACCTGTAGAAACAATCACTCACCATTTTAAAGGATCTTGGACAACTAACTGTTTATTTATTAATTTTATGTCAGCCTCCTTTTTGAATGTCAGTTCTACGACAGAAGAGAACTTTCTGGTCCTGTCACTTCTTAACACCCAGCAACTTGAATACCTGATCTATAATTAGATGGTAATTTTTGTTGAATTAATGAGTGACTCTTGATGTTCATGACTGAAAACATTTGTATCATTAGAGTCTTTTTAAAAAATATTTTATTTATTTATTTGACAGAGAGAGAGATCACAAATAGGCCGAGAGGCAGGCAGAGAGAGAGGAGGAAGCAGGCTCCCTGCTGCGCAGAGAGCCGGATGCGGGCCTCGATCCCAGGACCCTGAGATCATGACCTGATCCAACTCACTGAGTCACTCAGGTGCCCTAGATGCTTTCTCCAGCCAAGAAATATTAATGTGACTTAGAGCAAGTATAAGACATTAGTCAGTGCCCTCAGAGAGGTGAGGACTACAATCCAGGTGAAGAAAATAGGACATGATAGAGCAAATCATGACAGAGAATGAATGATAAATACAGAATTTAAGTGTTCTTAAATTAAGAATCCAAGTGTTTCTAGGACTTCAGAACAAAATGATAAGCGTTTATGAAAAATCTCACAGGAAAAGCATCTTTATTCAAATCTTAAAGACTCACAAGAAAATGACAGCCAAGACCAAGTGAATGTGCTTACCTCAAGGGATGGAGAATGAGGTTCATAAGACATCTACTAGACCAAAAAAAAAAAAAAAAAAAAAAAAAAAAAAAAAAAAAAAAAAAAAAAAAAAAAAAAAAAAAAAAAAAAAAAAAAAAAAAAAAAAAAAAGACATCTACTACAGTAAAGGGAGAAATTATTAGAACCTTCATCTTCATATGTATTTACTTTTCATATTTTAAAAATGGACTTTAACAATACATATAAATTAATAATATTCACACATAAAATTTATAAAATAAGCATGCACATATTCTGGGGGCATGTTTATAAGCAGAAAGTTTAAATATTACTTAAATTAAGAGGGCATTTTACTAAAGAGATGTGAGCAAGGCATGGGTACAAGAATGCACAAAGGGGCATAACTGTACCACAGACGGAATAGCACAAGGGGCATGTAGAAATCAAGTATTAGTTCAAGTTATAAAAGAAGATTATTGTCAAATTAGAAGGAGCATTCAATGTCAGTAAAAACATTTATAGTTTGATTGCTGACTCTTCCTCAACAACATAACACTTATGTGTCCACCATTCTCATCTCCATGATTGCCTCTCAAAGAAGTTCCCCTCAGTTAGTCTCTGGGTGACTGTACACTTTGTAACTCATCTCCCCGCTTCTATGCTGGTCCCACCCTATTAATGTCTGCTCCCCACATAGTAGTCATTGTGATATTTAAAAAAATGTAAAGGGAATCATTCTACTCCCTTACTCAAAAGCTTTAAATGACACATCATTGTACTTAGAATAAAATCCAGGGGCAACTGTGTGACACAGTCAGTTAAGCATCCTACTCTTGGTTTTGGTTTGGATCATAATTTTGGAGTCCTGAGATGGAGCCCTACATTGAGCCCTTCCTGGAACCCTATAGTGAACCCTACAGCAGGCTCTGGTTCAGGCTCTGTGCTCAACTCAAGTCTGCTTGTCTCTCTCCCTTCCCCTCTTCTCTTCCCCCTCTGCCTTTCTCCCCTGCTCTCTGTCTCTCAAATAAATAAATTAATCTTTTTTAAAAAAGAATAAAATCCAAATTTCTACCATTTCTGTGTGATCTTTCCCTGGCTTATTTTCCCATATCATTGTATATCATTCCTGCCCCTGCTCCCTGTACTTAAGCCATATCAATGTTTTTGTTTCTCCTAGTACATGCAAACTTTTTCCTTCCATAGTGTCATTGCACTAGATGTGCCCTCTCCTTGGAGTGTCTCCCCATGGATGCATGACCCATCCTTTCTCATCATCCAGGCCTCTTCTGTGCTAAGTACTTTCATATGTATACTTTCATATGCACATATCATTAACTTTATCCTGCTCACATCACAGAGTTAGGTACTGTGAGAAAGGGTCCACTACATTTAAAATGTACATATGCATATATGCATATATATATAAGTGCATCGATTAATTTGCAGGGTACTTTAGCATGGGTCTATTTAATCCTACCTCTATTCTCTCAAATGGAAACAGATTTGTAGAAGAAAGGAATGGGATCAGAAAGATCACAACCAGTCACAAAGATTGTTAAGTGTTAGATCAAGAATTCAACTACAGTCATTTGGCTTCAAAATCCGGAGGTCTTTTTTATTCCGTATCCTGAACAGGCAAAGGCAGTTTCAAGAATGTGAGAGAAGTCAAGAGCATCTGACAGAATCAGCAAAGAAGAAACATTGCTGAGGAAGTCAAGAATACCCTCTGGCAATATGATGAATCAACCAACACATTAGTTGAATTAAAATATTCGTTAAATTCCTATCAAGTGCAAAACACTGACCTAGGTTAAAATCAGCACAAAGTGGGGTTCCTATTCCCTAAGTTGGAATTTTCAACAAATAATGGCACCAAAACTCAAATTAAAAGAAGACAATACATAATGCTCAGAAGAAAGAGAAAAGCATGCCCAAGTCAATTCGCTACAATTCTGGCAGTGAAAGGAGACATCAGTTTGGTAATAGGAAGGAGGAACAGGTCAAGTGAAGGTTGTATTCAAGACTCAAGGCAACAAGCAATTAGGTAGATGTCAGCTTCTTTAACTTGACTTGGTTTTGTGGCCTTTTTAGCCTATATTAAGAAATGTGCATTTTTACCTCAGGCTTCCAGTTATCAGCATTTCAGTGGTGTCATCAAAATGACTTTTCCTAAGGGTCTGTTCTGGAAGCCGATGTCAATATTGAAAGCTCAGTATCCAGGGAGGGCTGATGTTGACTCACAGAATACATTCTTCTGATGACTGACTCAAATTGGCAGAGTGACACATTGACCCAGAGCCTCCCAGGATTTGGCTGATCCCTGGGAGTAAGATGAGAGCTTGGAAAGCCAAATGAATAACTCAGATAGGGGCAAGGAATATGTGATAGATGCATGCTTGCCTTTGTGTACTCATTGGTACTCTACAGACCTAAAAGTGAGAAAGCAACTTCTCAAGGTCTATTTACTTGCTCCAGCACAATGGAAAGACTCAAGTTTAACTCACAATACTGTATTATCAGATCTGAATTCAGTTTACAGTGGTCCCTCATTAGTATTGACTTTAATTTCTGTTATCTGCAATTGTCTATGTTCTGCTTTGCAAGGCATTCCTCAAGAAAATTGGTGTATGATAAGTGGGACATGGTCTCAAATAATGAGACAAATTAGGTAAATTTCCATTAATTTCCTAGGAGAAGAGGTGAAAATGTGACAAAGAAAGAAACTGAAGCTAACAGCTAGATACCTGAAAGAATGAGGTAAAACAAAAGTCAGCCTATTAAGTAAGAGGTCAGTGAAGGACACAATGGAACAAAACCAGGAATACAGTAGGCAAAGTTAGCATATTTAGAAATTGTATTTACTACACCAGTTGTATATTTACTACACTAGTTGTATAGAGGGAATTACTACACTAGTTGTGTAGAGGGAAATACTAAATATTCTCTATAAACTACATCTAAACGTAGACTTCCTGGGGAAGCTCAATATTTAAATAGCATTTCTCTTAACATGAGTCTTGCTCTAAAAGCCTCATAATGGGGCTGCTTCTTGATTCTTCACCCAAAGTCGTCCTTCTATTCCATTTGTCTGACATTCCTATAAACTTTGATTCCAGATCCTTCCTCTATGGTGCTGGGAGGTTGTCTCTTTGATGTTCCACAATTATTATGCTCATGTCACTCTACCAGGTTATCCATCTTGGAGGAGGTGTAAGGTCCAGTTTTGGAATCCAGGCCACCGTCCTGTTTACTCATAAAAACAGCTCCAGGTGTTATGGATAAATGGCCCCTGGAAAACAAAGGCGAGCCAGGTTGGGGGAGACGCCCAACCAGTTAAAACCCCTTAATCTCCCATCGAGGGAGGGTCCTGGGAGGTATTTAGATGCAAACTAAGAATGGGTGGTTGACTTGTGAACTGTGTGACTCAGGCTTGCTGTTTGAAATGCATATAAACTCTGAGACCCTTGCATTCAGCGTCCTTGTTGAAACCCGCAGCGCTGGGCAGATACTTGGACCCCAGCTTGTCTCATTCCCCACCAGAAGAGAAGACGCAACACACGGGTAGACATTGAAGCTCTCGTTTATTCTCCGGTTCTTCCCCTTCCTCCCCCCCCCTCCTCTCTCCCCCAGAAGCTTTCTAGCCCTTTTATACAGTATCATAGCCAATCAGAGAGGAGGTCACGCAGGATGTGGACTGCACGGCCAGCAGGCATTGGTGGCATCTGGTGATCACGCACTGAGCACAGACCCACGTATCCATAAGGCATGCGGTCACGTGTCTTCAGGGCGGGTGCTTCCTGTAACTGTTTGTGCTGATGCGGTCATGTGCTTGGCGCCATCTTTGGGGTGTGCCCCTGACAGCTCCCCCTTTTTTATTTATTTGTATGAACAGGGGACCGTGCCTGTCTTAGGCCGGGATGATCAATTCGCGTCCTTACCCATCATTGAAGACTGCAGAGCGTGCTGCAGCTCCTGTCTTAGGCTGGCACGCAGTTATCATCCTCGTTACCCATCATTAACTACCGGTCCAGCATGCTAAGCCATACCTGGGGTGAGCCTCCATGCTCTATACCGAGCAACGCCTGATGCACGGCCTCTCGGTCCCTAGACATTGTGCGCTGGAGGGCCCACACCCAACGCACCGCCAGGACGAGGGCGAAAAGCACAATACAGCCAAGCACTATGGTCCCAAACCAGGACTTTCCAAAGGACACCATTGCCTACATGGTCTGCAGAAACTGGGACGCGGTGAGGAGATTGACTCTTGTGGCATTAAGTTGAAGTATCTCCAAACAGAGGGAGGTTGTCAGATTGTGGAATTTCGCGGTACAGGTACCACTGAGCATCTGGGACAGCTGCTGGGAGAGATTCACTGCTCGAGAGAGATTAGAATGGTACAATTTCTAGAACAGATAAGGAGTTAATAATGTATTTGCTGTCTGATAGCAGGTTAAAGGGGACAGTGGAGAAGGTCGTAGTACCTGTTGGTAAGGCTGCCGAGCATCAGCCTTTCTCAGGTTTTCTCCCATATGCTCCCATTGTGGAACATTTAAGAGCCCCTCATCCAAAAACCAGGGGGCCTGATGTTCTATTGTTCTCAGAAAGGCTCGAGCAGTTTGGGCCTTTAGGGGGGTCCCGTTAGCTTTCAAAAGCGCCCGCAGGGGGCTCTCCATACAGAGTCTAGAAATTTCTGATCCCATGGTTTCACTTTCTCCTTTGTAGTCACGACTCGCGAACGTTATGCTGCAGCCCTTTGTAGTTGCTCTATGGCAAGCATTCCTTTACCTTTGTGGTCGCCGTCTGGCGAACTTTATTTCCTTTACTTTTGTGGTCGCCGTCTGGCCAACTTTATTTCCTTTACCTTTGTGGTCGCCGTCTGGCGAACTTATACTTCCTTTACCTTTGTGGCGAACTTAAAGTAGTCAGGGGACTTCAAAGGGATTTCCGTTTTGGGTGTACTCACGTGAGTTTTCCGGCTGGTTTAGTTCCCGGGTTTCGGCACCACTTGTCGCGTTCCCCGCCAGCAGAGAAGACGCAACACACGGGTAGACGTTGAAGCTCTCGTTTATTCTCCGGTTCTTCCCCTTCCTCCCCTCCTCTCCCCTCCGAAAGCTTTCTAGCCCCCTTTTATACAGTATCATAGCCAATCAGAGAGGAGATCACGCAGGGTGTGGACTACATGGCCAGCAGGCATTGGTGGCATCTGGTGATCACGCACTGAGCACGGACCCATGTATCCATAAGGCATGCGGTCACGTGTCTTCAGGGCGGGCGCTTCCTGGAACTGTTTGTCTTGATGCGGTCATGTGCTCAGCGCCGTCTTTGGAGTGTGCCCCCGACCCCAGCTAGCTGGAAATAAACCTGGCTGTGTGATTTGCATTATCCTGAGTATCCTCGGTTCTCTTTTTGGGGAAGCAGCCGACACCAGACCTTATCAAAGGAAGGTAGGTAGGCACACTTTTTTTTTTTTTAAGATTGTATTTATTTATTTGACAGAGAGAAACACAGTTAGAGAGGGAACATGAGCAGGGGAAGTGGGAGAGGGAGAAGCAGGCTTCCCGCCAAGCAGGGAGCCCAATGCAGGGCTCTATCCCTGGATTCCAGGATCATGACCTGATCCGAAAGGAGACCCTTAATGACTGAGCCACCCAGGCACTCCAAGTACACTTAATGATACATTCCAACAGAGATTTTTCTCTTTTTTTTTTGAGTGTTACTGCTCCTCCATACAAGCCTCCCACAAATACTCAGTTGTTATCCTCATCTTGTTCCTTTTATCTCACACTTTTTCTTGTCATATTTCCCTCCAGAACTCTCCAAGAGAAAAAAAAAAAAAAAGTAATTCCAGTAGCTGGGAGAGTAACAATCAAGTACTCCCCCAGTTGAAAATGAATCTGACATTTCTTCTGGTCTGTTTAATCAACATGAGTCATAATACTTTGGAAAATACAGTTATAACAAACATATTAAATTGAGGGTTTGCCTTTTCTTGGAACAATATCAGTTTAAGTAAGTTGAATAGAAATGGCTATATCTTGGTAACATACTGAGAAAGGACAGGATATACTTCAGTAATTCTCAAGCCTGGATGCACATCAGAATTATTTGTGTGGCTTTTTTTTTTTAATTGTGTTATGTTAGTCACCATACACTATATCATTAGTTTTTAATATAGTGTTCCATGATTTGTTATTTATAATACAATAAATATAACACCCAGTGCACCATGCAATCCATGCCCTCCTTAATAGCCCTCACCAGGCTCACCCACCCCTTTAACCCCTCCCTCCTAAAACCCTCCATTTGTTTCCCAGAGCCCATGGTTCTCTCATGGTTCATCACCCACTCTGATTTCCCTCCCTTCACTTTTCCCTTCCTTTGACATTGGCCACAGCAACTTCCTCCAAGACACGTCTCCAAGGCAAGGGAAATAAAGGCAAAAATAAACTTGTGGGACTTCATCAAGATAAGAAGCTTCTGCACAGCAAAGGAAACGGTCAGCAAGATGAGGCAACCCACAGAATGGGAGAAGATATTTGCAAATGACACTACAGATGAAGAGCTGATATCCCACATCTATAAAGAACTTCTCAAACTCAGCATCCAAAAAAACAGATAATCAAGTCAAAAAATGTACAGAAGACATGAGCAAACACTTGTCCAAAGATGACTTACAAATGGCTAACAGACAAATGAAAAGATGTTCATCATCAGTAGCCATCAGGGAGATTCAAATCAAAACCACACTGAGATATCACCTTACACAATTTAGAATGGCAAGAATCAACAAGGCAAGAAACAACAAATGTTGGAGAAGTTGTGGAGAAAGGGGAACCCTCTTACACTGTTGGTGGGAATGTAGATTGGTGCAGCCACTTTGGAAAACAATGTGGGGGTTCTTAGAAAAATTAAAATAGAGCTACCCTATAACCTAGTAATTGTGCTACATTGTATTTACCCCAAAGATACAGATGTAGTGAAAAGAAGGGCCATATGCACCCCAATGTTCAGAACAGCAATGTCCACAATAGCCAGACTGTGGAAAGAGCCAAGAGGCCCTTCAACAGATGAATGAATAAAGAAGATGTGATCCATATACACAATGGAATATTACTCAGCCATCAGAAATGATGAATACCTAACTTTTGCACCAACAAGGATGGGACTAGAAGGGATTATGTTAAGTGAACTAAGTCAACCTGTTTGGCTTTTAAAAAATACCAATACTCGGGCCCTACACCAGGCCATTTGAATCATAATATAAGTTTCCCCACTATCCAGTAGCAGAATATTGATATGAAGCCTTCTGTAAGCTGAAATTGTATAAAGTAAAGCAATTACCATTAGTTAGCATGGCAAATTTTTTGAGCACTCCCAGACCCAGGCTTTTCTGATACCTTAGCACAAATTTTGCTAATAGATGCACAAAATAAATCAAGGTAAAGCACAGATGCTCACAGACACAGTTCAAAATGTGGTTGCTTGGTGCTCAATATAGTTTCTGGGAAGGAAAGTGGCTCCATTCAAGCTGCTCTGGCATGTGTTGCCTCTTCAATGGCTCACTACAAAATAAATGCAGCTGACTGAGGACCATTGATACCACACTCAGAGGAATGTAAAACTGAGACTTTGATTTTTGTCTCTGCTCTGTCACTCATTTAGGCTGTGACCTTGAACAAACCACCCAGTGCTTTGGGTTTGAATTTCTTCCTCTATAAAATGTTGATGGCCCCCTTCTCTCTATTCCCTTCTTTCACTTAGACTAAATGCTCTACAGATAACATCGAGTTTTAAAAGTTTGTCATTTTCAAAGCCAACAAATGACTCAAGTGGGATTATTTTGGCTTCTCAGATCAGAGAAAAATCTTACGACAAAAGGCACTGAAGTGATTAAGGATGATAGACAGGAAACAGCTGGAAGGCAGCCGGTGACTTAACTGGTTTGGAAGAAAGAACCAGGCTTCCCAAATGTCAATGCTCCATGGACTTAGGAGGAAATAGTGAGAAAGGAACCACTCTGTTTGTTGACAAAGCAGGTTAGCCATGCAAGAGTTTTGATGGGGCAATATGAGGATATCGGTGATTTCGCTTTTAAATTTCCAACTCTACCCTTTGCAGGAAATCAACAAACAAACTTGAGAACCTAGTCTTATTTTATGTGAATGCTATACCTAACACACACCTATATATCTCTTCAAATATACATATTCACATATGTCACATATCAGTATGTGTTTTCCTATGTTAAATGCATTTTTCAATAAGCAAATATTTATCAAATATCTACTGCATGTTTTACATATTGAATATAGAGCATATACAAAAAGAAGTTCCTTCTCAATGACAGCTTGCATTGTAGTGGAGAAGGCAGACTAAAAGATAAGTAAGTATATGCTGATAAAGACTAGAAAGACAAATTGCAGAAAAAACATACCAGAAGTATCGGGAAGCAGTCTACTTTTAGATGAAAAAGCAGAGAGAAAGATAACCCCACATATCTTATTTGGAGTTAGATGCAATTAACTTTGGCTTCCATCTGTGAAATGAAGATTGTTTGCCTTCTCCAGGTTTGTTGGGAGGGTTAAGTGAAATCGTATATAATCTTTGATAAGGTACCTGGCAGGACTAATGGACTCAGTAGAGAAAGCGAAAGGAATACTAGAGACTGGATAACTGACCCAGAGTCAGCAGCAGATCAACAATAGCACTAGACCCTAAACTCAGAGCTTGAGACTTCATATCTCATCCTTGAAGCACTGTGTTTACAGAGTGATTCTGATATTTAAATTTATGGCCCTTGGTGGGGCGAATATGAGGTCTGCAAAGGCAGAGGTGGATGGTTGGTCTCCACTGGAATCCAGGAAGGAGTAAAGACTCAAGTAATATTTGTAGAATATTAATTCTACTTACTACTCTAATTTCTAAAGGTAACCCCTAAAATTCAACAAATATTAGCCATGGAAATGCTGTACCTCTCTAGGTGTATTTGGTTTTAAACTGTGTGCTGAATGAGACTCAAACATGTTTGACTAAATTAAAGTTTTGTTTATTGGATGAGTTTACTTTAGATTATATGAGATTAAGTGGATTTCCAGGGTTGAAATAAGAATACAAAAGGTACATTTTAAATAAACATTTACATTTTCCAAGCCCTTGTCCTTCGCCATGGCATTTCAATGCCCAGTCTATTTTCTCCATATGTAAGGAAGATTGCCTTATAATCAGTGCTCATGCTGTTTCCACTTCTAAACTCTCTGCCTGCTCATCAACCTCTTAGCCCCCTCGTGGACACCATTCTTCGATTACCACTAATGTCACTTTAGGACCTCAACTCTGTCCTCTCCTCCTTGGCTTCCTGGCAGCCTTTGAGCCCTGAAGAACATATCAGTCCTCTTTGAAACTGTTGCCTCTCCTGGCCTTTAGAAGGTTGGATCTTTGGTTCATTGTCCTCTCTAGTACTCCTTCCCTATCTTTCGGCATGTATGCCTTCTTCTCACTTCCCTTTCTGCATATGCTCCTTCTCCTACTCCCTACATGATGTCATCCCCCAGACAGTTTTGTCCTCATTCCTCTTTCCATATACCTTAGTTAACCTGTTGTTGTTTTAATCATGACTTCAGTTATCAGCTTTATAAGAGATGCCTCTAATTTCCCTCCTGGTTATACTCCATGGTGGCTTCTAGGTCTACATTTATAGAAGTAAGATATTTTAAGGGTATGTTTCTCAGTTTTATTATACCTAGTGCCTCCAAGATAGTATTCTTTATCCTCAGGCCTTGTATCCCCCACCATCCTCTTCCTTTTGTTGTGTTCTCTACCTCTGTTCGTGGCATTGCTATCTCTCTAACTCACCTAGGCTTGAGAAGTCCATAGCCATGACCACTCATTTCTGATCCTTATTCCCATATGCAATGGGCCATCAGATACAATGAACTTGGGTTCCATGTTGCTTCTCACATACTACCCATTTCTTTTAATAGCTTCTGTTGTGGTTAACATTAACTCTTACCTATACAATTGCCTTATAACAGTTCTCAGCTTCCCTTCATCCTCCAGTCCATCTTCACACATAGGCAGTTCTAATTGTGTTCCTCTCCTTCTGTTGCTCCTGGAATAAAGTTCAAAATATTTGCATCTAAAACATTTAACCATCTGGCCCCAAATACCCATTCCCACTAATTTTCCATCTTTTCCTTTTCATGTTCTGTTTCAGCTGCACCAAATCACTCCCCATTACTCAGACCTACTGCCTGGTGTCTTTTTCCTTATTGTACCTTCCACCTGGAATGCATTGCCGCTGCCCTCCCCTTGGCCCACCAAATCCTTCCCTTCTTCCTTCAAGATCCTCCTTCTGGAAGTGTCTCTTGGTTCTCCCACATAAAATATGATATTTTTCATTTCTATTCTTCACGGCTCTCTTTTGAGAGACTCTCTTTTGAGAAAGGGTGAGAAATTTCAGTTTAATGTGGTACATTTACATCTCCCATTTTCATTTCCCTTAAAATTGTTAATCAATGCTTTTTTTAAAAAAGATTTTATTTATTTATTTGACAGAGAGAGAGAAATCACAAGTAGGCTGAGAGACAGGCAGAGAGAGAGGATGAAGCAGGCTCCCCACCGAGCAGAGAACCCTATGCGGGCCTGGATCCCAGGACCCTGAGATCATGACCTGAGCTGAAAGCAGAGACTTTAACCCACTGAGCCACCCAGGCGCCCTAATCAATGCTTTTTAATGACAGTGTTTCCCATTGACCTCAAAGACCCAACCATCTTTCTGTTCCTTAGGCTAAGAGCCTTAGAACAGGGTCGTGCTACAAAGCTGGGGGTGGTGAGCACCTCTCTTAGAACTTTTTTATCTTTCTTTTGCAGATAAAAATGCATGTAGCAGCCTGGCCCAACTTCTTAGCCTCAGGGCTGAGAATTCAAACAAATTCTCTTGCCAGAGAACATTATGTGTTTACTTAGCAGCAAGGAGAGCATTTTCTAAATAATTAATTGCAAGCTCAGGATCTTCCTGAACTGTACTCAGTTCCTGGAATCCACCCTGAAGGATCCTGTGTCCTACTTACTCACAACTGTCACTGTAGTTATAGAACTGCCTCTGTATGCTTTTGATTTTTCTTTCTGTTTTTCTCTAAAGAAAAAGAAAATGAATTCTCAGCCACAGTGTAATTTTAAAGATTTATTTTGATTAGTCAAAAATGGAGACTATGAAAAAGCTTTTCTTTGGGATGCTAATCCTCCAAATGCTTACATTTGAATTTGTCCTCCACATGCTGTTTCTCACATTCCTGCTCATGATGTCTCAAGTCCTTTGCCTGAGCATGCTTTCTATCTTTACTTTTGTTTGGGGGCTTAGGATATCAGACTACAAGTGGTACAAATTTTGAACAAAGCAGGCCTCAGTTCAGGGGAGATTTGGTGGGTCATATCAAAGCATACCTGTGCAAACGGTAGGAAAAATATTTTCCCACTACCTTTTAAATTCATTTAGGCCAAGTAAAACTTACAGGCCTAAACCAGATAATAACTTCAAATTAGCTTTATGATAAATAAATACTCTAAATCTACCCAGAATTATGTGGGGTTTTGTTTTTTTCGATATTGTATTGCAGCAACAAAACATATTGTTAGGACCTGCAAGAATTACTGTAGCAAAACAAAGGCTCATAATTGGTATAAAAGACACAGGATATCAGTGATGCTCAGTTACCCAGAAATGGAAACCATACAATTCCAGAGCTGTGAGTGATCATCAAAGCCCCCCTTTTAGGAAACTGAGGGAAACTGACAGGTAGAGAAACCTGCCCAATTATTTTATTAGTATTAAAAGTTGACCCAAGTCTCATGACTTATATAAGCCACACCATCAAACCAAAGCACATCTAATATTACACATACGAGTTGGCCTGTTGAGGTTTGTCCAGTTTACCAGAGAAGCCAGATTTGAACAAAACAAAACAAATCTTATCAACTATTGAATAAAATCTCTTATTTGGCATGAGGATGGAATAGGGATGATATCAAACCAAATCAAAGTAATCTCAAGCTTGAAGTCCTGCCAATCATGTATTAAAGTAAGCAAGAAATAAATTTGCTACCAAATGGTCTCTCTTTGTTCTCCATCTTAACATATCTTCTCTCTTCCTTCTGCTTCCAGCCCTTTTCTTTCCAACGTCTGCTAAAGAATCCAACCAAAATTAGTCAGTAGCTCCCAAACTATCTGGTAGGGAGATACCTGCCGTTTACTTTTAACTAATCAAAGGGCAAATGTGAAAAGTTGCTCAGAGCCAGCTTTTGGAGATCTCTGCGAGAAGTGTGCTATCCGGGTTCAAGAGTTGCCAATGCAGCTAGCAGCTCTCTTCTCTTCCTTACACACAGATTCGACATGATTGCATTAAGTATTTTGAATGGTTGCTTAAAGTGACTTAGTTTAAGTAGTAGCTTTCCATGGCTGAGCTGTCAGAGCCCAGCATATGAGGACCAAAGAATCAGATCTTGCCAAAACTTCTTATTTCTATGGAGATCACTCTCCTCACGGTGCATGCACTGCCCAATGTGGCCTTTTCTCACCACTGAGCTTTGTCCAATCAACCTATTGTGCACTCTTCTGAGGCCAAAAGGTCCTAATTAAATGATACCAGAACCGATGTTTCTTGTTTCATTTTTTTATGTACTGTACAGCTTTTAAAATTTGTTCCACAATGAGACCTGTACAAAAATAACTCATACTGCTGTTCCCTTGGCAGGATCCAAATTCTAATTTAGGTTCTCAACTCTTTCATTTCTTTTCCCATCCCAAACTGGGCTTTTTCTCTAATGTTATAATGCAAAATTCCAGGGCCTATGTCTTATTCAACTTCTAACCCTTGCCCTATGGTAGTGGCTGGTAAATAGAAGTATTTGCCATGTTTGTTAAATGAAGGAATAAATAAGGACTCAGGCTGTTTTCCCTTTGGAGCAGTTTCTCTGGATTTCTCTGTGTCTATCTTACTGTGCACACAGGACATTTCTCTCCTCTCTGCACATTTCCTGCAGACTTTCTCGCATAGTTTTATAAGCATCTTTGGCTGCTGATTCTACCTGTTTTCGTGATGGGCCTAGACATTGAGTTTTCTCCAGCTGGGTCTTTTTTTCTAAGGCTACTAGGAACATTTCTCGTAAGTATATCATTAGAGTGATTTTTCAGTGGCTGACCAAGCTGTCGTAGGCATTTAGCACCGCCAACTAGTAAAGCTCTTGGACACTACTCGTCATTCTTCCTTTATTCATATAAAATATTTAAAATGCTTCATTGTATACTTAAAACAGTTCCAGAAAAGTGTGACCAGAAGTAAGTCAATAGAGGAGTTAACGAGGCTTTGTTTGGAGGATGCAGAAGTTTATAATAATTCTGGAAACAGATTTCTGGAGCATGAGATGTTTTCAAATTCATTATTGCCTTTAGAACAACATGATTGTCTACATGAGCAACTTGGACTGCTAGGAATAGAATTAGTGAGAGGGGGCTTTGTTGTTTTTTCATTACAGGTGGAGATCATTTTCCTTTTTATACTTGGGAACTCTCTTGCCTTTGTGAAATGTGATCAGTAAATTCAACAGCTTAGGGTATTTGGTTTCTGACTTTGAGTGAAAGTAAAGTGTGAAGAATTCAATCTGAGAACTTCCAGCAATTGTTAATCAAAAAGTAGAACTGTTTTCAATAACATTTTTAATCCTGCTTGTACCAGACCTATATTACAGGATAATTGTTTGCTCGATTTTATCAGGCTGGGGAATCTGGAAATACTTTGATGTATTGGTTAAGGGCTTAGCATTTCTGTGCAACATATCTGCTTGCCTGTCAGGCACCTTGAAGGAATAAAGGTGTCACTGTTTCAAGATAACCTGATAAATTTTTGTTCTAATTAAGTTATGTATTGATTCTAATTTTTTATTAAATTTTATATGGAGAGTTATAGGGATGGAAGGTAGGGACCCTCATAAAATATCTTCACCAAGAGAGAACAGCTTTTCCACTTATTACAAAAAGTGACACACACACTCTCTAGAGGGATTTGTGGGCCGAGGTCATACCAGCTGTTGGTCTCCATGCCAGAGTCTGTGAAATGTTACTAGGATGGAAAGAAGTTTACTGCTTCCTTTGATGGAGGGCCTAGGGAAAGTGAGGGAAGGGAGAGATGCATTCCCAAATGCCAGCAAAAATGAAAGACCCTGAATGGACAAGTTAGACAAGTCTGAGATAGTTTGGGATGGGCATTAACTCCTTAGAAATCACAAGTCAAATATTCATTGAACACCACTGACTGTTAAAAAAAAAATGTGAGTCTATGGGACATTGGGGTGGCTCAGCTGGTTAAGCGTCCAGCCCTTGATTTCAGTTTTGTCTCAGGTCAAGATTATAAGGTCATGAGATCGAGCCCCACCTTGAGCGCCACAGTCAACAGAGAGTCTACTTAAGATCCTCTCTCTCCCTCTGCCTCTCCCCACCCTCTGTCTCTCTCAAATAAATAAATTTTTTAAAATAATAATTTATTTTATTTTTTTCAGTGTTCAAAGGGTCATTGTTTATGCACTTCACCCAGTGCTCCATGCCATGCCATTCATGCCCTCAATACACACCACCAGACTCACCCTTCTCCCCACGGCCTTCCCTTCCAAAACCCTCGGTTTATTTCTCAGAGTCCAAAGTCTTTCATGCTTCGTCTCCTTCTCTGATTTACGCCAGTTCACATTTCATTTCCTTCTCCTACTGTCATTCATGTTACTCCTTATGCTTTACAAGTGAAACCATATGATACTTGATTTTCTCTGCTTGGTTTATTTCACTCAACATAATCTCCTCCAGTCCCATCTATGTTGATGCATAAGTTGGGTATCCATCCTTTCTGATGGAGGGGTAATATTCTATTGTAAATAAATCTTAAAAAACAAAAAAATAACTGTGGGTCTGCTTATCCTGGGAATCTGTAGTGTGAGGACATTCGCTTTAGATGGAGCACCAGGGAGAGACTCTTTAAACCAAAACCCCCTACTTTCCCTTAAAGTACGTAGAACCAAGAAAGTTCAGTGACTTAGTCATGGTAAATTGAAGCAGGGAGACAACTCTAATCTATATGCTGTGACTCACATCCAAGCACATGGGCGTGACTGTAAAATCTCTTATACTTGGGTAGTAATGTTAAAGTTTATCCTTTGAGTACCATAGGCTTATCTTGATAATTTTAGCAAAGAAGCAAGAAGGATGCTAGAATACATATTTAAAATAAAAATTTATCATATCCAGGGTGCCTGCCTGGCTCAGTTGGTAGAACATGCAACTCTTAGTCTCAGGGTTGTGAGTTCAAACCCCATGTTGGGCATGGAACCTACCTGAAATTTAAAAAAAAAAAAAGTATCATATCCAATAAAAAGGGGGGAAATGGATAAAACCAGTGCTCATACATTGTATTTTAAATTCCAAGGGTCCTCATATAAAATTTTTCCCATATAGTTGCCAGATTTGTCAGCTGTTTTAAATCTAGTTCTAGCTTAGGGAAGGGGAAAAAAATTCTAAAGGCCCTACCTAGCATGCATGTACACAAAGGAAAGAAAATATTAGTTTACCATCTTTGGGCATTTGTTGCAATGAGAAAACATTTTCGTCTCTGGAGCTCCCATGAACGTCTTGGAAAGATAAGTTTATCAGATTTCTATTGCTGTGTAACAAATTACCACAAACTTAGCAGCTTAAAACAATACCCATTTATTAGTTCACAACTCCATAGATCAGAAATCTTGCGCAGCATAGGCTCTCTGCTCCAGTTGTCATTAGGTGTTGATGGAACTAAGCTCCCATATGGAAGTTCCAAAACACCATCTGCTCCAGGCTAATTCTTGTTGGCAGAATTCACCTCCTTGCAGTTATAGGACTGAGATCCCATACCTTTTGCTTGCTGGCCATTACCCAGAGGCTACTTTTAACCCCTAGAGACCACCCACATTCCTTGCCACATGGTCTGCTCTATTGTCAAAACAATGGTACCTCAAATCCTTCTCACACTTTGAGAGTCTGACTTCCTCTTCTCTGATCAGCTGAAGAAGACTCTGTTTTAAAGGGCTCAGGTGATTAAGGCCCACCCAGATAATTTCCCTATTTTAAGATCAATTGTTTTGTAACCTTAATTACATCTGCTACATCCCTTCACAGAAGCACTTAGATTAGCATTTGACTGAATCATGAAACACTACATCACAATAAAGAAGAAGAAGGTGATGAAGAAGAAGAAGAAGAAGAAGAAGAAGAAGAAGAAGAAGAAGAAGAAGAAGAAGGAGAAGAAGAAGGAGAAAGATTAACATTTGACTGAATAACGGTGAGAAAGTGTGTGCATACCAGGTGCCAAAAATCTTGGTAGGCCATCCTAATTCTTCCTATCATGGATGGCATGGTGGTACCTGTCCAATGGCAAGAATGATGCTTCCTTTCTTTCTTAAGAAACATTGTCACCCAACACTAAAGATTCAAAGACCCAGATAGATTATTTTTATTTAGTGTGAGCCCAACTCCTAACTCATTTTTGTACTTTAATCTCTACAACCTAAACCTAGATGTGAAATTGGTATGACCATACATACATATTTCTGAGGAGAGGCTCATAAATGCTATCAGATTGTTAAAGGGTTTGGAACCTTCCACCCATTATGATCCTCTTACTCCTACCAGAATATAAAAAGTAGCTACTGTTTTAATCCCAGAAGTTCCTTGTTGCTCTCCCCATAGAGGGAACATGAATGTCAGTAGAAAAACCTAAGATTTTGCCTCTCTCCCCAAACATTAGAAACAATTCACTTCTTAGCACTCTTGGTAATCTGACATCAGGTCTGGCTCAGGTGGTTGCTGCAGAATGGTGTCCCCATTTCCTTGTGCCCCTGCGACCTTAAGACCTCCATTCTGCTTTGTGCTTATGGCCTCTTTGGAATTTATAAGGATAAAAGGCAGCTATCTTTTGTAGCTCTAACTGGCTCTACTTTTGCAGCTGTCACATGAATAAAGAGAGTTATCATTAGTAGCAGGAGGAGGTTATGTGTGAATCCCAGGATCCTGGGATCCAGCCCCACATTGGGCTTCCTGCTCAGCAAGGAGTCTACTTCTCCCTCTCGCTCTGCCCCTTCTTGTGCTCTCTCTCTCTGGCAAATAAATAAATAAAATCTTTTAAGAAAGAAAGAAAGAAGAAAAAGAAAGAAAAGAAGAGAGAAGAAAAAAGAAAGAAGAAAGAAAGATTTTTAAGAAAATCTTAAAAAAAACAGAAAGAAAGAGAAAGAAGAAAGAGAGAGAGAAATAAAGAAAGAAAGAAGAAAAAAAAACAAAGAAAAAGAAAGAGAGAAAGAAAGAAAGAAAGACTCATTATTTTATCATTGGGCAAATTTGCATTACAGCCAGAAATAAATGATTGTGATGAAAGGGAGAGAAATGTAATATTGAATACCAAGTAGCTGCGGTAGCCTCTCATGTCCTCAGTCCTTCCGGAAAGTCATAGAGAAATAGTTTTTAAAATGGGACAGGAAATATTTGACATGGAAACCTAATGAAGCAATGTAAATAAAGGACCAATTTATTATCACAAGATACTACATTATTGTCTTCACTGTTTAAGATCTTTGAAATGTCAATACTTGACAACATCTCAGTAAAACAGGGCAAATTTGCTCTTTTCACAAGACAATAATGAGGACAATGATGATGAAAATTAAAGATGAGATGATGATGTGGGAGTTGTCATGTTCAACCAGACTCATTTGGAGAATAAATAATGTCACTTCATAATAACAACCCCAGAGTACATCTCTGTCCAGAGTGTCAGGGAGGCATCCAGCTTTCCCTGGGCTTCTCAATCACCTGCAATATCTAACAATATCAGGAGGTACTCACTTGTGTGCAAAAATCTCATTTTTGTGACTTCCACATTGCTAATAAAACCTGAACAAGATGCATCTTCTTGAGATCAGAGGATTCCACAACTAGTCACCCAAATCTTACTTGCTCCCAAACTTGCTACCACTGCTACTGTTACCACAAAAGACAAAATTTAACTTCCCTATCTGATGACTTTGCCTGTCCTCAGAGATGGCCATTGTTCTGTTGCATCAGGATGATCCATTTCCACCCAGAAGCCCATGGTGTCTTGCGCAGGTATGAAGGCTGATCCAGCTGCCCACCCTTCTTTAACCATAAATGTGAGTTATCTTCTGGAGTCCTCCAACCACTCATCTCCACATCAGAAGTCACCTTTCCCAAGAATATTCAGAAGCCATTCAAGCAAACTCCATTTGATTTCAAGGCCTGGAAATAATCCTCTGTGTCTGGAGACTCCACCTCCTAAGATCTAGTCTGAACCCTAAGAGTCATCCTTCCTTTTCCATGAAAGGTAGCATAGTGGGCAGCTAAGTAGGTTTTTTTTAAAGACTTTTTTTTTTTTTTTAAAAAAGCAGTTTCAGGTTCACAGCAAAATTAATAGGAAGGTCCATAGATTTCCCATATACCCTCGATCCCCAAACATGCATGGCCTTCCGGCTATCAACATTCCCCAACAGAGTGATATATATATGTGTTACAATTAATGAATCTATATTGACACATCATATTCACCCAAAGTCTGTGGTTTTACATTATAGTTCATTCTTAGTATTGTAATTCTGTGGGTTTGGGCAAGTGTAGAATGACATGTATCTATCATTATGATATTATACAGAGTATTTTCACTGCCCTAAAAATCCTCTGTGCTCTGCTTATTCATCTCTCTGCTCCTCTCAACTCCTGACAACAACTGATCCTTTTCTTGCCTCCATAGTTTTGCCTTTTCAAAATTCCACATAATTGGAACCCTAGAGCATGGAGGCTTTTCCACTTGGCTTATTTCACTTAATAATATTCACTTAAGCTTGCTCCATGTCTTTTCATGGCTTGACAGATTATTTCTTTTTAGTGCTGGATAATGTTCCATTGTCTGGATATACCACAGTTCATTTATCCATTCACCTACTAGAAGACATCTTTGTTGCTTCCAAGGTTTGGCAATTATAAATAAAGCTGCTATAAGCATCTAAAACATGGAGGTTTTTGTGTGGACATGAATTCTCATTTCTTCTGGTAAATTCCAAGAGGCACCATTTTTAGATCACATGGTAAGAGTATGCTTAGTTTTGTAAGAAACCATCAAATTGGGGCACCTGGGTGGCTCAATAGGTCAACCGTCTACCTTCGGCTCTGGTCATTATTTCAGAGTCCTGGGATTGAGCCTTGCATTGGGCTCCCTGATCAGTGGGGACTCTTCTTGTCCCTCTGCCTCTCCCCCAGTTTGTGTACTCTCTCTCTCTCTCTCACCCGGTCCCTCAAGTAAATAAATAAAATCTTTAAAAAAAAAAAAAGAAAAGAAAAGAAACCATCAAACTGTATTTCAAAGCAGCTGTACCATTTTGTGTTTGCATTAGCAATGAATGAGAGTTCCTGTTGATCCACATCCTCACCATTATTTAGTGTTGTTAGTTTTCTGGATTTTGGCCATTCTAATAGGTACGTAGTGGTATCTTATTGTTGTTTTAATTTACATTTCCTTGATAACATATGATGTGGAACATCTTTTCATTCATTTATTTACCATCTATATACCTTCTTTGCTAAGGTGTCTGCTAAGGTCTTTGGCTCATTTTTAATTGAGTTGTTTTCTTATTGCTGAATTTTAAGAGTTGTTTGTATATTCTGAATAACGGTACTTTATCAGGTGTGTCTTTTCCTAATATTTTCTCCCAGTCTATTGCTTGTCTTCTCATTCTCTTGACATTGTTTTTCCCAGAGAAGTTTTTAAATTTTGATGACATTTAGGTTACCAAGTATTTTCTTCATTGATTGCTCCTTTCACATCATTTCTAAAAAGTCGTTGCCATATCCAAGGTCATCTAGGTTTTCTCCTACATTATCCTAACACGTTTTGCAGTATTGCAGGTTACATTCAGGTCTATGATCAATTTCGAGTAAGTTTCTGCATATATAAGGTCTATATGGATGTCCAGTTTTCCAACATTTGTTGAAAAGACTATTTCTGCTCCACAGAATTGTCTGTGCTCCTTTGTCAAAGATTAGTTGATCATATGTATGTGAGTCTATATCTGGGCTCTCTATTCTGTTCCATTGATATATTTGTCTACTCTTTCTCCAGTCCACACTATCCTGATTTCTAGAGCTTTTTAGTTAAGTCTTAAAGTCATGTAGTGTCAGTCCTCCAACTTTGTTCTTCAATATTAAGTTGACCATTCTGAGTCTTTTGCCTTTCTGCATTAATTTTAGGATCAGTTTGTTGTTATCTACAAAGTAACTTGCTGGAATTTGGATTGGGATTGTAGTAATCTATAGATCAAATGAGAGAGAAGTAACAGCTTGACAATACTGAGACCTCTTTTTCATGAACATGCAATTTATCTCTATTTAGTTCTTCCTTGATTTAACTCATCAAAATTGTGTAGTTTTCCTCATGTAGATCGTATACATATTTTGTTAGATTTATACCTAAGTATCTCATTTTGGGAGTGCTAATATAACTACTTTCCTGCTTTTAATTTCAAATTAAATGTATTTTCATTGCAGTTATATGGCAAAGCAAATGACTTTTGTATATTAACTTTATATCCTGCAACCTTGCTATAATTAATCACTTATTAGTTCCAGGAGTGCTTTCATCAATTCTTTTGGATTTTATATATAGACAATCATGTCATCTGCAAACAAAGACAGTTCTATTTTTTACTTCCCAATATATATCATTTATTTCCATTTTTTTCTTTTTCGGTCTCATCGTATTTGTTAGAACTTCTAGTATGGTTTTGAAAAGGAGTGGAAAGAAGGGACATCTTTGCCTTTCACCTGATCTTAGTAGGAAAGCTTTAAGTTTCTTACCATTAAGTATGATGTAGCTGTAGGGTTTGGGGGGGAAGGAAGGTGGTAGATATTCTTTATCAAGTTGAGGAAGAACCCCCATGTGTCTAGCTTCCTGAAAGTTTTTTTTTTATCATAAACGGTATTGGATTTTGTCGAATGTTTTTCCTGCATCTGTTGAAATAATCACGTGATTTTTCTTTTTTAGCCTCTTAATGTGATAGGCTATATTAATTGATTTTCAAACGTTGAACCAAATTTTCATATCTGTGATAAATGCCACTTGATTATGGCGAATAATTCTTTCTTTATATTGTTGGATTTAATTCAGCTAGTAGTTTTGTCAGCCTATTTCTTACTTATAGAATGTTGGAAGTGCAAGAGCTTTCCCTTATTTCATACTGTCTGTCCCTTTCACTCAAAGCTAGAAGTGATAAAAAATTTCTTAAGAACTCTGTGAATCTCCCGCATGAACATTCACTCCTTTAGACTAGAGGCTCCTCCACAGAGCTTTCCTGGCTAATACTATCTCTATCTCTGGCTTCTGCAGAGTGGCTGAGGAATACAAGGGTCACATCCATAATTTCTACAAAGAGCCTTTTGTGTGACTGAATATTCTGACTTTCTGATCCTCCTGAGGCATTAGCAAAACAATTGTCTCTCCAGCTATACCCTTGTCCTTCCTTCCAAGCCTGCTTTTCTGACATTGAAGCCCCCAGTTTAGCATCATTTTCAATAAGCATAGGCTGAGAATTTCCAAAATCATCAAGCCCTTATTCCTTTCAGTAGCAGAGTCATCAACATCCATATTTCTACTCACATTCCATCCAAGGCAATCTAGACTCTTTTTATCATGTTGATTTTATCAAACTTTTTGTAGTTCTTGCCCATTGCCTGATTCCCAAGCCATATCCACATTTTTGGGAATTCGTTACAGTAGTACCACACTTTCAGGTACCAAAACCTATATTGTTTTCCTCTGGCTGTTGTATAGATTAACACAAAATGGCTTAAAACAATAAAAATTTATTATCATATAGTTTTATGTCAGGCAGAAGTCTGAAGTGGGTCTCACTGCAGCAAAATCAAGGTGTCATCAAGGCTGTGTTCATTTCTAGAAGTTCTAGAAGAAAACCAGTTTTCTTGCCCTTTCCAACTTCTAGAGGCTGTCTACATGCCTTGGTTCATGGTCCCCTTCCACCTTCAAAGCTAGCAATGACTGATCATGTCTTTTGTAACACTTGGGCTCTGACTGTTCTGCCTCTTCCTCCCCATTTAAGGTTCTTTGAGACTACATTGGGCTCATCCAGATATTCCAGGATGATCTTCTTACCTCAAGCTTATCTCACTGCAAGATTAATTCTATCTGAAAGATTAATTCCCCTATACACATTCACAGGTTCCAGGAATTAGGATATGGACATCTTTGGGAGCCATTATTCTACCCACCACACTTGTGCTATCTCACTTAATCCTCATAACAATCCTGTAAGATGACTATATTTATTACCTTCATATTTCTGATAAGAAAAAGGATCAAGGAGATTGAGTCACATGTCCAAAGCTAGTAAGTGTGGAGTCTATCACACAACTATAGTTCTATGGCTGTGGGTGTGTACATAGCTCTCTCTTAGATGATAAAACTAAGGCCTATCGCAAACACTATGTTTTAGACTTTTCTGACATAACTTTAAATATTCATGTCAGTCGTGGATATTATCAGTGTTTCTGTTGGTGTTTGGGTTTATGAGGAGACCTAAAAATTTACATAAGTTGCTACAGTATTCCAAGTAACTGGCTCTCAGAGAAATAAGTGGTGCAATGAGTAGACGAGATGGCCCTCAGCTGCTAGAAGATTCTATTATCAGTGGAAAAACAAAATAAATGGACAATTTGACTGCTCAGATGAAAGGAGATAAAAACAAATTGGTCAAAAACAAATTGGCCAGAGCAACTATTTGGTTCATTGTTTTTCTGGTACTACTGGTACACTGTGGGAGTTCTGGCAAAATTTTATGTGTTACTTAAGCAATTTCCCAGTTTCCTTTATTTTCTTTTCAAAAATTACTCACTTATTTTCTGTCTCTTCTGAACACATATTCTTCTTAGTAAATCTATTATAGATTCTTTACTAAATTATATGCTATGTGTTATATACATTATACTCATATATTCTGTTATATATAATACTTGTATTATATGATATTTTCAATAGAATCATACTGTAAAAACTACTTTGTAAGCTGATTTTTAAGCCTAACAAAAATCATGATATTTCACATTAAAGTATATATTTCTGAAATATTCTTTTTAATGGCCACATAGTATTCTACCATATAGACATGCCATAATTTTGTTTAACCAATTTCCTATTGCGAATTTAGGTTGTCTCTACCTTTTAGAAAATAATGAAGAACAGGAATAATTGCTGGGAAATGCATTAGCAAAAAAATATGAAAACAATTAAAAAATCTAAAAATGTATAAATTGTTTCAAAGGCACAAAATGTTGCACTTGAAGACAGAATGTTCACAAACCTCAACCATAATAAATCAATGTCACCAATAGGTAAGGGAAAAATCAATTTACAACTTCAAATATTTATTCTTTGACCTATTCTTTTTACCAATTGACATCTGGATCATTTCCCCCACATTAAATTGCTTTAACTAAATAATTTAAACTGAGCCTGGTTCATGAGGAGGCTATTTGATTATCCAATCCATTACATGGTTTTTCATCAAAGTTAAAATTGCTATTGAGAAATGTGCCTCTGATAAAAAGGGAAAAAACTTCCTGCTCACTTAAGACAGAAAGTGAAAGAGCCTAGTGTGATGGCATTGAGAGGATGAGAATGCAAGGGATTAGTTAAATCAAAGAAACAAATATCATTATTGTGTGGAAAATGCCAAGATCATTTAATCTGAAATACGAAAATGGTACTGGCATTCATACCTCAGGTTTATTTCACATCTTCAGGTGAGACAGCTCTCCACCAAAGTAATCCACATTGGCGTAAATGCTGGCAAAAATAATACTGCCCTAATCCAAATTATGAATTGATCTCCTGCATCATTTGTCCTGAAATTCTGAGTAGATGCTATACCTTTCTCGGTTAAAATCCTCCATATTGTGAAGTTACAGGATAAATGAAGGAAGTGTCAACAGTGATAATCAATGGGTTAAAATTATTTCTAAATTATTCACTGGCTGCCTCTCTTGCTACAGCACTAGTTTAGTTAAAACGTGTCCAACAAGGTAATGCCCCCTTGAGACCCTATTAGAAACATCAATACTTTACCACGATCTGACACTACATCTTTAAAATGCTTTTAAAAGTAATTATTTCTTCTAAGTGTCAATGATCAAATTCTTTCAAAATGAAAAATTCAGTGCTTCTGTATTATCCTAAATGCAGATTACCTATAGCAATTTAATTTAATTCAGTTTATTGTCCAATAGAATTTAATTTGTCCAGGCCAAAACTTCATTTCTTCTTTCAAAAGAAATAATTGACTTCTTTTATTCTTATATGCAAACTGTATTTTTTCATTCAACATTTATGGGTAGTTATCACATCCTGTGCACTAGGGCTATGAAATAAAGGGTATAAAAACAGAAAGAAAGAAATTTTGCATCAACCCCAATGCCTCCAGGACTTAAAACAGTGCTTAAGAACAATAGGTTCTGGATAAATAACAGACAAACAGAAGATGAGAAAAGGGGGAGGGAAAAGAGGAGAGAAGGAGGAACGGATGAGGTTTCTCCCCTTAATAACTTTCAAATGTCTGTGTGGAGTTATAGAGAAGCCTTGGGCTAGAAGGCAGGCATCTGGGTGTCCATAGTCTGCTACTAACCACTCAGAATCTGGGAGCTATTTCTTTTCCCTGGGCCTTAATTTCCTGAAATGCAGGATTTGTGCTCCATTTTAGTTTCAAGTTCTAGAATGCTATAAATAGCACTTTATCCATAAAAGTGGCCCTATGTTTTTCTTAACCGCCTTTTGTGCCCACACAGTCACCATATTGCAGAAGTCCAGCTCACCCTGCTCTCCTTTCTGCTCTTCACCAAGAAGCAACTGACCTAAGGATAATCATCTTCTCCTTCCAGCCCTAATCCCATATCCAGGGGTAAATGTTGCTTTCTCCTTTTGGCTACATCTTGGCCTTTCTGTTTCCTCTCTAATGACAGGGAAAGTAGCCAGTTCAACTTTACCCAGGAGAAGAACCCAGTGCATGCACCTCAGAATCAAAGAGACCAGCCAGAAATGCAGCTCTCCCCATAAAGGTGAGTGTGCTAAAGGGGCTCAGCTGGGTTGGACCCACAATAACATCTTTCAGGGGGTCACACATAAATCTGAGGTGAGTCTCGGGGAAATGAGTTTGGAATCAAATCTCTTGGTCTATTCTGCTCTGGAGTTGCTAATGCTGCTTTCCTGTCTCTACCGCCTTTCTTCTGGGCTCCCATTAAAAACCTCTTGTATGATGATTACTACTTTTCTACTTTTTGTTTCTTCAAAATGTCACGGAGGCTATTTAGCCAATAGATCACCTCATGCAAGGCGACAACTTCTCTTTTAAATATTGCATTAATCGTTTAAATGTCGAATGATGTGAATTATTACTTTGGCAACAAAATGGTTTTTCCTCTTGGCTCTTTTTATTCCTTCTCTTATTATTACAGAAAAGCCAAACCAATACTTCACAATGGACACTTATGTCGTGACTTCAGGGTCTAAATAATATTCCTTTGTTTCCACCTGGAATGTGGAATGTTTCCACGTGGAATGTTTTCCATGCATTCATAATGCATCCCACACTGTGGAAGCACTGGGGAGACATGCGTCCCCGGTCATGACCGTAACAGATGCAGCCCACCCTGTTGTGCATGTCAGACAAGATTCTAAGGTTGGTTCACAGCTGAGGAGAGGGAATGAAACAAGTCCAGGATGATGTGTTCAAGACCTAGATCCGGTCTAGCTCTGTCATAGACCAGCTGAACAAACTAGAGAAAGCCCACTGACTCTTCTGAATTCCTCTCTAATGTGAGGGAGTTATAAAGATCATCTCTAAGCTCTGAGACTGTGCTGTCAGACTCTTTACTGCCCAAAGTATTTTAGAGAGAGTATAGAGTCACCATGGCAAGAAGCATACACTTAAACTCTGGTCAGCAAAGACCATGATGACTCATAATATGGGAGAACAGTGCTTGGTATTGGAATATATGGAACTCCCTTTCTGATATGAGGCTGGTGATGCCATAACTATTCAATTCTTTGGAACAAGACCTTCTTATCTCAAAGCACGGGTCTATCATTTATGATCACTTCAGGTGAATTATTTAAATTATCCAACCTCAATTCCCTCACTTATAAGACAAACGTCTATGTGTATATTTTGAGAAACATTCGCCATGTTATGTGTCTAACTGATCATGTCATGGTACTGTGATTATACGAGTCTGAGTCTGTGTCTCTGTGACGGAGAGTTTCTGAGCCATGGAAATGTCTGTGGCATTCTTTCTGTCTTTGTTTCCTTGGGTAAGTTAATAGGTTTATCACAGCTGTGTGGTTGAGGGCTGGTGACCTTGTATGTGATTTCTACCCTGTCTGCCTTATTGAGCTGCTGTGAGGATAAAATAAGATGATAAACGTGAACTATTTGCCACATTTGTATGACATTTTATAGCTGATAAATGGCTTACTCACATGACATCTGTTTTTGACATTCTAACAACTTACTGAGGTGTTTTATTACTTCTGCTAATATCATTACTTTTGCTAATATATTGATAAGGGGATTTAGAACTTAATTGATTGACTTGAAGTACCTCAGTTAATCAAGGGGAGAGCTATACTGAATGTAGATCTTTATCATGGCCAATATGTCAAAGTTTTTTCCCATTGTATACCTACCTCCTTGTGAAAAATTCATAAGTTCCATTGTGAAGCATATTACCAATGTAAGACGTTGTTGATATTAAGGAAAGAAAGACAGACTAACCAGTTGTAATTTCCTAGATGATTTCGTGGCTAAGTTTTCCTAAGTAACTGCATTATTTTTAGTTCTTTCTCATTGAAAGACAGTCAAAATTGATGGCAAAGTCAGAGAGGAGTCACAGTTTTGAATGAAACCTGGTAAAAAAATTTGTCTGAAAGACCCACACTGCATGTCTTTCATTGAAATTGTTGTAATGTCTGCTTAATGCTTTTAGTGTTTATGGGCTCTGCTCCTGTTCTACTCTATGACCAATACTTTCTCCAGCAGATATTGTAAAGGCCTCATCTTTCCTGTACTGAGATACCCTGACCGAGTTATCAGCAGAATGGGGCATGAGCCAAGAACTGCTCCTACAGAATCAAGGATGAATTTTCACTAAGCCAATGTTCTCTTTCTTGTCATCTTGGTGGTCACTTGTTTAGTGGAGGAGCTGTTCCCATAGTCATGTGCTCTAAGTTACCTAATCTGTCAAAGAGTATAGCAGCTGCCTTACAGTAGTAGAGTATTTATAAAATAGCATGTGAAGAGTGGTTTACACAATAAATGATAGTTATTTTGTGGGACCCAAGAAATTTAACAAAAATCCCTTACTCCTGGACAAGCAGAGCAAGACTAACTCCATTTTGTGCTTATTGTTTAAGACACTCCCCCACCCTAGGATTGTGGAACCCGTAACTGCCGAACCCCGCCTTTTGCCCACCAAACTTGCGTGCCAGTTCTGACCGGAGTGATAGGCTAGTTCAAACAGTTACTATAGGGTAAATTGTAATTCAGTTGGCCACCTGCGTGTGGACTGACATGACTATGCAACTTCCTGTGTGTGTTACAATCTCATTGGCCACTGGCCCCTATGAAATTGCTACGCCTCTTAACCTCGGGTCCAAGTCCCTGCTCCGCTGTGTTGGGTATACTTGGGCCCAAGCTCGAACTTGCAAATAAATCCTCTTGCATTTGCATCGGTACTGGGTCCTTGGGGGTCTCTCGGATTCAAAATCGGGGGCATTACAATTTTAAAACAGACATTACTACAAGGAAATCATAGCCAAGATTTTTGTCCTTTAGCAAAGAAATCCTATCAACTGACCAAGTGGCCAGCCAAAGTCACTTTCATCTTATATTCTGACAGTAATTTCTTAAACACTTATGGGGGGAAGAGTTAATTAATTAAACAGTTTTCATCGATAAATATTTTGAAATCTAAGGGAACTATCTTTGAAATTTACCTAAGCTTTGTACAGTTGCTTACTCCTCTCTTTGGAATAATGAATAAATTCATTTCTGTTATTACTTGGCATTAAAGATGAGTTTGTGGATGCCATTTTTGCATGAGAAGCTAGCTTTAGGTCCAGGCTAAAGAATAATTCAATTCATTGGTCTTTTCTCAGGACCTTGAGAAAAGAAAGTTCCCAAGGCAAGAAGCTAACATGTGGTTATTATTATTGTTATTAAATTCCATTTATTCAACATATAGTATATGCCAGACTCTGAACTAAATGTTTTACACACATCGTTAATTCATTTATTTATTGAGCACCTAGTATGTGCCAGGGGCTACAGTAAATAAATCGTTGAGAAGCCAGGATTCTGATCTCTGCATAATAACATGCCAGATTTTTTTTAAAAATCATGAATGATGTTTTTTCTGGACCTTGTGCTCCTCCTCATCTGTATACTGAGGATAATAAAAACTATTTTTCTTCCCAGGACTGTTATAAAGATCAAAAGACATAACAGACATGAAACCCTGTGAATAATTAAAAAGGTCTCAAAAATATAAACGTTAAGAAGACCACAGAAGTGTTTGGTTAACAAATGTTTTTGCTTTGTTCATTTACTTGTTTTACTACATTCTAAAATACCTTTTATATTAGCTAGGATTTTATTAGACCGCCTTCCAGAGAAAAGCCAAACAAAAGTGGTTTAGCTAGAAAACACTTATGATTGCCAGATAACAAAACATAAGGGGGTAGGTGGTACAAAGGCCAACAACATTAAGAACCCAGGGTAAGTCTATCTTCCTGCCACCCTAAACCTAGAGTTGGGATTTCTTCTTTCTGGTCCTACAATGGCTGGTTCACCTCCATGACAGGGTCTACATTCCAGGCAGACTTCCTCATGAAGTTGTGTCAGAAAATTCAGGCAAAGCTCCTTCTAGCTATATTTGGAATACAACATACAAATTATATCTTTCCCACAGATAAATGGTCAACTTATTAATACGTGAATAAAAAGGAATGTGATTGCTTTGTTAAAAGAATAGTTACCTTTTTGGGGTTGTTGTGAAGAAAGAAACAACTCCATATGATTATTGTAGATTGAAAATTTGAAAAGGAAATTAGGCAGACATGTGCCTGAAAACTTTCTCTAGAAGTCAAATTTTCTCAGGGAAACAAAGGGAAGTTGGAGGGTTGGAAAAATATGCATCACTCATACTATCAGAACAGGAGCCAGGAGGAATTAAAAAAAAAAAAAAGGGAACAAGTAGATTAAACTGGGATAAGAATGCCTTGTCTTGAAACAACGTATGTTAATTAAGGTTCCCCAGAGAAATAGAACCAATAAGCTTGAATCCAAAGTCCGTCTCCTAGCAGAATTCCTCTTCATCCAGGGAGATCATGTTTTGTTTGTTTGTTTGTTTGTTTTTCTTAAGCCCTTCAACTGATTGGATGAAGCCCACACATTATGAAAGATAATCTGCTTTATTCTAGTCTACTGACTAAAATATTAATATCATCCAAAAAACCTTCTCAGCAATATCCAGATGTATTTAACCAAATATCTGGGTATCCATAGTCTCATCAAGCTGACAGAGAAGATTAACGATCACAGGGATTACTGAGATCTTAGCAAACAAGCCAGGCAGATATGAATTGCTGGTTATAATTTTACCACAGTGTCAGCATTTGGGAAATTATTGAGCAGTATCCTCCCAAACACTCAGAGAAACCATATTAAAAAATAAACAATCCTTTGAATTTTGAGATAGCTATAACTAGTGGTTATAGAAAATCTGGACAGAGTTGAAAGGGTAAACACAGGATGCTAATAAAATACTCAAAAATTATTATAAATAAAGTAATGGCTCCCAACGAATCATGCGTTTTTTTGTTCATTCCCATTTGCTATGTTACTTTGCTGTGCCTCCCATCCAGACAGGAAACCCATTTCCTCACTCCTCAAATCTGGGATTGTCTAGTGACTTTTTCTTACCAATAGAACATGGTAGAACTGATGTCATGCAACTTTCAGAGTTTGCACCTCCCGCTTTTATTCTCTCTCTTTTTTTTAAAGATTTTATTTATTTGACAGAGAGAGCACAAGCAGGGGGAATGAGAGAGGGAGAAGCAGGCTTCCCGCCGAGCAGGGAGCCTGATGTGGGACTCAATCCCGGGTCTCCAGGATCATGACTTGAGCCAAAGGCAGTCGCTTAACCAACTGAGTCACCCAGGCACCCCCCGCTTTTACTCTTTTAACACTACTTTGAGACCATTGTGCTGGAAGAAATTAAGGCAGGTGAAAAGAAAGGTCCTTCTGTCCCAGCTGTGGCAGCTGAGTTGAGTATTCACAGGCCTACCAGCTACACCATCTCATGAGTGAGTCCTGACAAAATTAGTCAATGAAGAGTCTGACCAACCCAGAATTATAAAAAAAAATAACAGGCCATTTTTGCTTTAAGCCATTAAATGTTGAGATGGTTTATTGTACAACTATAGAAAACTAAAACATAATTGCAATTTATTTTCTTCATGGCTGCCTGGTACTCCATTGAATAACTTCATAATTTTTGAAAATCCATTCCTTTCTTGATAAACATTTGGATTGTTCCTAGGTCATTTTTCCTGATTAAAAAATAAAACTTACAAATATTTATGTATGTTTATATCAGCAGTTACACAAATCCAAGAATTTCTCTGGAATATACTACACCCATAGGTGTAGAATTACTATTGTGGGTGTGAGCATTTTCAATGTAATTCTCAAAGCAGTTATCAACCATACAGCAGTGACATAGGTAAAACATGAAAGAAAAGTTTTGCATAAAAGACTCTTAATCTCAGGAAACAAACTCAGGACTGCCGACTGTGGGGAGAGGGATAGGGTGGCTGGGTTATGGACATTGGGGAGAGTATGTGCTATGGTGAGTGCTGTGAATTGTGTAAGACTGAAGATGCACAGACCTGTACCCCTGAAACAAATACATTATATGTTAATTAAAAAAAGAAAAGGTTTGTGAATATGCTAATTAAAAATCAAGAAATTTTTCATTAAAGATAACATAAAGGAACAGACAAGCAACAAATTGGAAAGAAGTAACTGCCTACATTCAATTAACAAAAACAGTATATTTAACACATAAAGAATTATGAATTAATGCAAAAAGTACAAACCACTTATTAGTAAAAAATATGACCAAACATATCACAGAAGAAAAAATAGAAGAAAAAGAGAAATACAGTAATAAAAAATAAAATCATAATAAAAAGAAAAAAGAAAAGAAAAAAATGGCCCATAAATATATAAAATAGGTCCTAGTTCATTAAGTAGGGAAATGCATTTCTTAGTGAACCCAAGACATTTCTTTGCCATTTTAAAGGGGGGAGGCCATATTGGTAAAACAAAATTTAGATTATGTCTCATAACTATCTACATAATAATTTTAACTCTTGAATATTCAAAACAAGCAAATCTGAAATTGGAATGGTGACAGAAAAATACATATGTTGAGGAAGGTGCAGGGAGTAACAGTAATTCTGCTGGTAAGAATGCAAATTAATACCACATTTCTAGAGATGGATTTGGCAATATATACCAAAAGCTTTTAAAATGTGTGTGCTTTTTGAGTCAAGAATTTCATTTCTGGGAATTACCATACATCTGCAAGGATATTTGTACTAAAACTGTTGATTGTTGTGTGCATTGACCTTCCATCCTTCTAAAGGATCTGTCTCACCCGTAGTCCTTCCTGAGTGGCAAGGCCAGCTTTTAGAACAGAAAAGCCAGACCTTGCCCTGCCACAGTTGAGTGGAATGGATCAAGAGCTGAGTCATCCTAAGGGTAAATAATCCATAGACTCTGGACAGAGGTCTGACCAGGCATACAACGATGGGCAAGGACAATAGGAAACCAAGAGAGTGTGGCTGTTGGCTACTGGACAGGAGCCAAAAAGATGGACGAAGGGTCGCCACGATGTATATATAAGGACAGAGGAAGCCAGCACATAATAGAGATGAGAATCACCAGGAAATAGAGAAAAATGTTTATAAAAGAGAGTAAGAGAAAGAGAATAAAAGAGATTTACACAGAGAAGCAGCCATTCTAGGGCTGTCTTACACAGCAGTGTTTCTAGGTACAGCTCCAGTCCACATATATGTCATGACAACAAAACACATTTTTCATGGAAGACCCTCAAGCAAAAAAGATTCTTGAATGCAAAAAAGATTCTCACTAAAATAGCTTTAAAATGAAATAATGTGTAAAAACGTAAAATTGTGATGCTGAGGCATCACATCAAACTGTGGTTTGTGGTGATGATGTCATCTGTCTTCTCTCTGTGATATGTGGTCTGCAACTTTGAGACAATTTAATTCTGGAGAAGCAGATGAGTAGGAAGCTTTTTTGCCTGCAGGATCAAGCTCTTTCCTCCAATCTAATCCCATCAGCAATACACAGCATTTTGAGCCCACCCAAAATAAGTTTATAAAATTAAAAGAAGCACATTACAGAAAAGTATATCTAAATATTTGCATTCCTTCCTATATTTACATATACATATATACATATACATTTATATAGTATGTGATAAGAACAGACATAGAACAGAAAGGATGTACACCAAAGTACTGACTGTAACAATCTTATTCATTTCCTTCCTTCTTCCTTCTTCCTCCCTCCCTTCCTTCCTTCCTTTTTTCTCTTTCTCTCTTTCTCTCTCCCTTATTCCTCCCTCCCCCCTTTCTTTCTTTCTTTCTTTCCCTTTCTTTCTTTCTTTCTTTCTTTCTTTCTTTCTTTCTTTCTTTCTTTTCTTCCTTTCCTCCCTTCCTTCCTTCCTTCCTTCCTTCCTTCCTTCCTTCCTTCCTTCCTTCCTCTTGCTTTCATAATCATTCCACAATGAAATGGATAATTTTAGAAACAAAGACACACTTTAATGTGAGATAGTAACTGTTGACACCACTGAATATAATCCCCATATGTCTCTTCCATGAAGGGACCACGTCCATGGGAACAGTGTGAAGATGTTGATTCATTGTTAAATATTTCACACTTATTCATAAATGATTGCTACTGATCAGAAACACGAGGTAAGGTCAGCCTTGCAGCTGGACATTGGTAAGATGTTGATAGTTTTAACTGAGTTGTTTAAGGAATTTCAGGGCCACCATGGTTGGATGTCCTGACTGTTCTTTCACAAGTGCGCTGCTTTGCTCATGGAATTTAGAAAGGAACGCTACAGACTATTAGGAGCGAAGTGAGTTATTTGATGTATTATTCAACATCAAAATATTGTTTTAATGAGAAAAACATTGGTGGTTGCATTTGCTTATTTCTGTAATAATGTTTTGAATTAAAATTATCTAATAAACTTATCATTACAGTTTTTGATTGCTGGATATAACTTTATTATTACAGACTATTTATTTAGTAATGACTTCAGAATAGATTCTATTTGTAATCTGCAGCAAATAGGATTTTAATAATCAAGAAATTGTTACCTTTATGCCATGTTAATCATTAAATTGAGCCAGGAAATAGCAGAGTTGAATCAGATGAGAATATTAAATCTTTACCAGGAGGCTGAATAAAACCATTTGATCATTTGAGGTTTACCTATGAGTTAACTCATTGTGAAAAGATAATAAATGATTTAATTATTCTCCATCTGTTAGAGATACAATTAAGTGCTCTTTAGTTCCCATAACCACAGACCTCCTGCCATCACTCCATTCTCAATACCATCTCTATTGTGTATTGATAATACTAGAGGCTAAATTGTGATTATCTGAAGAAGGGGAATAGTGTGAATCCTACCATAGATTCATGATATATCTGCACTATAACTTCCATCCATTCTATATCATTTACTCAACATTTATTCAGTGACATAAAACAGTGGATCCCCTGAATCCCCAGATACACTTAATCCTCTACCCCCAGCACACTTCAGACACTCAGAAGCACTCTCTGCACTTATTATCTTGTAGTGTTGTAATGATACCTTTACATGGATACTTCTTCACAAAATGATGGATTCCTTATGGTTCAGGACAATGTTGAATTTATTATGAAGGAATGGGACACATGATATTATTTAAAAGCAAAGTTGACAATACCAACCTCTACCCACTAAGAAAAATGTCCTAGTTCTGTTAGACAAAAAGGACTTTGATTTTTGTAGGAGAGAGAAAAGACAAGACTGGAATTGCAAAACCTCTTCCAGCTCTTTTGTGTTACTACACAGTAGGAACTAGAATACACATCTCACTATTTAGCAGAATGCCTTAAGTATATCTCCACATATTCTAATGTGTCCTTAAAACAGAGCAATGTAGAGTAGGTTTCTCAACATATGGCAGTGAGAAGAATGAAGTTTTGGAGGGGAGCTTAAGGCTGGGGATACTTCCTACTAAACTGAAAACCTGAGAGTATAGAGAATGGCCTTCAACATATCCAAGGTGAAAGAGTAGCTTTTTATTGTTTATTTGTTTGTTTTAAGGAGGGTTATAATGTACGATCATCACTGATCAATTGTTTGTAAATGAACAATTTTTTCTACTTACCTCTTGGTGTACTGATAACAGACCGCACTTTGAGTAGCATTGTCTAGAGGGTGGGAGGCTAAAGAACAAGAATTTCTAATATTCAATTTTAAGTTGTCATTGTTAATAAATATGCTCCCTTTATGTCACCAAGTTTCTAAAGTTATGGTTGACATGCTTTGTAAGAACAGATTTTGCTTTGGTTGTAGTTGTGGGTTGGGGGATTTTGGAAAACAAGGAGGGGACACAGTTTTGTGTCTTGGTCAGCGAAGGGCAGAAACAAGAGAAGCAAATAGATCATGATACATGATACAAGTACAATGAGACCAAGAAATTGAAGCCACAGTGACTTTGAGAATGTAAGCTCTGTATATTGCTGACTCCCCAAAAAGACCACCAAAAATTTATAGATTGAGCAAAGCTATGTTCATTGCTCCTTGTAATAATGGAGATCATTACCTTGACAGAGTGTTAGCAGCATCTTGAAAGGGAGAGTACAAAAGGAAGTTACTTATAAGGGTCTGGTTTAAGGTGGGTCCTTCAATGTGGGGGCTGAATGGGTAGAGTTCATGACATAATATTTTAGAATTGGCAGACCTGAAGTGAAGAGAGGGTCTCAAAGGGAGCCATAGGAGTAACAGCCTTTTGATAAACCCAGGTGAATGATCTGTCATTCTCAGAAGGAGGCTATTTACCCTGATGAAGGCTACTTTGGTAGTCCACTATTAAAGGGTTTTAGAAAGTTGATGAAGCAAACATCCTCCTGGGTAAGAATTTCCTTGAAACATAAAATCAGGTTAATGCTGAGAATTGAATACTAAGGTCATACTGATATAGGCCTTAAGCTACAAGTTTCAGTTCTGAGTTATCAGCAAATGCAAACCCTGTAGAAGACATTAGATTTTTCAGAGGTTTTAGAATGGGAAATTTGATCTCATGTGACAGGTTGTCACATTTCATTGTATATATCATCCCTGGCATCCAGGAATGAAAAGCACATAGTAGGGACTCTACAAATATTTATATAAAAAATGAGTAAGTACATAAATGAGTATACCACTCTAATACTGTTTAATTTAAAGCCTGAAAGCTCTAGTTTTCCTAATGTTCTCTATCACAATGACTTAATTCAACATAATCTTTATTTTTTAAGATTTTATTTATTTATTAATTTGAGAGAGAGAGAGAGCAAGAGAGCAGAAGCAAGGGGAGGGGCAGAGGAAGAAGGAGAAGCAGACTGCCCACTGAGTAGGGAGCCCAAAGAAGAAGCAGGGCTTGCTCCCAGAATCCTGGGGTCATGATCTGAGCTGAAGGCAAAAACTCAACTGACTGAGCCACCCAGACACCCTAAGCTTCAAACATGAGCACACAAGCGTGTCAGACAAGTAACCCTAGACCCACTGGAATCTTACACAACTCCTCCTGAACTGGTTGGAAATCTCATTTCCCAGCAGCCATGTGAAAATTGAAGGTGACTGAGAAAGGAGTGCTGTCTCTGCCACGGGAGCCGATCAGAGCTCTGAACTCAGAATCTTGCCCATTGTATTTGGTGTGATTCCTCCTTTTGTGTCCTTTTAATTTCTGCTTGGAGACACTCATTGACCTTGTAACTGACTAGTGGAGAGATCCCTTGGGAGGCAAGCAAGAAATTTCACTTTGTTTCAAATCTTAATTGGATGGTCATTTTTTCCTCAGTGCCTAGCAGTTTTAGTAGAACCAGAATCCAGAGATATAATGGAAAGTATATTGTTTTGTTTGTTTGTTTGTTTTTTGTTTTTTTTAAAGATTTTATTTATTTATTTGACAGAGAGAAACACAGCCAGAGAGGGAACACAAGCAGAGGGACTGAGAGAGGGAGAAGCAGGCTTCCCGCTGAAGCAGGAAGCCCGATGTGGGGCTCAATCCCGGGTCTCCGGGATCATGACCTGAGCTGAAGGCAGTCACTTAACCAACTGAGCCACCCAGGCGCCCCTGGAAAGTATATTGTTAATAAAATCCAAACCCCATTGTTAGTGAGATTCCAAAATTATGTGTTTTCTCCAAAACTGCAGTCCCAAACTACATACAATTAAGACTCATAGTAGTGTAATTTTAAAATGTAGTCATTAAAGACTATGGCATATATATTGTAGCTAAATAGTCCTGTATTTCAAACAAATTAAAAAATTATTAAAACATTCTATAAGCAATAGTATGACTTATTTGAAACCAGAACTGCCCCCAGAAAACCTAGAACATTTGGTCATGAATCCAAAAGTCTGTCTACCCACATCATTTCTATTGTATACTTGCTCTTTAATTCTGTTTGAAATCCCATTAGCAAGCATCTGAAACCAACATCATTTTAAAAATGTAAACTTCTCTAGGAGGTTAAGGGCACTGTTCATTTATATAGACTCATTTATATACTATGAATTTGGTCAAATAAGGGCATGGGATTTGAACATTTACTGGATCTCAGGAGAATGTATGCATTTGAGTCAGCCCCCTCAAAGAGTTGGTTAGGATAGAAAAAGAGGGCTGCAAGCCATTAAGTCCTGGGAGAGTAAGGGCCTAAGAGAGTTAGGAGTAGCCTTGCTGAAAATTAAAGGAACATTCCCTAAAATCGAATTATAGAGGTAGGTCTGGTTGTCACACTGTTTGTGAGTTGGAACCTGCCTGTAGTATTTTTAGGAGATCTTAGTCACGGAGATGTTATGATCTCTGAGCAGGAGGGGACAAATGTCTCAGCCATATATTTCTAGGATATTTTAGTTTTGTTTGTCTCTCCAGCTGAGCTTGGGCTTCCAGCCTCATAGTCTGCATTTAAAATGTTCTGTTGAAGTATTCAGTTCATTTATTTTTAATTAAAATGTTATTAAGATTATAAAACTGTATAAAGATTAAAAGCAGAGTGTACAAATTACATATATGATGCGCTGACATTAAATATTCACCCACCCAGCTAATCTGGCTAACTTCAGAGCAAACAGCAAAAAATAACTATGGCTTCTGACTTTGTTCTTTCCAGGTTCCCAGAAGGTGTCCCTGAGCACACCTTTCCCTCTGTTGTAATTCAGAAGTAAAGGCTTCTTCCTGGCCTGATAGACTGCTTAATAATTGAGACTTACAAATGAATCATATTGCATCAGTCCATCGGTGTGGAAAATGGGGGGAAAGGGTGTGGAGAGGCAGCTACCTCTTATAATCACAGACAAGAAAAACCCGTTTCATGAAACACAGCCCCTGGAACACATGTAACAAGGTCAAACTAAGACATCTCCAATGGTAGGTTCTAGGGCCCACAGGAAAGGTGATTATATGCAGAAGGACAATAGCTCTACAGTTATCTGGTTCTGGTATGACTGCTCCCCTTGTGGGCAGAAAAAGAAAAGAGGACTACCAAGCACCCGCAGTTTGCTAGAGAAAGAAATTACAGCTAAAAATCACTTTTAAGTTCATGATCTATTTCATCTTCCAACAATCTACTGAGGTTAAGAAAAACAGTTAACCAAGCAGAGGTTTAGGAGCTGAAATGACATAGTCAAGGCCATTGTAGAGGTGTAGCTGGTGGAGGGGGCATTGGAATCATCCTCCAGGTCTTACAGTCTTTCCACCACACCACGCAGGGAATTCTGGGTGATATGTATGTACGTGTTTATCTGTGTATATATCCATGAGTATGTCGATGTGTGTGCACGTGTGTGTGTATGTGTGTGTGTGAGAAAGAAAAACTGGTCAGGACACTTCTGTAGAGGATATATAAATGCTATACCTTCCTATGTACAGTTGTATTAGTTAGTATCTTAGTTCTGCATATTTATTAATATAGCACTCTATCCATCTTCAAATGCTGGACTGACCAATCAGAGAAAGACAGTTATCATATGATCTCTCTGATAGGAGGAATTTGAGAGGCAGGATGTGGGGATCCTGGGGGGTAAGGAGGGAAGAAAAGAAACAAGATGGGACCAGGGAGGGAAACAAACCATAAGAGACTCTTAATCTCAGCAAACAAACTGAAGATTGCTCAGGGGTGGCAGGGGAGGGATAGGGTGGCTGGGTTATGGATTTGGGGGGGTATGTGCTATGGTGAGTGTTGTGAGTTGTGTAAGACTGATGATTCACAGACCTGTACCCTTGAAGCAAATAATACATTATATGTTAATTAAAAAAAATAAAGAAATATTGGACTGGCAAATCTGACCATGAGTAGATTATGTCAGATTACTTTTACAAGTTTCTTAAACTAAAAGTTTTTTTTTTGTATAAATATTTCTATTGAAGAGAATAAATCCAGAAGGAAAATATATCCCTTTCCCCACCCCTAAATGTCACTCAGGTACAACGGGGGTAGTCTGAAAAATAACATGTATTTCAAAAGTAAAGTTGATGGTAAATGCAGACATCTACAATGATTTAGGAGAATGGAAGCAATCCTTTACAGAGAAGGAGAAATAACAATGAACCTCCTCTAGGTTTCGTAGCTAGCAGAAGAAATCTCAAACTATATCAATGGTTTGCCTCAGATCTGAATCTGCATTTTTATTAATTTAAAGCACAGTGTTAGATATGTTTTCTTAAATCCTAGGGTCAGCATCCAGGTACAGGCTATGGGACCTGTGTCCTCTGAGACCCAGGAAGGTCCCTACTGGGATGGCCAGCTGCACAGCCTCCATGTCTAATTCTCTGGCCCTCGCAGAGCATTTGTGGGCTCCCTGGGGCTCTGTAGCACATTCCTTTTCTGTTTACACTATCGAGGCTGACCTTTATTTCTGAACGCCCTTACACAGTGAGACATATGCAAAGCGCATCCTCTACACAATGACCAGAATGCGATCTCAATGTGAATAGCAATATGTGACAGTCCCTGGTAAGACCCTCTAACGGACTTCCCATTGCTGCTGTGCTATACCTAGACTCCTCCCCAGGACTCTGGGCTCTGGCCTTGACTGAAGAGAGTTTTGCCACAGCCTACATCCCCACACCAACTGCCCTGACTCGTCTCCTTCCCCTCTCTGTTAACTACTTCACTCGAGCTATGCTGGCCTCTTTCTTTCCCTTAAGCATGGCAGCTTCTGCCCACCTCAGGGCCTTTCCACTTGCTGGTCCTTATGCTTCAAACACTCCTCCAGAACTTCACATTGCTGGCTCCCTCTCACCGTTGAGATCTCAATAAAATAGTGACACATAGAGGGCTTCTTTGACCATCCCAGAGCCTTTCTATTATATGTTCCCATTTTATCTCCTACTTCCTTTATGTCCAGGAAATTATTTTATTGATTTATTCCCTTGACTGTGTAGTGTCCATTTCCTTGTATATGTATGTAAATAAGTGGAGGGCAAAGAAACTCTCTGTCTTATCTCCAGCATTTAGAACTGTACCAGGAACATAATGGATATTTAATAATTATTCACTAAATGACAGACTTACAAAATACCTTTGAATACTTTTATGAGGTTTTAATTTTAAAGCAGATTATTATTTTCTCAAAGAAAGTAAGGAATTCTCATTTAGGATGACTTGGACGATACAAAGGATTACAAAGGGGGAAAATACAAATCACCTTTATTTCCACACCCAAGGATAAGTCCTATTAACAATTTGATTTATGTGCTTCATGCATGTTTTCTACAGAGAGCCATTTTTCATAACTGATATTATATTCCACATTGATTAGTTTCCTAGGACTGCTATTACAAATTATCACAAACTGCAGGGCTAAAAATAACAGAGATAGGTAACTTACAGAATGGGAGAAAACATTTACAGACCATACATCTGATAAGGGATTAATATTCAAAATATATAAAGAATTCTTACAACTCACTAAGAAAAATGGACAAAAAACAAATATACGTTTCTTCAAAGAAGACATACAATTAGCAAATGAAAAAATGCTCTCCATCTCTAGTCATTAAGAAAACACAAATTAAAACCACAGTGAGGTATCTTCTCACAGCTGTTCAAACAACTGTTATAAAAAAGACAAATGGGGCACCTGGGTGGCCCAGTCAGTTAAGTGTCCAACTCGTGATATCAGCTTAGGTCTTCATCTCAAGCCTACTTAAAAAAAAAAAAGACAGATAAGTATTGGGGAGGATGTGGAAAAATTAGAACCCTTATACACTGTTGGTGGGAATGTAAAATGGTATAGGCACTAGGGAAAAGTTTCTCAAAAAACTTAAAAGTAGAACTAACATATTATCTGGCAATACCACTCATAGGCATATTTCCAAAAGAATTGAAATGTGGATTTTGAAGAGATATTTGTACTTCTATGTTCATTGCATCATTATTCATAAGAGACAAGAGATCGAAATAACCTATTGTCTATTGATGAAGGAATAAATAAAGAAATGTAGTGTATACATTCAGTGAACTATTAATCAGCTATTTAAAAAAAATAAAAAAGGACATGCTACAATATGGATGAACCTTGAGGCCATTATGTTAAGAAAAAGAAGCCAGTCACAGAAAGACTTCATGATTCCACTAATATAAGATATCTAAAGCATGCAAACTCCTAGAAAAAGAAAAGTAGGAAGGTAGTTGCCAGGAGCTGGAAGGAGGGGAAAGTGAGATGTTACTATTCAATGGGGACAGCATTTCAGTTGTGCAAGATGAAGAAGTCCTAGAAGTCTGCTGTACATTGTGCTTACAGTTCATAATATCGTACTATACACTTAAAAATGAGTTAAGAGGGTAAATCTATGTTGTGTGTGGTTTTTCACCACAATTAAAAAAACAGAAACAGAGACTTACTCTTTCACAGTTTAAAAGGCCATAAGTCCAAAATCAAGGTGTCAGCAAGGCCATACGCTCTTGAAAGCTCTAGGGCAAAGTCCTTCCTTGCCTCCTCCTAGTTTCTGGTGATTTCTGGCAATCATTAGATTGGCTTATTGATGCATCACTCCAGCCTGTTCCTGTTGTTACATGACCTTCTTCCCTGTGTGTCTATTATGTCTCTGTATGTTCACATAGCTTTCTACAAGAACACCTGTCATTGGGTTTACTCTGCTAGGATGATCTCATCTTAATTAATTACATCAGCAAAGACTCTACTTCTAAATATGGTCACATTTCTGGACATCTTTCTCTGGTAGGATTTAGCTTAACTTCCTTCAGACTTTACCTTAAGGCCCTATATCAAGCTATCTAATTCAGCTCTGAAATGATCTTGGCCCACTCAGTCCTTCTTGTCTCTGGATGAGGCACTTCTACTCAGTCCTTCTTGTCTCTGGATGAGGCCCACTCAGTCCTTCTTGTCTCTGGATGAGGCACTTCTACTCTGGTTCCAAGGACAAGCATCTTCCTTGTCATCAGATTACCCTACACTAAATTTACAGATTTCTCCTCCATCACTACTAGAGATTTTTTTGATCTTAACCCAAGGAAGTTGACCTTTGGCCCTTAAATCATTTATTTTTATTAGCTTTATTTATTTATTTGAGGCATGTTCACCACAGAGATTCTAAAACTGGCTCTATTCTTCAAAAAAGTTCCACTTCTTTACCTGTTGCTGTGCTCTAGGATAGCACTAGAATCTAGTTTCTCATGGGGTCTCCTATTGTGGATTATTCCTAACTACTTCAATCAAAGATTGGCAAAAATTCTCTTTGGAACAGCTTAAAAACTGTGAAACATGCCCTTAAATGTCTGGAATTCTACCTCACTAGAAGAACAGGAAAAAAACTAGAATATGCTGAGCTAAGAAATCTTCAGGCAACATCCTCTGCTTATTTCTGGTGTCCCAATTAGCTTCCTACCAGGAAATATCACGCAAACAATACCAAAATACATTTTAAAATACAACAGTATTAAAATATTTTTCTCAGCAGCTTAAAGATTTCTGGTTACACCTGTGCTAGCAAAGTACAGGGACTCAAGGATGGGAGAGGAGACTGGTCAGTTGGTCATCGCAAGAATTGAAAAAACTTTGTCAACTAGAGGAGGAACAGAGGGGACAGGAGTCATGAGAACTCTCTTCAATTTAACTGATGTGCTGTTATGACTTCCCCAAATTTCCCAACATCAAGGAAATGTGTCATTGAGCTGGTTTAGACATGTATAGACTATTGGAAGAGCATCTATATGAAAGGTACCAAAGTAGAATGCCCATGGGGGGACAGAGGATGACAACACAGAGTTTTGATAGTAAGGCTTAAGATAAGCAGCATGCAAAATATGAAATATCTGGGTGGCTTGTGACCCAGATCCAACAAACTTTTAAAGTCCTACTTGAAATTAAATCCTCCCATAAAATGAAGACAGACTGGAGAAAACAGGTTATTTTGCTTAATAAATATCATACATTTGAGAACATGTGAATACTATACATGTTCTAAATAAAACTCTAAGACACACAGTGTGCTTGTTACAAAAATATTAAAATTATCTTCAAGCTATAAAAGTAGTCAAGAATTAATTTAATGACTAGAGCATGAAAAAGAGTTGCATTTGGAACTTGCCATTTCCAATATTGAAACTTGTACATTTAAGTGTAGTTTTTTTAAAAAAAATATTCTTGGCCATTGCACTTTAAAATTCTAAAGAGAAGGAAGTATGGAACAAATATCATTGTACTTCCTCAGGCACAACAAATACGATGTGATCCTTTTTATCATTCTTGCACGCCTGTGGAAAAATTCAAAACCAAAAATATGATTCAATTTAAGAACCTTTAACCTTATCTCATGTGATGCTGTGCTGTTTGTCATTAAGACAGTTCTGATTAAAGGTTTATTGACTCAATAGATACTTTATATTATATATTACTGTTTTAAAAAGAGCAAAACCAACTCATTAGTTAGAAACCAGCAAAGCATGCAAGTGCTTTATTCGATTGACAATAAGCAAGAGAAGCAGTGGAAATTTACTGCTGGAAAGCATTATCACCAAAAGATATTCACCGAGCTGACAATTTTTGACATTTCCCATGTTCCTTCTGAAAATATCTGTGTAAGAATAAGACCTTTCAACATCACCAAATACCAACTGATTGATTCCTGTGAGATTTTTCAAACTCTGGAAATGGAAGTGCAAGTAAAATGGTTAAAATTTCTTTGAATCCACACCCCAGATCCAAACCACACCAAGGATCCTGCTCTCTCATTATCTTACCCCCATCATCAGCACTGTGAAAGCTGTACTTGGAGACTATGACCTTGTATAACCTACACCATACAAAAAAGAAGGAAAAAGCAGAAGAGAACAATCAAGCGATGTGACTAATAAAAACAACACTAAAAAAAAAAAAACAGCCTTGTTTTTTGTTTTGTTTTGTTTTTTAAGATTTTATTTATTTGACAAAGAGAAACACAGCCAGAGAGGGAACACAAGCAGGGGGAGTGAGAGAGGGAGAAGCAGGCTTCCCACCGAGCAGGAAGCCCAGTGGGGCTCGATCCCGGGACTCCAGGATCATGACCTGAGCTGAAGACAGATGCTTAATGACTCAGCCACCCAGGCACCCCCCCCAAAACAACTTTGTTTCTGACTGGAGAGGAAGGATGAGGTTGCCCCTTTCCCTGACAGGGAAACTTGAATGACTACCCCCAAATTCCAGGTTCTCTCTAGAGCCCTTCACCTTCACTTGCTGCAGCAATCTTGCTTTCTGACAGCCAGTGGCCCAGGTGAGGCAGTTCATGAGCTGCCCCTGTTTCTGCTACTTTTACCTCAGATTTCCTCCTCAGAACCTACTGTTGCTGCCAGAATTCAGCTTTGCCATCACGCCCATTACCTTTCCTCTTACCATGACTTCTACTGCTCTGGCTGTCTATGCTCCCAGGCAGAATGCCCTATTTCAGAGTCTGGGTTTGTCTTTTCTGCCCACAGAACTTTGCCAAGCACCATTATAAAAGGCTTATACAATACTTGTTCTGCTGACATAGGATGCTACATAACATCTCCTCAGAAGAGAAGGATCACTTTACTGCAGCTGCAGGTCTGATAGAGCAAGGGAAAGGCCTTTGGAAGAGACTGCTGAGACATCACCTTGGAGATGATACTCTGTAAAAATGGTGAACATCCTTCAGGATGCAGTATCTACTCTAAAACATAGGTCCAAGAAACAGGGGATGGGAGTGGTAGAGGCCCCTCTTGCCATCATTTTCAGTGACCTGCCTGGGAATGTGTGCTTCCTAACCCTCCATTATTAGGCTCTGGGTATTTAGAAGTTCTGGGTTCCCCAAGCAGAATGCCTCTAATTAAAGGACATGGTTAGAGTCTCATTTAACTTTAAGCTATGGCTACCACTCAGCTTCATTGAGTCCTTTGTTCCAGGAGACCAGGAAGCATGGAAAAGTGCCACTAAATTGGCAAGATTAATACCCTGATCATAATGAGAGGCAGGACTCCTTTTATACAATCGGGCAGGGAAGAATGTGGTTGGCAACCAGGTAACCCCTTGAATGTCTCTTGGTACTCCCCTACCCAATTTAGATAGGAAATGGAGAGATAAAACAGCTACAACTTAATAAAATTATGGTGACCAGGGACTCAGAACCCTCAGGGATGAGAGTCTGGGTCCTTCTGCCAGGCTAGCCACATAAAAGAGCAGAGGTGTTAAGCAAAGATGAGGGGGACCTAAAATGGGTGGTAGAGGAGGAAGATGAGTTTTGGTTGCAACTCTGGACAGTTACAGTGGCAAAGAGCTGAGCTAGACCCCCTAATTTTTCCTTTTCAGTTTCATAAGGAAACAATACCAGTCAGAATTTTGGAGTTCTTCCCCAAGGATAGAATCTTACTATATGAAACAAGTGGGTCTTAGGGATGGATGATGGTAACTGGAGGACCATGCCATCTAGATCTCCCCTTCAACACTGAAGCACTCCTTCCTTTACCTTCTAAGCGTGTGTGCTGATGACACATGCAGAATTGCTGTCAGCCAAAGAGAACTGCCTCATCTTGGGGTAGCTGCTATCCAGTGACTGAGCAATGGGGGATTTCAAAGGACGAGCCCCTCACCTTGAAATGGCACAGTTTTGGAACACCATCCCAGTGCCAGAGCTCCCTGGGGGATATGCTGATACTTCAGTCACATCTTGCCAACTCGGTGTTTTCCTCTGCCCAGCTGTGCTCCTCTATTCCTTTACAGGTTCTGTTCAGCATTCCTCAAGACATCTTTTGTATGCAGACCACAGAATCTCTTTCTTGAAGAACCCAACCTACAAGAATCTCATCAGCCTTGGTTTCAGTATTTGTAAAATTCATAGCAATACCTACATTACAGAATTACTATGAGGATCCAATGAAAACTACCTGCCAAGCATTTAGCATAATGCCTAGTTCATGCAATAGTCAGTAAGTGTTCATTCTTGTGGAGTCCTATTCCAGATTAACTCTTGGTTCATGTGTCGATAGTAATGTCACTATCACTAGAATCTAAAAAGTCTGTCCTTTCGCATTTCCTAAAACTGGTGCTGTAAGAGAGCCTTCCTATTTGCCCTGCCCCTTCTCCAAATGTAGTTCATCTGTAAGCGTGAATATCCTGGTTTCAACTCTAAGCCTTTGAAAGATTTTGTGGTACCCGTGGCCCTTTGGGGATGCTAGAAAACCCTAAGGCCAAAAACAATTGAAGGTAAATTACCAGACCTAGATCTGAAGGAGAAGTGACTATCAAATTATTTCTAACTTGAGCATATAGCATGTTTGAAGACTGTAAAATGAGATTTGGGGGCTCTGCTATTGACCTCAAGAAAATAAAAGCCCAGTTCTGGGTATTCAGTTCCAATACTGGAAGCCATGGAGTTGTCCTTGGAAGAATAGCAAGTAGGGATAATCTTTATTTTCTCTTTAGTGTGACTTGGGGTTCTAGCTGAACAATGTATTCTGCTGAAAATGGATGGGTAGCAGACCACTATTCTCTAGGGTCAGCCTTCTATCTGGGAGGGGGGCAGTCTGGTAGGATAGGGTAAGCTGGCTGTCTAACAGGACATTCTTACAGTTTAGCATTAGAATAAAATCATTCTCATTACCCTGTCCAAACTTCTGCATCAATTATGCATCTATTTAATTTCCCCTCACTTTCTCCACAGGACACCACATTTCCTTCAGCCTGTGATCACACCATGCCCTTCATTCTTTTTTTTTTTAATTTTATTTTTTTAAAGAATTTATTTATTTATTTGACAGAGAGAAACACAGCCAGAGAGGGAACAGAAGCAGGGGGAGTGAGAGAGAGAGAAGCAGGCTTCCACCGAGCAGGGAGCCCGATACAGGGCTCAATCCCTGGTCTCTGGGATCATGACCTGAGCTGAAGGCAGTCGCTCAAACAACCGAGCCACCCAGGCGCTCCAATGCCCTTCATTCTTAAAGTTGTCATTCTTTGGCCACTGCAAACTCTGCAATGCCTCTTTCTCCTCAAATCCCATGGCAACCACTCAGCTTCATTGAGTCCTTTGTTCCAGGAGGAACAGTAAGTTAAGGAACAGTAAGAGGCTGTACATTGAGCATGTAAATATATTTCTTTTATAGTTTTTTCTTGTGTTAGATATTCTTGTATTGTCTCTAGTGAAACTAAACTTCTTCAAGGGAAAGATTCCTATTCTGAATGAAATTGGAGAGGATACTGTGGGAGAATAGTGAACATCCTCCAGTTGGTATCCTTCAATGAGTATTGACATCCCTCTTATCATGAAATCAAATATAGCATCTGTTCATCAGGGAAGAGTAAAGGCCTAGATCTATACCATGACCCACTAAAAGGAACCAGAGATCCTTAGAGAAAGAGCTGATTCTAGAGACTGGTGAAGGAAGGAACAAATAAGTGTGGAACATTTTTCAAGTCTTATAATAGACGTGCTCAAAGAATAATGGGGAAATATCACAATAGACATAAAATCCAGTTTGAGGAGTTCCCTCTGGCCAAATATAATAATTGGGCATCAAAAAAATAATGGAGTATCAAACTCAATATTTGTTTAATAAATTATAAAACACTGAGTAAAATAAATATCCAAGAGTCTATCTTGACTATCTTTGCCTGCTCTTAGGTCACACTTGTGGGAAAAAAAAAAAATCTTCGGGGCGCCTGGGTGGCTCAGTTGGTTGAGCAACTGCCTTCGGCTCAGGACATGATCCCGGAGACCCGGGATCAAGTCCCACATCGGGCTCCCTGCTCGGCGGGAGGCCTGCTTCTCCCTCTCTCACTTCCCCTGCTTGTGTTCCCTCTCTAGCTGTGTTTCTCTCTGTCAAATAAATAAAATCTTTAAAAAAAAAAAATCTTCTCCCCATTACATTAATTTGCTCCTTGGTAAAGGAAAAAAAAATCCATTAACCATATATCTTTGGATTTATTTCTGGACTCTACCCAGTTCTGTTTCTTTCTCTCTGTCTGCTGATTCTACTATCTTAAATCTTGTTGTTTTATAGAAAGTTCTGAAATCTAATAGGGTAATTTTCCAAGATTGCTTGGCTCCTTCCCTTTACGGATATTTTGTCTCAGTTTCCAGCTACCTCAACATCCCAATCTTTGTCTTCTAATTCCTTAGGTCAAGAATATTGTGACTTTCCTATAAGCATCATGAGGACAGGAAGAAGTACCTTCAGGAGAAGAGCCTTATGTATATGGCTTTCACCCAGTGTAGTTTTCCTTATTCAGGGGTTGAACTCCTCATGTTCTTGCCCACTTTGGAAAATTATCTATGTACCCATCATCTATAAGAATATATCACATAGTCTGTATAGAGAGAGTCTGTAACAGTTGTCAGTAGGAGAATTAGTTTAATGTAAGCTATTTGGCCGTTACTAGGAGACCTAACCTTTCCACTGGTTTTTAACACTGAATGTCAGATCTGTGGTAATAGTCCCCATCAACCCTACCAGGGAATTCCCACCAGACAGGTGATCTAGGAACAATGCTTTGTCATTCTGGCAGCTTTTCATTTTCACTATGCCTCTGACCAGGTGTCCCCAGCTACACCCCAAAGCACCCAATCACACCATGGAACCATTATGCACATTTGGCCATCTAGTTCCTGTCTGTGAAGCCTCATTCAGGACAAATGGAGACAGAAGCAGACTCAGGGAAGCATCCACAAACATCCTGAGGAAAGGTGGAAAGAGGAGCAAGAAATTTAGCCATATCTGAAGGTGAAAGAGTGGATAGAGAGGAGGTCCTAGGGCTAGAGGTGCTAGGTTAGATCAAAATCTTGTCTTTTGGGGGAGCCGTTTAACATCTGTTGGTACTGAAGAGTTTTATTGCCCTGTTGATGGTGTCTCTTTGTCCTCTCCAGGACCAATAACCCCTTAATTGCTCCCAGGGGAACCAAAACTTATAATTACACTTCTAGCTACCCTTGACCCCCTGGGCAGCCTGGACATCACAGTCATGTCAAACCTCCCTTTCCTACCATGAATTCTTTTGTCTTTTTCCTCTTCAAAGGCAATCATTACTTCTGAACTACCTTTATTACTAATCTTTTTCAATTTCTGTAAAAAGAAAAACTATTTATTTTCTAATGAAAAGGAAACTCATCCTCCTTTGGAAATTGTGGTTGTCTTTGAAAACTATGTAGCCATATCAGTGGGAAGGGCATGAAGAAAAAAATTATTATAATCATCTCCAACTCTATGCAGTTTAGTAAGACATGAAGAGCCTCTGGTTATGTGACTGAAGTCAATAATTTCATATCTCAAAAAAAAAAAAAAAGAAAGAAAAGAAAAGAAAGAAAGATAAGGTAAGCCCTAAACAAATCCAACTTCATGCTTGTTTGCTGACCTTTCATTGAACAGTTACCAGTTGTCACTTTGACTTCCAGACTGACATTAAAAAGGATAAAAATATTGCTTTCTTAGTACAGATTCTTATTGACACAGCTTTTGTTCAGATTGTGGTGCCCTGACAATTAGACTAGGAAAATAGAGCAGGGGGAAAAGAGGATTCTGCTTGTTAATCATTTTTAATATTAGAAGAACAGTTATTGATTCACATGTTCCCACCTCTTTATCTATTTCACCCCTCTCCCCACCCACCTCCCTTCTGGTAACCATCAGTTTGTTCTCTATATTTAAGAGTCTGGTTTTTTGTTTGCTTGCTTGTCTCTTTTTTTCTTTCATCAGCCATAAAAAAGAATGAGATATTGCCATTTGCAACAACATGGATGGACCTAAACCTGGGTATAGTTCTAAATGAAATAAGTTAGCCAGAGAAAGACAAATACCATACAATTTTACTCATATGTGAATTTTAAGAAACAATATTCAGCAATTCCTCTTTGATTGTATAGCACAAATATTCAATATTAATATTCTATATTCAACCTCTGTTTCCCTAAATGTCAAGAATCGACACTAATTTTGCACTGGATTGATGTCAATGAACTAATGACAAACAAAAATAAAACAAGCAAAACAAAACAAATAGCAATGTCTTTTCTCCATAGGTTTTATAAATACAGTGGGAAAAGCTTTAATAACTCTAACTAATGGATTTCATCTTAAGCTTTTCTTACACTTTGTAATCAGGTTGGAAGAGTTTTTTAGTGTTTTTTTTTAATATTTTATTTATTTGACAGAGAGAAACACAGCAAGAGAGGGAACATAAGCAGGGGGACTGAGAGAGGGAGAAGCAGGCTTCCCAATGTGGGACTCGATCCCGGGTCTCCAGGATCATGACCTGAGCCAAAGGCAGTTGCTTAACCAACTGAGCCACCCAGGCACCCCTTGTTGGAAGAGTTTTTTAAGGCCCTTTAGCACACTCAACTGTATGTAATACTTTGCATTATAATTGCAGGTTACATTTCAGCACATTTCATACTATGAAACTGTTGGTAAGTATGTCACTTACTGTGGTGATTAATACCTTAAATATGTTTGACCAGTCTGAATTCACTAAATAATTTCAAACTCTCTCTTGGTCTCCATACTCTACAGACTAAGATAGGGCAAATATTTGGGGTGTAGGGGGAATGGAATCTCTCCTAGCCTTAGCTGCTTTGGGAATAATAACACCTGTCTGGCCTGCCTCTCAGATTTGTTGTGAGGGTCAAACAGGATAATGCATGAGAAAATTATTTGTAAACTGCAAAGCTTTGCATAAATCAAGTTGTTATTATAATTTGCATTTTACACAGGTCAAAGCCTTACTGGGCAAAGATCCATTCTAAATGTCTAGAATAAACATTTTAAACCATTTCTAAATCTGCAGCATGTAATGTGAACATTTCTTTTTGTACCACAAATCAATGATGGTCCTGCCTAGTCACTTATTTCATTGGAACAGCCCCTAAATAAAAATAATTAAAACCTGATCTGCATACCACATATTCTTCATTGCCATACAGAACCTCATGAGCTAGTAACAGATCAATTAATCAATGTTTTCCTCAATTACAGTCTGTCATCCGATAAACCTACCAAACAAATCAAGAGTATCATGGGCAGATAGTTGCACAGGAGTGAATTTTGCAGCTGCTGAGCCATTTCTCTTGAAAAGAAAGTGTGAGAAATCATTGTTTTACCTCTTCTTCTCTGTGAGCATCAGAAATTTCCAACTGATGGAAGGGTTATGTTGACAAAGTCACAGTAAGACCCTTGGAATGGTGTGTAAAGTCTGATAGACATGGCTCTGGCAGAGAGGATGAGAAACATTCTGAGGAGGGCCTCACATTTGCCTTTTCTCCACACATCAGGGAAATGAACTCCACCAGTGTTCTCTACAAGGTCCTGTTTCTGAACCTATATGAAAGAGTGATAATAATGTCACAACTCTTGGGTTCCAAGGTAAATATCTTTGTATGTTTGTGTTTATTTCATTTTGATGTGTAGGCCAATAAGACAGTTTTCATTAAGCAGGAAGCCATTGTTTTAAGTAAGGAAGAATTTTAATATTTTGTTATCCTAACAAATATCCCTCATTAACATGTTTCATTTATTACTGAATTCCACCTCATTTGGCTTTACTTCTCATCTTCTCCTTCTCTGAAAGAGAATATGGTAAAGGAACAAACACAGGGATCTGACTACGTTGACAGACCTGGCCTTCTCTGTACCTAACACCATGGAATCTGAAAAGCTTAATATACAATGAACCTCTTAGGAAGGTTATTCCTTCCTAAGTAAGTTCGAATTTCTAAGGTAGCAGGTGACAGACTGTGGGTAACTCACATGGCTTTATGAGACGCTAGGAAAGGTAAAATCATGAGTCTTCCATCTGCTTATCCGTTTCCTCAATTATTCCATCTCATTTCTCTAGATAACTTAATCTGTATCATAATATACAGCTGGAAGCAGATTTAGATTGTTTCCACCAGTGACTTTTCAGTCCTTTCAAAAACTATCAATACCTGGGTCCCCCTCTCAAATATTTATTTGATTTGGGATGAGGCCTGGGTAGAAAAACTTTAAGAAATATCTCTGGAGGGGCACCTGGGTGGCTCAGAGGGTTAAGCCTCTGCCTTCAGCTCAGATCATGATCTCAGGGTCCTGGGATTGAGGCCCACATCAGGCTCTCTGCTCGGCAGGGAGCCTGCTTCCCCCTCTTTTTCTGCCTGCCTCTCTGCCTATTTGTGATATTTCTCGCTCTCTCGCTCTCTCTCTCTCTGTCAAATAAATTTTAAAAAATCATTAAAAAAGAAAAAGAAATATCCCTGGATAATTTTAATGTGTGGCTAACAGGGTTGAGAACCAGTTTAGAATACAATATGTAATTATTCTTGGAAAAATAGATTTTGCTTGGAAAATGCTGTGGTAAATATAATGTTTATATTATAAACTGTTGCATTGTCACAGTTTTAAGGAAATGTACTTGAGTTTCCCAAATGCAGGTATAGATCTTACATTGATACATTCCTATGTACCCTGTTGCCCTTATGGAACTTCAGGAAACTTAAGCACAGGAAAGAATGAGGGTATAATTAATCCACTTTTGGAAATTCAGGAGGAATTATAGAAATTCCCAGGGATACACTAGGCAGAATCTACCAGAAGTGAGTTAGATTCTAATCAATCTGCTGAATGAAGTCCCATTGGCTGATATTAAAAAGAATAAGAAAAAGGGAAACAAAGGCACAAAGAGCTATTAGGACTTTGTTAAGATAAAAGCTTTTGCACAGCAAAGGAAACAGTCAACAAAACCAAAAGATGACCTACAGAGTAGGAGAAGGTATTTGTAAATGTTTAATCAGATAAAGGGCTAGTATCCAAGATCTATAAAGAACCTATCACTCAAAAAACAAATAATCCAGTCAAGAAATGGGCAGAAGACATGAACAGACACTTCTCCAAAGAAGACATACAAATGGCCACTAGGCACATGAAAAGATGCTCCACATCACCTGGCATCAGAGAAATACAAATCAAAACCATAATGAGATACAACCTCACACCAGTCAGAATGGCTAAAATTCACAATCAAGATAGATGTTAGTGAGGATGCAGAGAAAGGCGAACCCTCTTACACTGCCAGTGGGACTTCAAGCTGGTACAGCCACTCTGGAAAACAGGATGGAGTACTACCCTATGACACAGTAATTGTCCTGCTAAATATATACCCCAAAGATACAAATGTAGTGATCTGAAGAGGCACCTGCATCCCAGTGTTTATAGCAGCAATGTCCACAATAGCCAAACTGTGGAAAGAGCCCAGATGTAAAGAATGCATAAAGAAGATGTGGTATATATGTATAATGGAATATTACTCGGCCCTCAAAAATGAAACCTTGCTATTTGCAATGACGTGGATGGAACTGGAGGGTATTAGGCTAAGTGAAATAAATTAATCAGAGAAAGAAAATTATCCTATGATTTCATTCATATGTGAAATTTAAGAAACAAAGCAGAGAAGCATAAGGTAAGGGAGAGAAAAATAAAACAGGATATAATCAGAGAGGGAGAAAAGGCATAAGAGACTCTTAACCATAGAAAACAAATTGAGAGTTGCTTGTGGAAAGGGGGTTGGGGAATGGAATAACAGGGTGATGGGCATTAAGGAGAGCATGGGATGTAATGAGCACTGGTGTTAAACACAACTGATGAATCACTGAACTCGACCTCTGAAACTAATAATACATTATATGTTAATAAATTGAAGTAAAAAGATTTTTTTGAATTACCACCTGCAAAAAAAAAAAGAATTAGAAAAAGAAAAAGGAAATGGAAGAGAAAATCATTCTGTATATACCTTGACCAAACCAAATTCTTTCTTTCTTTCTTTCTTTCTTTCTTTCTTTCTTTCTTTCTTTCTTTCTTTCTTTCTCTTTCTTTCTTTCTTTCTTTCTTTCTTTCTTTCTTTCTTTCTCTTAAGATTCCATTTATTTGTTTGACAGACAGAGAGAGATCACAAGCAGGCAAAGAGGCAGGCAGAGAGGCAGGCAGAGAGGCAGAGAGAGAGGAGGAAGCAGGCTCCCTCTGGAGCAGAGAGTCTGATGTGGTCTTTGATCCCAGGACCCTGAGATCATGACCTGAGCCAAAGGCAGAGGCTTTAACCCACTGAGCCACCCAGGTACCCACCTTGAACAATTTCTTTGGGGTAACAGGAAGAAGAGATTCATTTGGTGAGGTGTGGGGCTTTAATTTTTTTCATGAGAACAAAGCATTAACTTAATAGTCAAATATGGGAAGCTGTGGGCATTGACTATCTGTATAATAAAGGTGACATTTTTGTCCCAGGGTAATTTAATTAAAATAATTGAAATTATTGATTATAATTAATTGATTCAATTAAATTAATTGAAATAATTGAAATCTTTTGGAGACTTCTGGAGAAAATAAAAGATATTTATGAAATTCCTTAAGAATATGAACTGCTCATTTCCTTGACCTACATGAATATACAAAAACAATGTTTGGTTGGAGCAGTAGTTTCTCCAAGTATGTGGAAGTCATCTTAGACTATGATAGCCGTCTTCTTTAATGAGTTAGATTAAATCATTGGAATAAGTAGTTTAAGAGGATCTCAAGACTCATACATGGTACAAAAAGAGTCAGTTGTCTGGTAGAAATCAAGAGCATTAACTGGCTTGTGGTACCAAGTGCTGGTGAAATTTTCAATGAAATGAGCAGGGATCTCTATCTTTTTGAGATCTCCCTCTTTCTCTGGCTCTACCTTATTCTAGCCTTCCTCTACTTACATTCTTACTCTTGCCTTTTGGTTTGTTTTGTGTTGCTTTTCTCTACTTAATCTTTTCCCTTAGGGCTGGTGGGATAAGAGCCAATTATACAGATTTTCCAGAAGGAAAAAGCATCCTCCTTTTCAATTCCCCAGGTTTTAGAGTTCATGGAAGAATGGAGGAAAAGAACGAGTGATTTAAGGCTCCTCTGCTGTAGGCTAAAATGAGAACTTTCTTTTTCTTGAATTCATCTTTTGGGCCACCAAAATGTCATAAAACTCTAGTCAGGAAGAAGGCGTGGCCCTGGGGGAAGACATCAAGGAGTCCTTCAGTCTCCTCCTGGCTCTTGGGATAGAAGTTCAAATGGAATCATTGAGGTTCTCATTTGCATTTGGAAACAAGTTGTCATGATAGGAAACTAGAGAAGTGATGTGGCCAAATCCTCAGATGAACTGATTGTGGAACTTTTTCAGAAAAACCACAGTATTAGCAATGCTCATTGAAAATGCCAAGATTAGGAGCACTTGGGTGGCTCAGTGGGTTAAGTCTCTGCCTTCGGCTCAGGTCATGATCTCAGGGTCCTGGGATCGAGGCCCCAGTCGGGCTCTCTGCTCCGCGGGGAGCCTGCTTCCTCCTCTCTCTCTGCCTGCCTCTCTGCCTACTTGTGATCTCTCTCTCCCTCCCTCTCTCTCTCTCTCTCTCTCTCTCTCTCTCTGTGTGTGTGTGTGTGTGTGTGTGTGTTAAATAAATAAATAAAATCTTTAAAAAAAAGAAATATTTAAAAAAAAAGAAAATGCCATGATTGGGATCTTGGTCATTTCCAGTTCTATCCATGGGATATGCAACAATTAGCAATCAATGTTAGTGCCTTCTGCTTTTACCAATACTTTCTTTTCCTCAGTCTTTGCTCATCTGGAGTTGTTAAGTTTACTAAGATGCATGCATTATATTGCTTTGATTGCTCTGTCAAATAAATGTTATGACTGGTCTTATCTGCCTATCCTAGTCAGACTACTATTTATTTTCTTCTCCCCCCCATATCTTAGTCACCATATCCCCCACCCCAGCCCCAGCAACCATCAGTTTGTTTCTGAGATTAAGAGTCTCTCATGGTTTGTCTCCCATCTTGTTTCATTTTTTTCCCTCTCTATCCCCCATGACCCCCATCCCTGTCTCTCAGATTCCTCATATCAGAGAGATCATATAATTGTCTTTCTCTGATTGAGTTATTTCACTCAGCATAATACCCTCCAGTTCCATCCACAGCATTGCAAATGGAAGGATTTCATTCTTTTGATGGTTGCATAGTATTCCATTGTATATATATACCACATCTATTTTATCCATTCATCTGTTGATGGACATCTAGGTTCTTTCCATAGTTTGACTATTGTGGACATTGCTTTTATAAACATTTGGGTGAGTGTGCCCCTTTAGATCCCTACATTTGTATCTTTAGGGAAAATACCCAGTACTGTGATTGTTGAGTCATACTATAGCTCCATTTTCAACTTTTTGAGGAACCTCCATACTGTTTCACAGAGTGGCTGCACCAGCTTGCATTCCCACCAACAGTGGAAGAAGGTTCCCCTTTCTCTGCCTCCTTGCCAACATCTGTCATTTCCTGACTTGTTAATTGTAGCCATTCTGTCTGGTGTAAGGTGGTATCTCATTGTGGTTTTGATTTGTATTTCTCTGATACTGAGTGATGTTGAGCACTTTTTCATGTGTCTGTTGGCCATTTGGATGTCTTATTTGGACAAATGTCTGTTCATGGTCAGACTACTATTTCTTTCTTTCTTTTTTTTTTTTTAATATTTTATTCATTTATTTGACAGAGAGAAACACAGTGAGAGAGGGAACACAAGCACGGGGAGTGAGAGAGGGAGAAGCAGGCTTCCGGCTGAGCAGAGACCCCGATGTGGGGCTCAATTCTGGGTCTCCAGGATCATGACCTGAGCCGAAGGCAGTCGCTTAACCAACTGAGCCACCCAGGCACCCCAGACTACTATTTCTTTAAATGTGGATTTGAACCACATTTTGTTACCTAAAAAAAAAAAGCTAGAGACTCTAACTTGTATTAAAATGCAAAATTCCATATGTCTGCCCCTATTTTACGTGAGTATATCTGAAACTGTACACATCCTCTCATGTTGGCTAAAAAAAAATTAATAATGAAAGGAACAATATTCTTTGTAAGTTGCAAATTGAGAACTAAAGCTCAGAGGTCACTGAGCACTGATTTCTAGAATCAGATACCAGACTCTTACTATTGCTTTTTTTTTCCTTACTATAATGCTGATTTATTATAAAAGGATATAAGTCAGGAACAGCCAGATGGAAGAGATGCAAGGACTGGAACATGAGGGAGGGGCTTGGAGCTTGCATGCCCTCTGTGGTGCTTCCATGTGTCCATCAACCCAGAAGCCCTATTCTTGCTTTTGAAAAGTGAATTTTATTTTCTTGAAATATGCAGTAATAACAGGGCAAAAGCAATGCATTGTTATTTTGTTTGCTTGTTTGTTTTAACAAGCTCTCATTTTATTTAATTTGTCATTATCCACCTCAGAGTGGAATAAAGGCAGATATTTTTCATGGTACTGTAGACTAAATTACAAATGAATGGGAACATTAGCAAATGAGAACATTGCAGTTATTTCATTATAATGCGATTCAATTTCCCTCTCCAAATGTTTGTTTTACAGCCCAGCTCTCCAGGAAAAGGGCACAAAGGCTGTTGGGTAAGTTCAGCAGCCCAAATTTCCCCTTCCTATCAGCAAAGTTGAAAATACAATCACTCTAGACCAGAAATGAAGTATAAATGAAAGATTGGAAGACATAGTTCTTAGCAGGTTCTCTCCTTTGAAAAATTACCATATTCAAATACATTCCAAATTCAGTAGCTGGAGTATCAAAAACAGTGAAAGGTCAGATTTTGCCCTGCTTGCAAGGCAGTGACTTAGCCAGCCAGTTTCGCAGATGCTGCCGGAAGTAATGAGGTGCCTGGATCAGAGACAAGACACTTTCTAACTCACAGCACCGCAACATGAGTTTTCTCTCCGTGTCAGTGCTCGTTTCTCTCCCACAACACTTGGTGCAGAGGCAATACAGGACCGCTGAGATGGGTGCCACACATGATTTGCATCCCAGCTAAGGAACCCCAAATCTTTTTATTATCATACTGGCAAGTAAGCACATCTGCTCTCAGCTCCAGAGAGAACTATTATTCCTACCTTCTAAACCCGTTCTGTAACCAAAATCTTTGAAAAGATAATCTAATCCAAAAGCATACCAGTGCTTCTGCTAGCATGACATGCAGAGAGATCCATAAGAATGGCCCCCCACATGAAGGTTGTTATGAAGCACTCCATCAGAGTCTGTTCTAGGTCACATATTAATGGATGATAGCACATATCTGTTTGTTCCCTAGTAATCCATCTCTTCCCTGTTAGACTGTGAACTCCTACAGGGAAGATATAGTCTGGTTTGTCCCATATCTCCATGGCATAGCTCAGAACCCTTCACCTCATAAGTGCCTGATAAATGTGCCTCATAAGTGCCTGACAAATGATTGGGATCACACAGAAAAATTTACTTTATGATGTACCTAAAGATGTAAGATATGTCACATTAGGGAGAAATTGATTTTAATATTCATTCCTTATTATATTCAGGAATAAACTGATCCTTAATAGTTATGGGTACCCATGTGTACCAAAGCCTCTAGACAAACGTTTTCATTAAATTTTTCTTTAAAGCTATTTTATGAGTATGCCCTTAGAATAGGGAGATTTTCCCAGGCAAAATGGTTAATTAGTGTGCTGTGAACATAGCTAAAATAGTTCTTTGACCTAGGTCTCATCTCAGTATTTATGGAATCCTCTTAATGGCAGGCAGTTAAATTGAGTAAGTCTTATATGGTTTTGTGTAGCCATTGAAAGTGATTACTTAGAAACACTGAATTAACCACTAGGATAGGAAGTCGGAACATTTAAGATCTAGTCCTCAAATTTTGACCCTTGCTTCCCAATACAGTGCTGTTCTATTAAATTTATTTGTTTTCCATTCTTTTGGATCATCTTTAGGATATATGGGTATTGGTCATCATATATATAAAATAACAGAAATAATGACATAGCAGGTCTTAAAATAGTCTTCAAGTTGTAGGCAACTAGTAAAGTGACAGTGGAGCCTAGGGGCAGGAACTTGGAGTAACTACAGGGCCCTGGCCCAGGGAGCAGGCAGGATGGGTGCAGACCTAGGACAAGAGTAAAGAGGAAACCCACATAGACCCAAGACTGTGTCTGTAATGCATTGAATAGACTGATAAGACACAGTAGCATTCATCCTGGAGCTGGAAAAAATCAAGCTGGCAAGAGGCAGAATTCCATTTGTAAATAATACCCTGACTTAGAGCTCATCTATGGTCAGGATCCAACAACTCTGTTTTCCTAGGTAAGGTTAGGTTAGCTAAATAATCTGTAAAAATGTCTGTAATAATACCCATCTCACAGGGCTTCTTTAGGTATTAAATGAACTAATATATGTGAAAAGGCTTTACATGCCTTGATATGAATGTTGGTTATCATTGCCATTAAAGACATGGAATGAAGGCAATTTGGTTGAATCAGTACCTTGATAGAGTGTACCCTACTCCAGGACATCACGGAAAAATAAAGCAGACAACAGATTTTGGTAAAAATGATGAAAGGACTACCAAATAAAAAAGTGAGAACCAATCAGATATTCCTCTACAAACATTGTAATAGCCACAAAATGTCTGAGACTTAACTGTAATGATTGAGCTATGTGATTTTCAGATTGTGGAGCAGATAGGCTTCGAGAATTGCAGTGGGATTAACTTTTTTTTAATTAATTTTTGAGCAAGTCTGTACTCCTACAAGCCTGTCATCCTACATTGATGCACTAGCTTAAAGCACAAGATTCCTCAAAGATGACTTATCTCTCTTATGACTTTCTTACCATTTTAGCATTTCTCACCTCTGCTGAAATCTTGGGAACACACAAATGAAAGAGCATAAGAAACTAACTTAAGTCCCTGGGTATAATTATAACTCTAAATATAAACAGCATTTTTTCCATTTATACAAGTGGAAAAAACTTTGTGGGGATACTAAGTGATTATCACCTTTTAAATAGCTTTTCTTATTGTGTGAAATAAACACGGTATATAGTGCATTGGAAAATAATTCTTTGGCTCATCTAAAAATTTTGGCCCCTATTGATATTTCTCCAAAGATATAAATTATTCTTGGGTGCTTAGCAAAGGGCCTAGAGCATAGTATGTGACTAATAATTGTTGAATGGGGGGAAGAAAGAAAGAAATGGAAAGGGGGAGGGAATGAAGGAGAAAAGAAGGAAGGGAAAAATAAGAAAGAAGAAGGAAGGAAAGAGAGAGGAAAGCAACAAGAAGAGAAGGGAGAATGGAAAAAATTAGGAAAAGAAGGAGGAAGGAAGGAAGGAGGCAGGCAGGCAGACAGATAGGCAGAAGTGCAGTGAGGGAGGGATGAAAGAAGGAAGAAAGGGAGGGAGAGAGAAAAAGCAGGGAGGAAGAAAGAAGAAGAAAGGAAAGAGCAAGGAAGGAGGGAGAGAAGGAGGATAAAAAACTCATATCACATTGAGTGTTAAAGAAATGTAAACTTAAGTTACTGATCAAGAAAGTTAGTTTCAACTTAGGTATAAAATGACCTGGTACAACATAACTTTTCTCATTGTGGTCAACATCTAACATCTGCCAGAATCAAAGTGGGGCATTCAACCATGGTCTCTTTGAGTCAGCTATTTTGATATCCCTTGATCTGTGAATGCAGTGAACATTTCCTACACTTATCCCACACCTGAATCTTGACCAATTCCTTTCTCCCACTCTACCTTTCACTTCCCCCTTGCCCTCCTCTCAGTCCATAGTGCATCTCACCCAATGCCTGAGCCTTACTCCATTCTGAAGCCTCACCTTGTCTCTGAGCCTGAGGGCAATATTGTGTCAGATGATCAGTTGGGGTGAGAATGTCAATTGATCCCATTGCTTAGTAATTTAAAAACTGAAGTGTTAAAGAGCCTCTTAAAACACACACACACACACACACAACTATATTAAACCGTCCTGACATCAAATGTTTCCCTTTCAAAATAGCAGTATTAAATTAGCTATATCCAGTTGTCTTGTACTATTGTTGAGGGGCTCTTATTTTTTCTTGGGGTCACGTTTTCACCATCAATGACTGTCCAACACAAACAACTAATTCAATCTTGCATCATTGTTTGGGAGAGACCTTGACAATTTCTAATTAACTTCTTCTTGAACCATAAGACTAAACTGGTGTCAATTTAATCAGGCCTTTGGCTCATAGAAGGTATCATTTCCCTTAGTTGACCAAAGCAAATGAGGATTGATTGTTTCTTCTTTACTTTTTTCTTTATTGTGGAGTAAAGAATGCACTATTTCCTCTTAGAGACTTTTACTCCACACAAATACATCTTCATCTGAAGTCTTGAAAAGGAAGCATTGACTTTACCAAAACAGACCTGCTAAGATACCTAACTGATGAGTTACAGACTATTCCCCATGCTTACATCCCTCAACCATCTCTCTTCTAGGTCTCATTTGTCAGCCGTGTAATTACATCCTTTGATGGCCTTCCATAATCTCCAGATTCCCTCATCTTTCTTTTACCACTCAATGTGGCACCATCAGGTCTAGTTAATCTCCTTTAATGCATATTGACATGCCCTTCCGTCAGCCTTCCAGGCTCTTGAATCTCCTCTTTAGCCCTATTCCTGGACCTAAGAGCATAAGTGCAGCACCGCTGGTTACCTCCTTCCTACTTACTGTGGCCTCCTGATCTCCGAATTCCCATTTCTCTTAAATCTTTCTGCTATTTTCCTGGGCTTTTCAACAGCTAGTCAATGTCTCTTCTTCCTCTGGTCTATTCTTCATTTTCACTCCATTGAGGCTTTTATTTACTCGACAAAGTGAATCGATTGCCTGTTACATAGAATCCTGCCTATAAAACTTCCATAACAAGTATAACAACAAATTTCTATGCATCATTCATATCTAAGCTTGCCATTTCTTTTTTCTTTTTGTCTGTTTATTTTGTGTTTTGTTTTTCCAAAATAAGCCCAGACCATTAAACAAATGAAACTCTGACAAGAAAGTCCTCTCCCACAGCAAAACAAACAACAAAACAAAAACAAATAAACAAACTGTTCAGTTACTCAAAACTAATTCTGCCAGTGGGATAGCCTGGAGGGTAAAATCATGATGGAGAGGCTAGGGGCTGGGAAGGAGCTGGAGAAGGAGAGCGTTGCAGTCCTACCCATCAGAGTGGGACCTCTGTGTCCTACACACTGTTGTCAGGTGGGAGGAAGGAGGCAGTTCTTGCCTCCTATTGTGTGTGCTATTGGGGCAGGGCGGGGGGAGGGGGGAGTTGTAGAGGGGGTGGGGTCACTCTCCATGTTCCAATGCCAGGCAGAGCCAGTTTACTCTAATGGATAGTGAAGAAGATTAGGCTGCCTGGGAGGAGATGAGGATCAATTTGAAATGAGGTGACCTCTATCCCTCTCACTTCCCAGGACAAGTAGGAAGGGGATTGGAGAAGCTCTAGGAGCTTGCGAGGAATGAACAAAGGCCCAGAAACATTTTATGGATAGGGTCAGTTACAGGAAGAAAACACTAGTCACAGTTACAGCAGGTACCCCAATTTGCTGGAACTAGCTTTGTTAGTGTAACAAATATATCACAAACATGTGAAATTAACACAGCAAATGCAGTTACTTGCTGAAAGAATGAAGACTGGTGCAATGGGGGTGGAAAAGTCAGCCTGAAAAGACTAAGCCCGATGCCACGCGTTCTTCAGAACTATCTTCACTCCAAGATAGACTATAATTCTGAGCCAGCTTTAAAGGTCAAAACAATTAAAACTATAATTGACATCATAATTTCATTTCACTATAAATTCCCTAAATCTGTGATTGCCAGATTGCTTTTTCACATTCTAGTCATCCAGGTCCTCTGACTGTAGTGGAGGACAATTTTTAATAAAAGATTTTTTAAAAAGGAAGGAAGGAAAACACTCAGAACAGAAGAAAAAGAATTATGGAAATCTGGTCATAAGGTTTATGCAGAAAGAACTTTATTTTGGATTGTGCCGTGCTGACTTGTGTGATAAATTCAGTTTATGATGATCTCAATTTAGGAGATTTTCATTCTCTCTTGAAGAGTACTCGGCAGCTAACCTAATTGCTTTTACAGTTCAAGAAGAGGAATGCTGGAGTCGGATCTCCCCCTCAAATAACTCCAAAATTCAAAAAAAAAAAAAAAAGGAAGGCATAAAAAATAAAAACCCACTTCATCGAAAGGACAATTTGGTGTATATAAAGGAACAGTTTGTACTTTTGCTGAGTTCAGAAGAGATTCATTTAGAGGGCGACTATGAAATCGAGTAGCGAGCGAAGCGGCAACTTAGTTAAATTTCTGGCTGGAGGGCCAGCCTTGCTCTCCCTGCATCCCTTCCCTGCATCCCTGCGACAGCCCTGCGACAGCCTGCTGAACCCGCGAGCAGCAGTGCGACACTGCCATCTACAGGACCTGCCTCACACGCGCACGACACCCTTGGCCAGGCTGTGGCACCTGGTGCCTCCATCCCCGGGCCCTCCTCACTAGCGGACCATAGTCAATTTTTCATTAAGAGTAGTCACTCTCACTGTGAAAAGCCCAGGCTGCTGTTTAATTAACATCAACAATAAACAGACTAAATAACCTTAAGCGGTACATTTTCTTGTAGGAAAGCTGTTTAAAACCTAGAAGAGTTGCTCTAGAAAAATAAGAAAGGAATCAGTAATGTCTTGACTGTATTGTTCTTGACCATCAGAGTACAATTATAAAAGCAACAAGCACTTAGCCAGGAGCAGACCATTTTCCTTGACCTTCGTTTCTCAGATATTCCTCAAATTGAGTTCATTTTCTTCCAAGAACCTAGAGTCATGTGCTTAGGATTCCCTTGGGGGGGAAAAAAAAGCACACTTGTATATTTGGTATTTGAAATACTTTTAGAGTTTTCTGTCTTCACAGCACAGTTTAACCCAAGAATGTTAATCCCAGAATGATGGTTTAGGTTCTATTCAGCAGTGGATGCCTCATGCAGAACAATACCAAATTATTCTAGAGTCGAGCCTCCTTTGGGAGTGTGTCTGGTATTTATTCATACTGTTATTTTCTTAGGCAGAGCAGGATAAACTTTTCATATGTGATCAAGAAAATACACCCTGAAATACATCCAGAAAAGGCCCCATATCAGATGAAACAATAATCCTATGTTAGCCTGGCATTGTCTCTTCCCTGATGGTCAGTATGCATGTGTGGTTTGAGAAATCAGAAAGCAGGGTGCTAAACCATTCCAGATCCTCTCCTTTTCCCCGATGCAAACAATCGGTCCAAAGACAATGGTTTTAAAACATTTCAGAAGCATGCTTAAAACGATGCAGAGTGTACAGAAAATGTGAGATTTTTTTCCCTGCTTTCTGGTTGATCAACTGCAGTAACAACACTGACTTATTGAAAATGTTATGAAAATCAGAAGGATAATTAAAGCTCATCTCTACGTGAAACAACAGCCTGAAATTTTCATTGAATTTACACAAACTAGAGAAAAATCAAACTTGGCATTATCTCATCCTGAAATTTCTTGTTCATACTGAGAAGGTCGGTCTTCTCAGCTAGTCAGGGCTGGGGAAACACAGGAAGGGCACAATATCATTTAAGTTTATTGCTGCTGCTCCCTACATGATTTTCCTTCCCTCTGTTCATCCTTCTATTTTTTAATGTACTTTATCTTTCTCTATTGTTTGCATCTTTGAAAGGAATTCTAAATCTTTTATGGGATAAAGTGGAATAAAAATAAATAGGTACATAAATTTTGCCTGCTGCCATTTATGACCATCCCTACACCTTTCACTCTTAATCTGTCCAGAATCCTAAGGATCTGCCCCGATGGACAAAACCAAGTACAACGATTATGAATCCCGTCCTTTCCCATGCCTGAGCCCATGTGGTCTGCTGCGTGGCTTCCCTTGCCCAGGCGCGAGGCCAGAGGGGTAGCCAACTTGCCACGGCCTCTGGACCAGGAGCCGTAGGAGGACCTTCGGAACTAGGGTCTCTTCATCTGTGTGTTACTTTCTTGGGGCTGCCAAAATAGATTACCACAAACTGGATGGCTTATAACAACATAAATGTATTTGCTTACAGTTCTGGAGGCCAGAAGTCTGAAATTAGGGTGTCTGCAGGGTCCTGCTTTCTCTGAAGACTCTAGCTTCTGCTGTTGCCAGCATCTTTGGTGTTGCTTAGCTTAGAGACACTTCACTCCAACCTCTTGTCTTCACATGGCGTTCTCCTCTTTGTAGCTGTGTCCAAGCATGCCTCTTCTAAGGACACCAGTCATTGGATTAAAGTCCACCATAATTCCATATGACCTCATTTTAACTTGATTATATCTACAAAAACTGATTTCCAAATAACTACATTCTCAAGTACCAGGTGGGCCTGAGTTCAAAGGGGCGGAGGGCACTATTTCACCCCGTACACTAACTATAACTGATAATGTACCTTCTTGAGAGAGCTGTTGTAACAAGAACACAGGACTCTGCTTTTATTAAAATCCAGCCATATCTTCACTTTTCATAACATTGTCTACAGTGGTAAATATCAAGACTGCAAGCTCAAATTGTCTTTTTTGTTTTTATTCTTCATGTTTCTCTTTAAAGAAAGCTCTATGGGTTTGCTTTCAATATTTTTCATTCTTGTCCAAGAAATTATAGAGGCATTATATTTACATATATTAAGCAAAATACTTCTCTACAGAAGACAAGGAGCTACGCTAATTATATGACATTTGTAGGAGAGCAGAGAGGTGTGGAACAGAGAGTTTATGTCACCAGATGCCTGCTAGAAGCTGGAAGCATCTGCTTTGGGATGCAGTCACTCTCTAGTTTGATTGCCCTGGGCCCTCCTCAGAATCCCATTCATCCCCGTCTCCTTCTCAGTCTTTTCCTATAGATAGAGACTGTGAGTAGTGCACTAGTTTTCTCTCCCCTTTCAATAATGCAGAGAACCTAGGGAAAGCTTAAAGAAGACTGGGCAAAACTAAATGAAAAGAGAATTTGGAGCAACACCAAGTAATTATTCAACTAGAGAAGACCCAAAACAAAACCTCCATGGAGAGAGACCAATAAGGGTTTATTCAGTCCATCTGATGTTCTTGCTGACCTAACAGTCCTTCTCATCATCATGTGTGTTCCAGAGAAGTTTGGCATGGAGTAAGTTCTGGATGCTCATTTAAAGTATATCAGCTCCAGGTTTATCATGGTTCAACAAAAATTCTACTTTTAGTGTATTTTAATGTGTGTCATTTCCTCCATTAGGTGTTTACAGGTTTCACCTGGCCAGGATAAATGCCCTCTGCATTCAAAACACAACAAAGCCTTCTGTTCTCAAATCGTGGAAGCCATTCCTGGGATTCTTGATCTGAACCATGTTGATGACAACAAAAAGATGTATGCACTGATGCATGTTCCCAGTGTGCCCGTAATGTGCATGGGCCATGCAGAGAGCCTTTGTAAACATGGTCTTTCCCACCACACAGTTGTTCTCTGAATCAGGGGTACAAATATGGCAAGAAAAACTGGAACATTCTTCTTCCGCGAGGGAAATTGGAAACCAATAATCGATGTTTCCCATCTGTGTAGCATTGGAAGAGTCACTGATAGCTAACACAACCTCTTGTAATTTAAGCCAGTGTCAGAAAGGAACACAACAATCCTGAGACTTACAATTAAGAAATGATAAGATTAGAGTCACTTTAAGAGGAAGAACAGTCTTTCTTCAAATGAGAGACCATTATCTTGTCTCTAACAGAAACTAATGTTCACACCAGTGAAGAGGATCGCCTTGCAAATAAGCCAAAGTGAATCTTCCTTTTGGCCCTGACGGATGAAGAGACCAGGATGGAACTGGAATGCCTCCCCCGGAAGCTAAGGAAACTTCAGCCTCAGGTCCTCATAAGCACTGGGAGTTGCTGAGACATGCAGTGTTCTACGAGGTTAGGAAAAGCCAGCTTGCAATCAGAAAGCATTTCCATGTAAGCATTTCTGGAAAATTGCCTGAAAAGATCTAAAGATATGCTGTGTCTCCAAGGTTTCAGTAATTAGTTGTGAATTGTTTTCTTTTTCGACCATTTGCCTACTTTTCTAGTCACAATTTTGTCTTCATTTTCTAAAAATAAGTGCCTAAAAATTGGGTTAACAGAGGCAAACAGCTGTGGCTGGAGGGCGGGGTAGGGAAATCGATTTTCCTCCTGCTGTCAGGTATAGCACAGACTATGTAAAGAGATAACTAAGAGTATAGAAGGTCGTGATTGAGACAAGTGAGCATTCACCTGCACATTCTTCTTTCAAAAGCCTTAAACAGTAGGTCCTGTCCTTTGATGGACCAAGGGTGAGGTAAAACTGTCCCTTTGATACTCTTTAGAGTTCTAACCAATTCTTCATATAAATAAAACAAAAATAAAAAACTGAACTTCCATCATTGTACTTGTGGGTGAAGCAGGAGATCCTCAGGAAAGGATGGTAAACTGCTCCTGAGACTTTACTGTCTGAGACTTTACTGAACTTGGGGCTGGGAAGACATAAACCCATTTGCCATTGGTTTTGACATCAATGAGAGCCTTTCATGGCCCAATAGCCCAGAAAATCCCAAGGCAAGAGAAACATTAAGACTGAATTTCCAGTAAGTCAATCAGAGAAAGATAATTATCATATGATCTCTCTGATATGAGGAATTTAAGAGGCAGGTGGGGGGTTGTGGAGGGTAGGAAGGGGAAAAAATGAAACAAGATGGGACTGGGGAGGGAGACAAACCATAATAGACTCCTCATCTCAGGAAAAAACTGAGGGTTGATGGGAGTTGGGGGAGGTATAGGATGACTGGGTAATGGGAAAAAAAAAAAAAGACTGAATTTCTGAGGCCTTGGGTGGCTCAGTTGGTTGAGCCAATCACTCTTGGTTTCAGCCCAGGTCATGATCTCAGGGTTGTGACATCGAGCCCTGTGTCGAACCCCTCATTAGTCTCTGTGCTCAGTGTGGAATCTGCTTGAGATTCTCTCTCCCTCTTCCCCTACCTCTCTTCTCTCTCAAATAAATAAATAAATCTTTAAAAAAAGAAAAAGGAATGAATCCCTTATTCCTTATCCTCCCAAACACATTGACAACATACAACTCCTTCTGAGAATAAAAACAGGGGCTCTGCCACACCAACCTCCTACATTTATATGATTGGAGCACATGCTCTGCTGGTTTCAGACCAAGGAAAACAGGACTGCACAAAACATCTAAAATCTAAATTACAATCCAGTTGATGATAACAATGAGATCCCATGGGAGGGGAATGTATGGGCTTTATTCTAAAGTATAGCTATAACCTTTGTGACTGCTTGTTGTAAAAATGAATAAGTTTCTTCCCACAATGGGTTTTATAAATGCATATGCCAATTCTTCTAGGAGTATAGTACTGCTTAAAAGCAGGGACACTGATTATATTGGGAACCCAAATATTTTCATGAGGAAAAAAAATGTTACACTGTTTAAAGATTTTAGGTCCCCTGGGTTCCTATGTGGCTCGGTCATTAAGCATCTGCCTTTGGCTCAGGTCATGATCCCAGAGTCCTGGACTCGAGCCCCGCATTGGGCTTCCCGCTTGGCAGGAGACCTCCTTCTCCCTCTCTCACTCCACCTGCTTGTGTTTCCTCTCTAGCTGTGTTTCTCTCTGTTAAATAAATAAATAAAATCTTAAAAATAAAATAAAATGAAGACTTTAGATCCTCTGTGGGGGCGGAGGTTGTGTAATGATGCTAATGACCCAGTATGGAAAGAGAGAGGAAGGAGACCAGAGATATCCCCAGAGAACCAGGAGGTTGGACTAGATGGTCAAATCAACTGGAAAATTCCCTATATTATTACATTTTTTTTAGGACAATGGCCTTGGTCTCTTCATTTATCTATCTCCTATAAAATTCATTACAATGTTCTGTGCATAGTAGAACTTCAGTAGATATTTATTGATTTAATAAATAAAATAAAACAGGTTAAGCTTCACTGTATAATACTAGGTACCAATGATTTAAGTCAGATGTTCCTAGAATCCCCTAGAAAGCTCTTTTAAAAATATAATGCTCCCCATCCCAAACCAATTAAGTATGAAATCTCTGGGGTTGGGCTCCAGATATACATATTTCTCAAAAGTTCTTCAGGTGATCCTGATATACAGAGAGCAGTGAAATCTACTAAATGGAGCAATCTCCCAAGGTCTCTTCCAAAACCAAGATTCTGTGACTTCTAAAACATTGTTAGATTCTTTGAATGATATATTGGTACAAGGTGTTTAAAACTCCTTTATCTACAGCCAGAACCAACCACATAATTTAGAAGACTCAAAGCAAATAAAAATACGGGGCTCCTTATGAAAAACTATTAAAAATTAATAATTAATAATAATTTCAAGATGGCAACAGCCAACCAAGTGTGGGTTTAAACTAAGTGTGGGTTTCCTTATGGGGACAAGACCCTGCGTGACTGCACTGGTCACCCACCCATGAGGCCACCCCTACCTGTGGCACCTAGCCCAGCCACAAGAAATAACCACCTCATAATCATTATTTTTATCACCACTTCAGCTCTTTGTTCTTGTACTGTCAGAGAGATGTGGTGACTCTTATTACACTCTTTCTTGCCTCATGAAATTTTAAGAGATGAAAATGGTACTGGAAGTAATCTGGTCTAACATTATATCTAAAGAAGGAATTCCCTTTGAACTGTCTCTGGTAGAATAGAAATCAGACAAATCATCTAGTGACCTAGAAAAAGTGACTTATCTTCTCATTTCCTTATTTTCCTCAACTGTAAATGAGGTCATTTAGAGGCCTGCTGCATCCAGTTGCTATGGGGATTAACAGAAATGTGCAATACAGGTGTGATATTGACCCATGGTCCACCATGGTTGCTTTGAACCAAATTTAGGACCACATTCTGCATTTATTGATTTCCAAAAAACATAGACAAAGCCACAGTTCATTAATAAAGAAATGTATTTCTATATATTCTTATATATATTTCTATATATATTATATAACAATGATGTAGGAATATGGAGAAAAAAGATCTTGTACAGGACACCCCACAATATAAATGTTCTCAAATTCCCCAATAAGCATATTTGTTCTTCTCTGAAAATCTCTTTCCCCTGGCAGCCACCTCACCTCATATTTTTTTCTTCCCTCCAAAAATTGCCCTAAAAATGCTTCCCATGCTTCCCCATTATCTTGTAATATTGAGCTCTCATCTTGGTTTGTAAATGAAATTCAAGGCAAAAAAAAAAAAAAAAAAAAAAAAAAAAAAAAAAAAAAAAAAAAAAAAAAAAAAGAAAAAGAAAAAGAAAGAAAGGAAGAAAGAAAGAAAGAAAGAAAGAAAGAAAGAAAGAAAGAAAGAAAGAAAGAAGGAAAAGAAAAACAAAGTTTGTTAAGCAGCTGAACCATGACTATCTGCTTTTCCTCCATCATGGCAGCATCTCACCACCACCTAAATCCTCTCACCCAAAAAGATGGTAGGGATTTGGAAGAGTC